>VZRF01009705.1:275340-304233 GCA_013396875.1 Vireo altiloquus
CCCGCGCTCCCCGCGCCCCCCCCGCCTCCACCGCGGCTCAGACCGTGAGACGCCAGGGTCGTGACGTCACCCATTCATAAAACCCCGCGCGCTGTCAGCGCGGCGCCTGGCGGGCGGTGCCCATGGCGACGGGGGCGGGGCGGGGGACACACACCTGCAGCCCCTACGGGGGGCACCGGGACCCCCACGGAGACATCGCGACCCCCACGGGGACACCGACACTCCCACGGAGACACCGGCATCCTCATGTGGATACAGGGGCACCAGAACCTTACAGGAGTCACAGGGATCCCCAGGGGGACATCTGCATCCTCACGGGGACACGGGGGCACCGGGGCACCACGGTGGCACAGGCACAAGGGCATCCCCACAGAGGGCAGCCCGTGCGCCGCGCCCCCCGCCCCAGGTTTGGTGTTTCCCGTTCCCCGGAGCTCAAACCTCCGCAGAGCTGCTCGGTGGCGGCTGCCGGGGCGGAGGTCGCCAGGTTCGGGTCTACCCCAGGGGCGGGCAGAGGGGTCGAGCGCTGGATGCGTGGGGCGGCGCGGGGAGTGGGCTGCGAGCACGGTCCTGCCGCGGGGGAAACCGGCGGAGGTCTCACCGCCACGCGAGGTAGCCGGTCCGTGCCCCGAAGGGTTTCTGGTCCGGGCTGTAATTAGCGTTACTGTTAATTATCCCGCACCTGCGGGGAGGGCCCCCGAGCGAGACCCCGGCACACCCCGAGCAGCACGAAATGGTGTGGGAAGGGAGGGAGCAGGCAAAGCTGCAGCCTCAGACGCTCCCGGGTACGTGTACAGTGACACGCGGGTGTGCGTACAGACACAGACACGCAGGGTGGGTGTGCGTGTGCACACACAAAAGGCAGGGACATAGACGTGTTTGCACACGCAGATGTGTGTGGAACACACCCAAACGTGTGCGCAGGAGGATTCACGCAGATACACAAACCTGTGGAGCACACAGCCACAAGGACATGCACACAACAGAGGCACACGTGGATGGATGCACACACAGGTACACACGCACACGTGTACACTCTCATGCACACATACATCCTGCCTTGCACACCAGGGCGTGTGCCCAAATGCCAGCGCAGCTCTCCACGTCCTCTATGGGGCTGGGGGACCAGACCCTGCTGCACGTCCCCAAGCATTCAGAGAGCCGAAGGCCTCCTCTCTTCCTCTTCTGGGGGGACAGCAATCCTGGAGAACATGGATGAACTGCAACCCTGCCAGCCTGGCCGGAGGGAGCTGGATCCCTCTGTCCCCCCCTTGTCCCTCCCTCTGTCCCTCCTCCCTGTGTCCCCCAGCCTGGTGCGGTGGCGGTTCCCAGGGTGGGCACGGCGCTGGGGTCGCCCCCTCCATTCAGGGCTCGGCGGAGGGCCCGGTGCTGCCCGGTTCCCACCGCGGCTCTCAAAGCTGCTAATTAGCCCCCATCTGGCGGCAGTGGCCGGACCGCGGCGGGAGGCCGGGGACATTGTGCACAGGAATGTCTTTCAGGGCCGCCGGCCGGCCGCCGCCACCGCCAGCTGCGCCGCCAACAATGCCAGGACGAGCCGGACCCCGCGCCCCTGCCACCGGCCACCCCGGGCGGCGTGGGGACGGACTGCGTGGCCGTGGTGGGTGTCATGGCACACGTGGCACAGCCGCCCTGGCACAGCCACTCCGGTTTTCCCTGCCCATGGGATGCCCCCGAGAGCAGGACACTCTCGCCTCATCCCTCCACACGTTGGGGTGCCGGGAATGGGGTGCTAGGGTCAGGGCTGCCAGTGTGGCACCGGGACGCTGCCTTGGCCACAGCTGGCCGCGGGGTCCCGGCCTGGCACGGCGTGCCGGCCGGCGCAGCAGTGTTGTCCGGCAGAACAGAGCTTCATTTCCATCTCAATTCTGGGAACAGGGAGCGCGGCACGGTAACAGCAGCCTCGGCCATATGGTGCTGGCGGGGCTCAGCCCGGCCGGGGGGGCAGCCGGGGGGCGACTGCTTTGCGCTGAGCAGGGGTTGCCCGGCAGCCGAGCACATCAAAGCCCCCGGCCGCCCCCGCCCCGCCGGGACCACACAGGGCACGGCCGCGCCAGGCCGCCGAGGGGCCGCGGGGCTGCCTGTGCTGCTGTGACGGGAGACGGGGTACGGCCGGCACCCCAGAACCGGCAGCACCCAGCCCCGCACCCCGGCATGCAGGGCTGCAGGGCAGCACGGACACCACAGGTCAGGCCGGGCCCCCACCAGTGACCAGGACCCCCAGACTTAGGCTGCTCCTGCCCTGGCTGGGATTGGGCTCCATCCAGATCCCCTCGCCCGGTGCCATCCGCAGGTCAGCCCTGAGGCTGCACAGAGCCTCCACCCCCCCATGTCCGCATGACAGTGCTGAGCCAGGGTTGCAGATGTGCCGGGGCCGCCGGCACAGCTGGAGAGGGGCCGAGGCCTGAGAAAGCCCCTGCGCATTCCCCTCCCGCCTTCTCCCTTCCCGTTCCCAGCTCCATCCGCTGCAGCCCAGACCAGCTGGAGCCAGGCAGCCCTTCCTGGGATTTATTCCAGCTTCCTGCCCCTCCTCGCCGGCCGGCCGGGGCTGGGGCTGCCTTGGGCTGCTTCCTTTCCCTGCTCGCAGCCGCCGGCCAGGCGCCACCGCCAGTAACCATCACCACACGGGACCCCAGCTCTCAGCACCAGCACCCACCACTCCATGGGACCCCAGCGCTCATCACCAGCACCCACCATCACAGCAAAGCATCCCCTGCCCTGCGTGGTGGAGCATGAGGTGCAAGTGCAGCACCCATCATCACCCAGCTGCACCCCTGTTGCAGTGGGGAGGCTTCGCAGGGCCCTAGAGACAAGCAGCCCTGGTGTGTCCTTCCTCACCCAGGCACCAGCACTCCCCTAACATGAAATCACCCTCCCCTTGCCTGGGATTTATACCATGGGCACCCCCAGTTCAGCTCATCCCACCCCACTGCAATTCCTGCTGGGAGTTTGGCACAAGGGGCATGTGCCCAGAAGCTCCTCTGGCCAACGGGCATCTACACCACTGCCCTGAGGTGTCGTGGGTCAGTGGATGGGTGAGGATCATCCCAAACCCCACATCTGCTGGCGGCAGTACAGGCAGCTTTGGCCCCTGCCCTAGCTGGGCGCAGTTAAGTGGACAGAGGTTTCCTGCTGGAGTTTCCGCAGCCCCCACTGAGCCGGAGGGACCCCGCAGAGAGGGGAAGGTGGCCCTGCAGTGGTCCAGACACAGCGGAGCCGTGTGGCCTCGGCCCTGGCGGGACCGGAGGTGCCACAGGCCCAGGTGCAGCAGGCGAGCAAACCGGGGAGTGCTGAAGTGCTGGCTCCACTGGCGGCTCCTTGCGGGGCCCAACACACTTCCTTCCTCCTGGCCGGCCCTGGCTTATCGGCCAGGCAGGGTGAGGGGTGACCCCGCTCTCCCCTTCCCAGGCCTTCCGCTCCCTGCAGCCCTGGGAAAGCTCCCGGCCACGCTTCCACCACACCTACAGCAGGCAGGAGCTGTTCTGAGCTCTGCAGGGCAGCAGGGAGGCAGGGGGTGATGCTGGCACAAGGGGTACTCCCCAGCCTGCTCCTGCACTCTAGGAGCCTCTGGAGGCTGCATGAGCATGCAGCTCCCACCACCCAAAGCCAGGGAGGATGCAGAGCCTCCCAGGATGCGGTGCCAGCCCCACACCAAGGGACACACCAGGGTGGGGAGTGGGATCCTGACTCAGGGTAGGGTCCTGCACCCCATGGCCGAGCCAGAGTCCTTTTCCACGGAACACTGGAGGCTGGTGAAATCACATCTGGAGTCTAGACTCAGCGACTCGGTGGGCTGGGCCTGGCGGCCGTGCTGTACCCAGACCCTGCTGCACACTGTTTGCTTAGCTGGAGGTATTTAATTGGAATTAAAGTGGCCCCTCTTGTTTTTGCGGACAGGGCTGTTGGAAAAGGAGCTGTAAGTCATAGAAAACATCTGTAGGAGCCTGCGAAGGGTCATTAGATGGCAGAATGCGAGGCGCCACTTTTAGTGCTCGCAGCCGGCGCAGGGAATAATGGTTCAATACGGCTTTTGTGGAGGAGCTGCCAAGCCAGCAAACACTTTCTATTTATTCTGGCAGTGGGCATGGCCAGAGGGATGCAGGATCCTCCACATGTGGGCCCCCAGGAGGGGTAGGGAGGACACTGCCAGTGCTGCAGGACATAGGGCAGCTGGTCCCAGTGGAAGCTGAAGTGAATGCTGGAGCTGCCCCTGCCTGCAGCCCCTCCAGTCTCCATGTCTGCACCAGAATCCTCTGCCCATCCCAGCCCCAAGGCGTGCAGGATGGTGCCTGCCTCCCTGCAAGGAAGGGAGACAATCCATGCTGTCCTCACCCTGCTCTAGGACTGGGTTTGGGGTCACCCACCCCTACCACTCCCATTCCTGCTCCCCCAGGCCGTGGGGGGTTAGCCTCAGCTTATTGAGCACCCCAGCAGCTGAGGCAGAGCATGTCCCCACCCTGTGGGGTTCCTGCATCCCAATCCCTGCTTAGCCAGGCTGCTCTGAGGCCACATCCCGGCTCAAACACACACAGGGGTCAGTGACTGCAGCCCTAAATGTGGGTATTGCAAAGCAGGGGCCGGGTTGGGGGAAGGCCCAGTGCCAGAGGAGTGGGAGGGGGATGGGGACGGTCACTTGGTCACTTGGAAACAGCCAGACAACGGCCACCAGCCCCAGTGGGAGAAGGCGGGTGAGCTGGACGCCAATCCCGGTGTCGGCTGGGCAGCTGAGCAGGGGCACAGCCACACGAGCACTCCTTCCTTCAACATGGTTTAATATGAGAGAAAGCAAATGCACAATACAAAATTTAAAAACCGGCATACATCGATACCCCACCTGGGTGGCTGCTCCGACACACACAACACGATGCTCTTGCACAATTGTTTCGTCGTCTGTCACTTGCAGAGGGTCTTGAAGGGCCCCAGCCCAGCAGCACCAGGCACGGCCCACGGGCAAGGTCACTTCTCCTTCTTGGAGGCTTCTGTTGGCTCTTCTTTGGAAGCCCCTGGTGCCTCCTTGGGGGTTGAGCTCTCCTCGTAGCTGGGGACAAGAGGGACATGAGTGGGGCCAGCTCCTCCCCAGGGACAGAGCTCTGTGCCACGTGGGGACAGCCTAGCCTGCGGCCTTGGGGTCTGCCCTGCTTCTGCTGAGGACAAGGTGGGCTCCAACCATCAGCCCCCCAGCACAGGAAGCCCCATGGGGCAGTGCCCAGGGAGGGAGATGAGGGATGCATCCCCCCCCAGGCATCTCCAAGGATAGAGTGGACGACCCAGCCAGGGGCCAGCTCTGTGCCCTGGGGGTCTGTCCTTGTTCCCAAGAGCACTACTGGATCTAGACAGCACATGCTTTCCTTGGCTGAGCACTGATGCCAGCGGGGCCAGTTAACAGGGGAACTGCAGCAAGACCAACAGCAGCGTTCCCTCCCAGGGTCTCACTCCTCTGGCTGAAAACCCCCTCCAGCAGCAGCCCCAGGGCTCTGGCTAAGGAAACAGGAATGCTGCTCCAAGCAGAAAGGACGAGGGCTGGGATGTCAAATCCTCTCATCCTTCCCAGTCTCCTCTCAGAACGGGAGAGAAGCTGGCCCACAGCAGCGCAGCAACAGCTCCAGCCTTTGCCCACGGAGTGAGGAGAGCTGGAAATAGGGAGAGCTTGGACCAGGGAGAGCCAGGACCTGCCCCTACCTGGCCAGAGCGACAGACAAGGGGGCCCCGGCGGCAGTGGCTACATGGCACTAGGGCTCTGCTGCCGGCGTCGGCGGGGACAGGACAGTTTCTGCTGCATGGAATCAGCCAGGCTGGCCGGCGAGCCAGACACCGTGGGAAAGTGGGTAAGTCTTGGTGTGTGTGGCAAGATTTCAGCAGAGGATTCATAGCTGCAGGAGAGAGAGGAAGCAGGAAGGGAAAGACAAGGACAGAAAGGAGAGGTGGGGAGAGAGAAAAAGCAGAAGAGTTTTGGAGTGAGAGCACCAAGAATGCACCACCCTGTGCAGGAAGCCTGGCACCCCCCTTCACCTGCTGGCACCCGCTGGCCTCTCCTTGCCTGCAGACTCCCGGACAGGGCTGCAGCATAGAAAAGTGAGCACTGAAACTCGGGAATGAGGCAGCTCCCACTGGCATGAGCAGAGCCAGGCAGCCAGAACCTAGGGAGAGCAAGCTTTGGCAGTGGGGAGGTGGCAGTGGAGCAGCCCAGGGGGTGGGCAGGTGACAAAGACACAGCAGACCCTGTCCTGCCACTCGAGGACAGCATGCCCACAGTAGGTGTGAGGGGCAGGATGGGTTCCCACTGCTGAATGAGCCAGAGTGGAGCTTCCTGCCTAGCCTAGGGAGGTTTGGCAAGGCTGAGCCATGGAGCTGATCCCAATGTCACCCACCTCTGCTCCACCAGCACCCCCTCCCTGGGCTTGCAGCATGGATCTGCTCACTCCCACCCTGCCTGCAGACCCTCGCTGCGGTGAGACACCATGTGCAGGCAGAGACCACAGGAACTGCCAGCTCCAGGGGGGATCATGTGCACCAAAGCAGCACAGCAGAGCTACACCTGGTGGGATTCCTGCGGTGGGAGCCACTGCCCTCCAGGCATCGGTCCCTCTGAATCCCACTTCCTCTGCCTGCAACTGGAGCCACTTCAAGGGGGGTCTGTCCCCCAGGGGCTGTCAGGTTTGCAACTCTCCAGCTTCCTGCCCTTGCCCTGGCAACACTTTGCTTCTGGAGCAGCTTGTGCTACTGCTCTGGGGGGGGCACTAGCCCCTGGCTGCCAGGCTCCCTGCGCTCCTTTCTGCCCAGCGGGCCCAGGCTAACAGCTCATCTCTCCCCAGTTTCCTGGCAGGAGGTGCTGCTGCTGTCAGCTGGTGAGTCACAGCACTGGGGAGAGCGGCTGCAGGATCCCAGGTGCACAGGAAGGACGATCCCAGGACACTCAGCGCCTGCAGCAGTGATCATCAGAAGCAAACATCAAAGGAGGGGCAGGTGCGGCAGGGCTGGGGACGGCCCAGCTGAGAGCCGCTGGGAACATGCATACCTGCATCTCCCAGGGGAGGGGAGGGAGGAGGGAGGACAGCTGGCTTCCCCTTGCGCCCAGTTTCCCTCTGAGCACGCTGGGAGCTCAGGAAGGCTCCCCAGGCAGAGGCACTGGGGAGGCTGGAGGGTGCACAGCCCTGCTTTAGGATGTTCCCTTCCCTCCTCTGCATCAACCACTGTTACTGTACTGAGCCACCACCAAGTCTCGAGCATGACAGACAAACAGCTCCCAGGCAGGAGGCCAGAGCTGCCCACAGCTTGGACAGGCTGAAAGAACAGCTGGAGCACAACAGCCCAGTCCCCCTTCCTCTGTACCCACAGTTTGCAGGGCAGGGAGACTGCTGCAAACCAGGAGACTTTGCCCAAGAAGGGAGGTTGGGATGTGCTCAAACGAGCCTTGGTTGCTCTCACAGCCAGCTCTGGCTCCATTTTTCCCCACCCACAGGCCTGGGACACAATGACCAAGTATCTCCACACCAGGTGTGCAGTCCCACCCTCCCCTACCTGCCAGCTCATGGGAAGGGCCTGTCACTGGTGCATAAAGCAATACCAGGTGCTGCCTGCTGGTACCACACCACAGCTCCCACCCAGCTCCCGGGAGGCGGCTGGAGCCAGGCCCGGCGTGTACAAACACAGACCCGCTCCCTCCACCCACGCACGTGCCGGCGCACACCCAGAGCATGCCCAGATGAACCCGTCCCTCCAGCTGTGCCCAGGCGTGGGAACATCTGCACGCTTCATGTGCTCCAGTGCCGCCGGCAAAACAGCTCCATCCCCAGCTGAGGCTCACCTGAACATTTCAGTTACTTCTCCCTTCGCCAAGGCCACGAGAAGCGGGAATCCAATGCAGGCGGGGACCAGGTACAGCAGCGCAGGCTGTGGGGAAGAAAAACAACTGTTAAACCAAACCACAAATCACCCCTTGGGAGGAGTGCAAGGCGAGCTTATGACCTTGTCTCCTCTGTGCCCATGGTGTCTGCCACATGGCTGTACAGAGGGTTAACACCCCAAAAAGCAGCTTCAAGAGCTAAGTTTGAGCTGCAGCAGCATGAAGCCAGATTGGATATTAGGAGGAAATTCTTCCCTGTGAGCAGGGTGAGATCCTGGCACAGGCAGCCCACAGAAGCTGTGGATGTTCAATCCCTGGAAGTGTTCAAGGCCAGGTTGGACAGGGCTTGGAGCAGCCTGGTCTAGTGGAAGGTGTCTCTGCCCGTGGCAGAGAGTTGGAACAAGACGGTCTCCGAGGTCCCTTCCCAAACCTTTCTGGGATTCTGTGAAAATCCTAACACACTGAGGCCCCTTTGCAGACCACAGTGTATGGGCTCCCAAGGCCCCCTGCAGGAAAGCCAGTGGGTGCTCAGGGCAGTTTGGCTGCAAAGAGCCAAAAAACACAGGGCCCCTGGCTGAGGGGCTGTTGTTGGAAACAAGGATCCTGGCCCCAAACATGCCTTTGCTCCAGCTGGGCACAGGAGCTTTGGACGGGGAAAGGTACAGGCAGGCACTGGAAAATCAAAGCCAAGAGAAGAGGAATAAATCTACTTTTTCCTGGCAGGATGCAGAATTTTGTGGCCAAGCTGGCCTGACCCACTTGGATGTGCATCCACAGGAGGCAGCAGGGTGGAGCTCACCTGGGCATGCTTGAAGATGTGCATGATGAATATGGTGAGGCCCAGCCCAAAGATGTAGGCCACAAAGCTGGTGTAGAAATACGTGTGCGTGTTCTTCTTCAGGCTGTAGGGAAAGGGAAGAGCTCAGTGACCTCAGGTCTGGAATACCAGTGGCTGAAATGGAATTGACCTGGTACTCTCAGCCATCTCCCACTATGCTGGAGTGTGGGGAGCAATGCTTTGCCTGTGCAGCCCCTGGCATTGTGGAAGCAGTGTGGGACTGGAAGCTGTAATATCCAGGTGAGGGGCTGGAGAAGGCAAGGACGCAAGTGATCCTGCTGCTGGATGGCAACTGGGAAGGGCTGGGGCTGGGACCCAAGGGGAAGGTCCCGTTGCCTTGGTGGAGGCTGGCCTGTCCTTGGCTCTCAGCAGTTGCTGTTTTATCACAGGGGAGGCTGCGGGAACTGAGATTCCCAGCAGGTGCAGGCAGGATGTGGGTGGCAACACCTGGAAGAGCTGGCAAAGACCAGAGGGTCTGTGCAAGAGCAGTGGGAGCAGGGCCACACCACTGCAGGCACAGAGCACCCTGTTCCCTGGAGCCTTTCGGCGTGGGGCAACTGCTGCAGCCTGGCTGTAGGTGCAGCTTCCCTGGAGCTGCTTCCTCCAACATCAGTGACGTCCTGGAGGCAGCCAGCACTGCCAGGCACTGATTTGCATCCACACGAGCACTTCCCAGGTGCCAGCACTCCCGGCTCTTTCCCATGCTGTCACCGCTTCCTCTCACTGCCCTCCACTCCTTGGTTCCAGGGAGCTGGTGAGGCTCTGTGGGGCTGTTACATGCTGCTGCCCTGATCCCCATTCCTATGTTGCCTGCCCTACCTACGCCTGAACTCAAACCACTCATTCCCAGTGCTCAGGACATACCCACAGAGCCAGCCCCCTCTTCCAAGAGCTCTTCCTTACACCCCCTGGTCCTAAGTCCCTACGCCCAGCTCCAGAAGGGAGCACATGGCTGCGCTCCTAGCTCTCCCTTCCCTTTTCTCCCCTACAAAAGCAGCTCAAATATGCTGCAAGATCCAACCTGCCGGAGACCCTTCCCTGACGCCTGCTCACCTGATATCAAACCGCAGCAGCAAGGCAATGAAGATCCCTGCAGGGAGAAGGAAACAATGAGGGGCTGCAAATGGCAGAAAAGGGACATCGAGGGGCCAGAGGAGCAGGGAAGGGACAGCGAGGGCCTGGAGAGGCAGGGCAGGCTGAGGGAGGCAGGGCAGGACCCGCGGCGCTCCGGTGCCGGCGCCGTGCCCGGGGTGACAGTGCCCTCTCGTGGCACACGGAGCCGGGACAGTGCCCGGACCTGCGGGGAGACTCCCAACCCATCGGGAGATCCACGCTGGGCTGTGCCTGGCCAAGGGCAGAGCGAGGCACCTGCTCAGCTCCCCGCAGCCCCCTCAAAGGAGATCCCAGTCCCGTCCCCCCTCTTCTGTCCTCACCCGGAATGACAATGTCTCCCAGTCCCAGCATGGCGAAGTTGTCGGCGTCCAGCCCCTTCTCCAGCAGGTCCTGAGGGAAAACCACTGCAAGGAGCAGAGCGAGGCACAGTGAGGGGGAGTGTCCCCACTGAGCAGACCTCAGCCCCACTGGGCCTCGCAAACAGGGACCAGAGCAGGGCAAGGGACCTGTCCCTGCCCTCGGCCCCTTCCTTCCCTGTAGCTCCCTTTGTTTTTTCTAGGACGATTCCAGGACAAGAAACCAAGGGGTCCCAAGACCCAAACTACTGCATGCTCCACAGCAGCACCAGTTCACCCCTCCTGCTGCTTTGGGGCTCTGTGTTTTCTTTTTTTTTTTTTTTGTGGTGTTTATTTGGTTTGGACTGTTTTTACAAGCAGGTAAAACTGTGCACTCCAAAGGTGCAGAGTGACCCAGACAGACCAGGGCTCTGCAAACCATCCCTCTCCAGAGACCTGCCTTGGCTTGAGGCTGACAGGGAGGAAGGGTCACTAGCAGGAAATGTTCCTGCACACGTTCCGGCCCGAGCCATCTCTACAGGTGGAGGGTGCATGGGGCAGGGCCTGCAGCAGAACAGACCCCAGCACACAGGGAAGATCTACTCACATTTTATTGGTGCCTCAAACGATTTGGCAACTGTCACCATCACGTTGGTGCCAAAGACCTAGAACAGAGGAGCCTGAGGTGACCACAGCTGCACAGGAACACAGACACATGCTCAGCTACGGCCTCACCCCAGGGCCAGGAGTGGCCTCAATGGAAGAAAATAGCCAGACACCTGCCAAAATGTGGGTGCAGGAGCCCTGCAAGCAAGCCCACTGTCCAGGGGAGGAGGCATATGATGGCACTGGGGGAGGAGGCTGCTTCATGGCTGTCCTGCTCTCAGAGCAGCATAGGGACATCACTCACACGGTAGAGCTGCTGCCCACCACTCAGCTCTCCACCTCAGTTCAGCTTTAAGCAGTCAGCTCCATGGAAAGTCCACTTGGAAGGTAAGAGCTCCCAGCAGAGTGCCCCAGCCTGGGAGCTTCCAGCAGGGACAGGAGCAAGTGTCAGATCAGCTGCAGTTTGCTCTGAGGTCATTTACTTGCACAGCCCTATCAGCTGTAAATACTGGCAGCGTTTGGGGGGTGGACTGTAAACACTGAAGGCAGCCACCCTGATCTCTGCTCTTTTCCATCTCTAAGTCTCCAGTCCAGCAGGCACAAAAAACAGGTGCTGGTTAGCACTGGGTGAGCAAGATCCTGGAGCCTTGGATTAAAGGGAAATCTTAAAGCATCAGATTAACTTCCATAAGGTGCAGCAAGTTCTGAGCACTGCCACAGAGTGACAGGACTCGACACTGGAATCAGGGAAAAAAGCACCACATACGAATTCATCCCCAAGACTATGTGGGGGCAACAGCATCAACCCACTGAGGTCTCCTTCCTCCTTGAAACCCTCCTGGGATCTCACTGTGATTAAATCCATGCCAAGATCCAAGTGACCAGTAAGAGGGCCTCCACTTCAAGGCAGCCTTTCCAGAAGTCTCTGGCAATACTCTGATCCATGGGGAAGCCGAGGTGGGAGAGAGTCAGCAAGTGGAGAGCACAGGGGTGCATTCACTGTCTCCAAAGCATTGGGAAGTCACTCCCACAGTAAGCAGGGCCTGGGGCACCAGGTGTGCTAAGGCAGAAGGCTGAGTCCTCTCCAGCTGAGAGCTGTGGAGGAAGTGGCCCACAGGCTAAAAAACCACAGAGCCCAGACTGTTAACGAGCCTAGGAAACAGGGGCAGCACCGGCCAAGTGAAAAACAACCCACAGTAGCCAGGCATAAATAAGGAGGGATTACACAGGCAGCTGCAGAGCTGCTGGACAGACCTCAATGTATACAAGGCTCTCAGACATTCGGAAACATGGTGAT
Organism: Vireo altiloquus; assembly: GCA_013396875.1. NCBI lineage: Eukaryota > Metazoa > Chordata > Aves > Passeriformes > Vireonidae > Vireo > Vireo altiloquus. The sequence goes on from VZRF01009705.1 coordinate 287,388, forward strand.
TCAGAAGGTGGAGGCAGCAGGAAGGACTGGGGAATATGGACATTACAAGGAGAAACATTCTCCCATGCATGGAGCAGAGCACACAACTGCATTCCTACCTTCCCCTCCCCCCTTTGCTCTACAAAAGCAGCACAAATACACTGCAAGAAATAAGGAAAACCTCAAAAGGAAAAAGTCAGGGTGCAGCACTGGCTGAGGAAAAGGGACTGGAGGCATTCCAGGGTCTGATCCTCCATGCAAGAGAACAGGACACTAACGAAACTGGCAGATGACAGAGCCAAGGCACAGCTCATACAACAGGCTCTGTGTGCCCCAGAGCAGCCTCCAGCCCACCCAACAGCTGTCAGGCATTGGGAAGACCACACTGAGGAATACAGGACCGGATATGACACACACCAAGTATCCCACAATAGCCCTGATGAGGTCCCTGCCAGCCCTGGGCTCTCTGAGTGAGAGAATAAAAGTAAACATTTGATGAGCCACATTCTGCCACTGTGGATTCTGTCATCAACTCTGCAACATCCTCTGGGCTGAGAAAGTGAAAATTCTAACTGTGAGCGTGTGTCCAGCCAGCGTGGTGCCTCCAGAAAGGCAGAATGCCAGGCACATGCTTCCACCAATGGCCTGCAGAACGCTCCCGCTTACCCAGAACACGTCGTAGATGAAGAGGCCCCCAAGCAAGATGCAGCCAGTGCTGACATTGTTCAGGTGCAGCAGCTCCACCCCGTTGAGGGAGAATGCCAGCCCGAAGAGATTGTTGGCAATCCAGTGCTGAGAAGGACAGGAAAAGGAGATTTGGGTTCCACTGCACATGGAATTCCCACCTTGCATGGAAATGAGTCCGAGTCCGATCCGGCCCAGTCACCGGCTGTGCCTCACTTACCTTTCTCAGCAGGTACCAGACCCCCACAACACTGCTCAAGGCCAGGCACACGAGATCCTTCGTGTCAAACTCGTAATTCACTATTTCTGCAAGAAAACAGAGAAGTCAGATTTGGGGCAAGTCGGGCAGCTCCTCTTCCCGCGCAGGGCTGAGATGAGTGATTCCACAGCTGGGGAGCCCAGAGCTCAGTGCTCATGTCCCAAATGAGGGGACTGTACCCGTGGTACACACGTGCAAACCACCTGGGAACAAGCAGTGGGCCCTGGAAAGCTCAGACCTTTTCCTTCAGCCAGACTCTGCACATGGACAGCATCCATAGTCCTGCTGTCAATAAGGAAATTGGATTCAGGCACTGCCTAAGGCAGGGAGAGACAAATCTTCTCCCTTTTCCTGTGCCAGTTAACTCCTGGTGGTATCAGCAGAAATACTCCCTTACGAGTAAAGCTACTACAGGGCAGGATACTTATCAAAGCATCTTCTGCCAGTGCAAAGATAAGGCAGCACAAACCAGTCAGAACTATGCTTTCCAAGGGGCTTAAATAAAGGCTGTGTGCTTAACAACAGCTATAGTTCCATCCCTACACCACTCTGGGAGGTGTTTCTGGGGTCTCCTTGCCAGCCAGAGGCAGCACAGAGGCAGTGTGCCAGCCCAGCTCTGCAGGGACACATGGGGCTCACACTGGCCATGGAAGCTCAGCAGGGAGCAAGAGGCAAGTCTTGGAGAAGGTTGTTTCAATGGGCTGAGAGTCATGAGACCAAAAAAGCAAACAAAAAAAAAGAACAGCAAAGGCAGAAAACATCCAGGCTCCACTGAAAGACTGGCAAGCCAACGTACCCTCCTTGCTCTCCCCGGAGCCCTGGGTGAAGAGGAGCTGGTACTGTTTGTTGGGGAAATTTGCAGGGAAGAATCTGTTCATCATGGGGCTGAAACGAGAGGTGTAGAGAAGGGCAGTTCGACAGAAACCCTGCAAGATGCGCTGCCCAGCACCTCTGTGTTTGAGGGGACCCCACACCCCCTCCCAAGATGGGGAAATGCCAGGTTCTGCTCCATCAGGGAGTGACAGGAACCACAGCAACTCATCCTGCACAGAGATCTGATTGGGCTGTATGTGACAGTACCCCAAATACTCCAGGGCAAGAAAATAGAGCATCACCCACCAGAAAGGAGCGCCCACCCCAGACCCCAGAAAATGCCCTATGCCCCTCAGCAACCCTCTGGGTACTCAGCACTGGCTGGGCCTCTACTGACTGACTCTGCTGCAGAGCCAGGAGCAGAGCAAAGCCCTTGCCCAGCACTGGTCTAGGGAAAGCATCTGGTCCCCAAAGCCCCAGAGCTCAGGAAACAGGAAACCAGTTTGAATTTTTCAGTTACTGAAACAGCCTGAGCTTTCAACACCTCGTGCCACGCATTGCCACGAGAGGCCAGCGAGTTACCATGAGCTCCAGCTGCCTGTGTCACCCATCCCAATAAGGGTGCTGAAGAAATCTCCCCTCTGCAAGGCAGCAAGAGGGCCAAGAGAGTTTTAAGCTGGCTATCAAGAGAAGGTTCTTCACCCAGAGGGTGGCTGGGCACTATTACAGACTCCCCAGGTCATGACCTTGAGCCTACCAGACTTCAAGAACTGTTTGGAAAACACTCTCAGGAATATGGTAGGATTTTTAGAGCTGTCCTGTGGAGAGTCAGAAGTTGGAGTCCATCCTTGTGGGTCACTTGCAACTCAGCATATTCTGATTCTATGATTCCGAGCCATAAAAGCTCCCCAGGTAAGCTGGCCTTGTCCCATGATGGTGTCCACTCACACCTCCACAAACTCTCCCAATCATGCTGTATGGGGTGTTGGCTTCCCAGGGCATTGTTTCCCACCCCCAAGGAACAACACCCTAAGAGGTTGGGCAAATACCCTAAAGACCTGGCTCTGCTGCAGGGCTATGGTGCTCTAAAAACCTCCCAACAAAATGAACTGAAGCCTTGGGTAGCCCTGCCCCAGTCCCACCTATCCTTGTGCTGTACCTGATAGTGTGAGACAGAGCCAGGATCCCCAGCACAAAGAAATACATAGAAAGCAGAAGATTGATGTACTCTTGAGAGAATATCTGCAAGACAAAACCACAGAGGGGTTAGTTACCACAGCATCCTCCCCATCCTCATGCTCCTGTTGGCAGCTGCTGTGTCAGTGCTCTGGGGAGATGAGAAGAATAGCTGGAATAACCCAAATTCCTGCATGCTGAGGGAGAATATGTTGGAAATAGCCATGTGCTCAAAGAACAAGCACAATGGGCCCGTGAGCTGCTGCACATCTGTGAGCTGCTCAGGTCAAAAATAACTCCAGTGCTGCAGAAAGGAGGCCAGAGCTTCCCCCGCAGAGCAGGGAGTAAGGCACCGCTCCCAGGGGCTGCCCAGACCCAGGGGAGCAGCAGCAGCATCCCCTGCCCTAATTAAACAGGGCATTATTAAAACTCCTCCCCTCCAAGACACACACTCCCTTACTGAATCACACCCCTACAAACCAGCACGGAGGAATCCTGGGCTCCTCCGTGCTCTCCTGGAAGGAGGATGCTGGAACAGGACAGCACATGGCACACAGCCATTGGCAGAGAAGGGACTGAGCAGCACCATTCCCAACCCTGCACCTCAGCCCTCCCCTCCTGGACATCCAGGAGCACCCAGCACCTTGCAGGTCTCCCAAAACAGCACAGCTAGAAGCTGCCATGCCCACAGGACCACTCTGTGCTGCTGCCCCACAGCTCCCCAGACCCCTCTGGGAGCTCAGTCATGTGCCAGACCTGCATGGGCAGCCCAAGGTGCTTGAGGCCAAGACACCTTCTCCACACCACCAAAAGCACATGCTGCTCGGAGCTCCCATCCATTACTCAGGTCATCTGATTCTGCCTGTGGGCTCTGAATGTTTAAAAGACTTCACCTGATCACACAGGGGCTCCTCCAGGCCTGCAGCCGACATGGCTCCAGGAGCACAGCATGGAGCACAACATAGAGGCTGCAGCATTTGCCCCTCAGAGTCCCTGGCACCCTCTGGCTCCAGCCTGTGCCCTGTCAGGTTGGCTCACGGAGGCAGGAAGAGCTCAGGGCTATTTGCTCCTCGGCAGCCCTCCAGAACCAACTTGTGCACAAACAGGCTCTGATTTCCCCCAAGCTGTGACAGTTCAAGCAAGAACTGACGTCCTCCTGCACGGTGACACCGAAGAGCTCGATCTGTGCAGCCTTACACACCTTCTGTCCCAACACTAAGGGCCAAAACCAGAGCCAACCCGTTATGGGAGCTCCTGCCAGGCAGGAGGATGTCCTGCCCCAGCTCCAGTGCCATTCACTTACTTTAAAGAAGAGGTAGAGCCCCAGGAGGGTGCAACTGGCAACAATGGGAAAGCGAGCAGCATCTCGGCTGGTAATGGTCTCTGGCATCTCCGAGGAGTTCTGGGGAGGGAAGGAGAGGACAGGAATGGATCAGCCCCTCCTCTGGCTTCACACCTGAGCAGGGGGTGAACAGACACAACATGCAGGGCTCCACAGTGGTTTCGAGAGGGACAAAACACACACTGGCCCCTGCTGTATCCAGAGGTGAGGCTGTGTCAGAGGCAGAGCCTGAGATGGAAAACACAGACTTTGCACTTGTCCTTCCCAGGGCAGCCACAATTTACTGCTTTTCTCCTTTTGGAGAAGGAAAAAAACCCTGTGCTGGCGTTGTTCCTTTCTCCCCTGCCCAGAGGGAAGCTGGGCTCCCTGACCGCTCACGCCCAGCCAGCCCCATCTGTGCCACCATCTGTGATCACCCTGTGCACGACGCGTCTCTCCAGCCACCTTCTCATCTCTCACCTTGCTCTTGGGACTTCTCATGCTCAAAAGCCCCAGATTTATAAACCCCTTCCGAGACATCTTTGCACCAGCTCAACCAGCTCCTTTAAAGCCATTTCCCACAAGAGACCTTCAGCTTTTGGAGGAGGCAGAGGGCTGCCTGTTTTCTGCCTGTTCCCTGCCTGCTTCAGGCCCAGCTGGCTGCTGCTCAGAGATCTAATCTCAGGCAAACACCTGCGGCCAGCACAGATCGAGGGCACCTCAGAAGCCCTTGTGGAGCTTATCCCAGGCACGGCAGTTGTCGTGCTGTACCCAGCAGTGCAGAGGCACCCAAATTTCTGCTGCTTGCTGCAGACTGAGAGATGAAAATCCCCCACCCTGAACCGCGGCTGAGCTCTGCTCACAGCCCCCCACTGCCTGGGCTGCCAGAAGTCCCCCAAGATCAGCTGAAGCCTCTGATATGAGGCTTAAGGGTACACAAGGAGACTTTAAAAATAGTAATAGATCAGACTGCGTAAAACAGTCCTCCCTCCTGAGCTACAACAGCCCAAGAGCGGGGATTTAAGTCCCTGCTGTGAGATGCAGAGAATAGCGGGAGGGGTACCGGGACAGGACGGGCTGTGCAGGCAGGAGAGCACCCCTGGACCAGCCCCAGTGCCGCGGGGCAAAGCCACACACGAGTCCCACCAACACAGCTCCTCTTGAGCAGGGACAAGGGACGGTGGTGTTTTGCAGCACTTGAATTTATCGGGGCGGTGAGGACGTGGCTGGAGAAGCCCCGGGGAAGCCAACTCTCTCCCCGGGGTTCCCTGCGTCTCCAGGCCCACGGCCGGGGCCGGGGCCATGCAGCTGCCGGTCCTCCCGTGGAACGGGGCGCCCGGAGGGGACCCTTGGGGAGGGGCGAGGCCTATAGGCCCGGCTGCCCCGAGCCGCGGGGGTACCTTGCTCTTGGCGCAGCTGACGGAGCGCAGCGCCCCGAAGAAGATGGGCAGCAGCGCCATGAGGACGAGGCTGCCGTATGCCAGCGCCATGCCCTCGGGGGTGGCGGGCGGGCGGACAGGGGTGCCGGCCCCGGGCGCGGCCCCGGCGGCGCTGCCGTTGTGCGCCGCGGGCTCCTCCATGGCGGCTGCTCCCACCGCGGTCCGCGCCGACACGTCCCCTTACCGGCCGGAAGTGCGTCAGGCGCACGGCGCTGAAGCTCCGCCCCCCGCGGCCCCNNNGCTGTGTGAAGGGCAGGGGAGAGCCCGAGGAGGTCCCTACCGGGCGGGGTCCCGGTTTCCCGCAGCCCCCCCCGAGCAGGAGCGGGGAGGTGGCAGCTCTGTGTGCCACAGGCCCGAGCGAGTTGGGTTGGGGGCTCCTGGGCTGCCCTGGGTTTTCCTGCCCTTCACCGCTTTCCAAGGACTTCCCCCCTCTTCCCCCCCGTTTTTGGGAATGCCCCTAACTGCTCCCAGCCCACCCGTGGTCACAGGCAACAGCCTCTGTAAAACACCTTAAAAATGGTAGCAAATTCTCCCCGCGCGCCGGACTGGGACCAGGGCTCTGCTGGAAAATTGGCCGAAATGTGTTTTTTCCTCACAAATACTCCAAGCCATTGGCAGTTCGGCTGTGCCACCAAGCCGCCTCCTCCTCCTCCTCGCCGGGATGAAAGTCTGCTGATGAGCAAAAATTGGTGAAGATTTGAGCACAGAAAAATGGTGCTGCCCCCAGTTTAGATCTGAGCCATGGGGAGGAGATGGGAGCACAGCAGGGATTAAAACGCAAGTCTTTGATTTAAAAAAAAAAAATCTTTTAAATGTTATATTTTTAATAAAAAGAATTTATTTCAGGAGCGGGGTGAGTCATAGTTCCGCGTTTTAGGCGGAGGGCAGATGGGGAGGCCTCCTGGGAGCCCCTCTCTGCGGGTTTGGCCTCCTGCCCGGGATGCTGCCCTCTCCCTGTGACTGCTGCTCCCACAGCGGAGAAGGATGGGCAGCAGCAGGCAGTGTGCCCACACACCCCACTGCATCCCATCCTGCTGCCTGCCACAGCCCAGCCTGGCACAGCACAGCTCCCGACCTTGTCACTGCCCCTTCCGAGGGCTCATCTGCTTTCTAAATCCCAGCCTGGCTTGGGAATCCTCACAAAGGACAGGGTCGCTGTGCAGAGCAAGAGGGGGGAGTCCGGGGCTGCTGTCCCAGTGCCAGCGAAGAGCCAGCAGGGTCGCATGGAGGTGGGAGCAGGGGACCGGGGCTGATGGCACCAGGGAGCCCATGGGACTGGGGGAGATTGTACTAGGGCTGGTGGCTACCCAGGGATGGGTGGCATCGGGACTGATGGCCACCCAGGGACAGAGCACTGGAGCCAGTGGCCACCCAGGGGCAGATAGCACTGGGATGGCCCCGGAGCACTCTCTGGAGCAACTGGTACCACCGAGAGCCGACACCACCTTCCCCACGGGTGAGCCCAAGCAGTTCCTGGCCCCCTGCCAGTGCCTCCTCCTTCCACTCTCCCTCCTCCTTCCACCCTCTCTCCGTTTCCCAGCGCCTCACCGTGGCCCCCCTTGGCCTCTCCTCCCACTCCTCCCGTCCTCCAGCACGCTCACATTTTTCTGGGTTTGAGCTCATTCTTTCCACTCCCCTCTGTGCTGACTGCCAACTTTCCATCCCATGGCCCCCCTCCCCCGTTCCCTGCCACAGGGAAACACCAGCTGCAGGGGGGACCGGCAGCAGCAAGGAGCCTCTGTCCCTCGGGTGCAGCCCCCAACCCCGGCTTGGCTGACACTGTGTGAACCACAGCATCGCCTCCAGCAGCACCAGGAATCGGCGTTTTGGGAGCTCCAGGGCAGAGCAGAAGGAGCAGAGCAGCAGCAAGGATGGAGCAGCAATGCTATGGGCACTAAGCAGCACGGAAAAAATTCTGAGCACCCGCCTCCCCATTTCTGAGGATGAAGCTTGGGATTTGCACCTCTGCAGAGACTAGTTTCCCATAGGGACAGGGTGCTGCCCTATCCCAGTATCCCATTTGTGCCAGCCACAGCCAGTGGTTCCCCCCAGGTCTGACCACAGAGCAGGTGGAAACTCCCGACCCTGGTGGGAGGGCACTGCTGATCCTCCCTGTCATCGGGCCCAGGCTGCTGAGCAGGTTCCCCCATGGCATCCCAGCTACTGGATGCCAGCACAGCCTAAAAACAACAGGCAAAGCCCACACGGCTCCAGCACCACCTCCCTGGGTGCCCAGGGTCACTCCCAGCTTGCTGCAGCCAAGTACGTCCCTTCCTGGCTGTGCCATTCCATTTGATTCCGGCTCCCTGCCCCTTCCCCAGGGGCCAGGAGCCACCAAACTCCCTGCCCAGACTGTGGCTCCCACAGTACTCAGGGGCTTGAAACCTGCAGTTCATCAGAGCTCAGCCCTTCCCAGAGGCTTTTCCAGAGCTGACTGGGAGCCGGAAGGTGCAGGGGGCTTCAGAAGGGATGATGCTGGACCCCTGGGTGAGGAATTGGAACCTCCACCAAGAGTGGCCAAAGGAAGCCCTGGGCAGAGGCTCTGCCTGCCCCAAGATAGTCCAGCTAATGGAGAGGGAACCAGCCAAGTCCTGGCTAGAGCAGGAAGCAGATCCTCAGCCCTAGCCACCAGCAAGGAACAGAGCTTCAATCTGACCATGTGGCTCTGGGATGTGGCTGCCCAGGGCAGGGACCCAGCAGAGAACAGCACCTCCCTGATGCAGTTTATTCTGCAGATCAAGGGTTTCCCCATCACACCAGTACAGAGAAAACACAGAAACACTGGTGGCAGTGAGACATGGCACAAAGCCCTGCCACAGCAGGGTCAGGATGCCAGGTGATGCTGCTGGTGCTCCTCTGCCCCCTCTTCCCAGCCAGGGTCCAGGCTGTCCTAGGTGGACACTGCCACAGTGCCCTCACCAGTCCCTGGTAGCCTCCAGCCCTGCTCTGGGACACAGCCACCCCTCACCTCCGGCTCCGCAGAAGCAGCTGTGATCCAAAATCTCACCACCCCAAGTGCAGATGCCCGTCCCATCCTCTGCTCCATAGATCTGGTCCCACTTATCCCCTCTCCTGGAGGGGAGTGGCTGGATCTAGAGCACCTTCGCATCCCTCAGCACCGGTGAAAACAGCTCCACATCCTCAGCATTACTCCAGCCCTGTCTGAGCTCTCCACAGAGCCACTGGCCACGCTGCTGGCAGAGAGCAGAGTCCCAGCCAGCCTGTGTGGAGGGACGGGACTGCGGCGCTCAGAGCACAGATAGGTCATGGCAGGACTTGGAGCGGACTTTGAGAGCCACTTTGCTGCTGTTCCTGGCCACCAGCCTGTCGAGGAAGTGCCGGGCTCTGCTGGTGAGGCTCTCCTTGTGCTTCTGACCAGGTGTGGGGTGCGTGTGGGACTTTTTGCCCCCTTGGCGCAGGCGGATCTGCCGCACCACCCCCTCAAAGAGCTCGGCCACGTTGTGCTGCAGAGCTGCCGAGGTCTCGATGAACTTGCAGTCAAAGACGGCAGCGCAGGCCTGGCCTTCTGCAAGAGAAGGGCAGGGAGTTAGCACAGCCCTGCTGGCACCCTGAGTGCTTTGGGACAGGCACTGCCACATGCACAACAGCAGCTGCATGTCCAGGGACAAGGGGACAGATGTGGGGAAAGCAGTTGGGCATGGAGTCCCCTCAGGAGGTCCCCACCAGCCAGAACCTTCACCCCCTACTCACCTTCTTCGGATACCTCACGGCACCGCACCAGGTCGGTTTTGTTCCCCACCAGGATGATGGGGATGTCCTCGGCCTGGCGCGCACGGCGCAGTTGGATGCGCAGCTCTGAGGCACTCTCAAAGCTGTCCCGGTCAGTGACAGAGTAAACGATGATGTAGGCGTTCCCCACCTGCAGGCAGTGGCTGCGGCGCTGGCTCTCCTCACCCTGTCACCACATGAGGAATGAGAGGTCATCGATCCGTGGCCAGGACCACTTCCAGGAGACAGCAGAGCACCCTGGCACTGATGGGACCTGTCAGCACATCCCACCAGCTCCCACATTGTGGAGAACGGATGTGTGACCCTATTAATTAAATGCAGATTAAAAGCTCTTGATTTTGAGGGGAGTGTTTGGGAATTTTCCTCTCTATCAACAACAAACTGGGGCTGTGAGCTCAGCTTGATGTGGGGAGGTGAGGCTGGATCCCCTGGGAATACCCTGGGACAGTGTGGTGGGTGCTGCACCCCGCATGATCCAGAATTGCTGGGCAGGGTGAGAATAAGCCATAGAGGAAAAAAAGGGGTCATCGTCAGGGTGTTACAGTGCTGGGGCATCTCTGGGCAGTGGAGGTACGTGCCAACCACAGCCTCAGTCCATGTGGGTGCTGCACCCCTCTCCACGGCTTGAGCACTGACTCCATCCCCACTCCTGGGGACTCACTGCCTGGTGGCACCTTCGGGAATGCAGGGCCCTGGCATGAAGGGAAGGAGGGAGGTGCTTGGCAGGAGGCAGTGACAGCAACCCTGGTATTTCTGCTCAGGAGATACCTCATGTGCTGGGCATGAGGAATGCCCTGTGCCAGGCTCTCGGGGGCACCGTTCTGTCCGTTAAAGCACATGTTCTGGCTGGCGATACCAACTCATGGATTTACCCAGTTGGATCCTTCAGCCCCATTCCCAAACCATTTCCCTGCATTTTGAAGTGAGTTATCATATAAGCACCCACACCATCAAGAACATGGCAAGCAGCCTCCCATGCCCAGGGATGGTGGGCACAGAGCTGGGCAGAGATGAGACTCCAGCTTGTCTTGCCCAGTGTGTATCCCCTGCTCTACGGTGGTGAGACCCAGACAGGGACAAGGGAACCCCAGGCTGCCCTTCAAAGCGCTCAGAGGCCCCAAGACAGCGTCTGTTCCCATTCAATGTCCCCTGGACACATCCTGGGTCACCCAGCTCCCTCCAACAACCCAGCTCCCTCCAACAACCCAGCCGTACCCGCTGCTCTGGCTCCCAGGTGTCCAGCACCAGCAGCGTGGTCTCCTCGCCATCCACGGTCAGCCTTCGCTCGTATGCGGCCTCTGCGGGACACCAGGAGAACCCGGTCAGTGCCGCACCTCCCAGCCAGCCGAATCCCGGGCTCCTCTCCGCCTCGCGCATGGGTTTGTCCCATCATGGGGCCACGGGATGCCCCGCAGATGACCGTGAAGCAGATTCCCCCACCAGACACCCACCTCCGTGCTGGTCCAGCAGGTCCCGCTCCTGGACGTCGGCGAAGAGGTTGACCAGGCTGGTTTTCCCCACGCCGGGATCACCCAGCAGCACCACTCGGTACCGGGTCTCCCTGAGGCTTGGGGAGCCCGAGGAGTCGGGGGACCAGCTGCCGCGGGGGGCCCTGCCGCCCGGCTCGGAGGCGGTGTGGCCGAGCTGGGGGTGACAGGGCTCACCCCGCGAAGTGGCCCCAGAGCCACCCGGCCGCGGGAGCGGGGTACTGGCCCTCCGCCGCAGCGGGCTCCTGCTCCCGGGCTGCGTGTTCAGGGTCATCACTGGCACCAAGGGCAGGGGGGGGCTGTAGGGTGGCAGTGGATGTCGCCCCGAAGGGCATCCGCACCCGGCAGCACCCGACCGCGCCGCTGTCGCTCCTGGAGCCGCTCCCGCTCTGAGACGGCGGCAACTCGGACTCAACTTTCCGGGGACACACGCACCGCCGTCCGCCCCGGGCTTTAAGCCCCGGGAGGTGGAGCCCCTCTCCGCTCCGATCCCTCCCCCGCCGGACACACCCCCACCCGCACCGGCCTCTGCCCGGCCCAGCCGCCCTGTCCCGGTCCCCGAGGTCCCTTCGGAGCTTGCGGTGCCGGGGAACAGCGGATTCCCCCAGGACGCGTACCCTCGGTCATGGGGAGCAGCGGTTATATCGGGATGCTGCGGGATGCGTGGCCACCGGCGGGGGCTCACCACTCTCCGGTCCGGTGTGGAGCAGGATCCCCCCGGTTACCGCCGTGGTCTCGCCATCGCAGGCTCGGTTCCACCAAGTAAGGAGCGAGCCGAGCCCGGTCCGGTCCTGCCCTGTCTCTGGGAGGATGTGCTTTTTCAGGGGCCGGAGCCCGGCTGGGAGGCTCTGTCTCCAAGATGCAGTGATGGAACACAAGGCTAGGGCTCTCCTGGCACTGGCAATAGCAGGAGCTGTATTTATTTGAACCTGTCTGTTGATCCCGGACACTGGCAGCACTGTCCCAAACTGTCCCAGTGCGGGCACTGATCTGACCCTACACTGGGTCACCAGTCCAGCCCACACTAGGATTTACTGCAAAGCCTCATGGCATCAGAGCTGGTCCCAGGACATCTCTCATGATCAGAGCACAGAGATGAGGAGCGCAGGAATGACAATAACACCTTTATTGTGCCGTAAAACCACATCAGCAAATTCCCAAGGTGCTGAGCAGGACTAGGGGGAAGAAGGGCTGAAGGCAATGGAGTCAGCTTGGCACCTCATCCAAACCTGGCTGTTCCAGGCTCTGGGCAAGGGGCTGGCATTAGATGAGCAACACCTCCTTGGTGGGAATGCTGAGGCCCACCTCGGTACCGAGCATGCACCTGAGAGAGAGGAGAGTTAGGAGGAGCAGAAGCAGGAACAGGGTGACTGCTCAGATGGTCTGTGGTGTCCTATTCCCCACATGGCAGTGCTGTCTTCAGGGGGCACAAGGTGGGTGGAGGGAATCCTGCTTTATGTCAGCTGTGCCACCCTCTCTATGTCCCCAGAGTCCTGTACTGGCTCTCAGTGGGGACAGGCCAGACACTTGTTCTGGGACCCAGGACCATGCAAGCAGCTGGAGGAAACACTTTAAAACCAGGTGAGGGTAGTGCCCAGCGCCTGTTTAGTGCAAACCAGAGCTAAACCTGACCCCCAGTCAACCCAGCAATATTTTCTCATGCCTCGTGGTCTGCCACAGTCACTGACCCCTACCAACCACCAAAATCGGTTCCAGCCCAAGTCCTGCTCCACCACCCTCAGACCACCCTGTGTATGCAGGCTTAGCTCTTTCCAGCCTTCCCAGAGCAGCAGAGCCAGACACAACTCCTGGGGCTCTGAGAGGGAGAAGGAATGAATTCAGCCGCTCTCATTGTCAGTCCTGAAAGACAAACAGAAGCAGAGAAAGCCCGTTGGAGCAGCCAGGTACATCTGCTTTCTCGCAGTGGGGACAAGCGTGGCAAGCTGGGCTTGCTCAGTGCTGCCTCATCCATCTCCGTCTCAGCCGAGGACAAACTGTGCATCCAGAGTGTCCTAGCATAGGGCTCAGACCTACTGGTGAAATCCACCCAGGGCCCCTGGAAGCAGGAGGATTTTTAAGGAGGGGAAGCTGAAATGCAGATGGGAATGGATATGGGGGTGGTTTACAGCCCCTCTGGGCTCCACACGCTGCCAGTGGCATTCAGGGACCTGGGCAGGGCCAGCAGGAGCACTGTGCTCCTCTGCACCCTCACGTTCCCAGGCTGAGCAATTTGTGGCTGATTTTGCTCTTTCAAGATGCAAATCCAGTGTCTGGAAGCAAAGGGTTAATTAACAAAACGAAGCGCTGCTGATGTCGTGTGAAAAGTTGCAGGGAGGTCAGTGGGAAAGGGCTGAGGATGGTGGAGAGGGCTCTGGCACAGGCTCCCGCCTGTCAGGGCGGGTAAGCACCAAATGCCTGACTTGTGATGTTACAGAAACTTTCCACTTGGGCCTTCCTGCTATTTTTAACTCTTCTCCCATCCACCCTCAGTAACCCCAGCTCCACCAGCTGCTGAGGCTAATTAATTCCCCTTTTTAAAAATTTTTTTTAAACATAAAAAAAATTAAGTTCCACTAATCTATCACACAGACACTTGCCTCCTCCCTCCTGACATATTCCAGGCTTTCCTCCTCCTTCAGCTTGTGCCTCCATAGCTACAGCCATACCTGCCTTCCAGCTAAAACCCAGACCCTGGTGCAGGAGATCCAGTCCCCTTGGACATCCACATCGCTGTTGCTGTGCTGGGTGAGTGCCCAACAGGATGATATTTTCATGAAAAATAAGCCCTGCGTGCACCCGGGGGGGCAAGAGCTGGGACACGCCAGGAAGGAATGATCCCATGAGCAGATCTCCCCTGAGCACAGGTTGCCGTGTGTCACAGGGCTCTCCCCTTCTGGCAGGCTGATGGGAAGATCATCTCCACAGAGCAAATGGGATTCATTCTCAGAAATGGAATTGTTTGACATTTATAACATCAACACAGTGTCTTTAACCAAGGATGGAAAGCAAAGGTAACATGACTGTATAGACTCATTTCACAGTGATGTGAGCAACTAGCTTCCCAGATTATTTTCCATTGTTTTTTCTATGTCCTGGAGTTCTGCCCTCACTGTGTCCAGCCAGTTCTGACAGCAGGTCTGCACTACTGCCTTCATTCTCTGCACAGTAAAAAATCCAGTCACTGCTCATTCCTCAGAGCTGGGAAATGTCCCCTTGCTCCAATCCTGACCTTACCCTCAGGCATTGCCGCTTGCACTGCCAGCACGGAGGAATCTGTCACCGTGCCTGGTGCCACTCCATGCAGGAGTGGCTCTGGGAAGCAGGGTGGTGCTCCAGCAGCCAGCTGGAGCGAGGGACAGTATGAAGGAATGGATTTAGTAGGCTGTTGCAGGGGTGATACTGCTGCTGGTCTATGGAGAACCCCTCCCGGCTGGTTCTTTTGTCCCTTTGGCAGCCTCTGTGCCTCATGGGACGCCGCTACATCCCACTGATCCTCATCATCCTCTGCCCCCCTGAGACCCCCAGGCCCTATGGCGCCTCGGGAACCTTTCTTCGCTAAGGCTCCTGGGGATGCTCCGTACCCCCCGTAACCCTAGCCGGTCCCCACGGCAACAGCGGGCGGGCTCGGGGACCGGGCGGGGCCCACGCTCACAGGAACGGGAGGAAGGGACGCCCCCTGCCGGCTCCGCCCTGGCACCGCACCGGGACAGGATCCACCGGGCGGGGTCTGGGTTCCCCGAACTTGAAGCAAGTGTGACAGCCCGAGCAGCCCGGCGGGACTGGCACGGGCTGGGGCGGGGACTCGGCTGCTTGCGAGGCGGCCGGGGCCGGGAGGGAACAGAGGAACGGCCGTCCCGGGGAGCCTGGGAGGAGGCGGCCCCGGTGCACGGGACCAACAGGGATGGGCAGCCGCCTCCGGCCCGGCAGAGCTGCTCGACGCCACAAGCGTTCCGTACTAATGCTCACCCACCCGGTCCTGCCCGCGGGGTGGCAGCGAATACCGGAGGTGTGTGGGAGCTGCCCCGTGCCGCGGCCATGCGGGTGACCGGTGCCGGGCATGACCTCCGGCTATACCGAGCGGGAACGGCTCGGCGAAGCACCGCCCGTGGGCCCGGTGCAAAGCCGCGGTGGAGGACTGTGTGGTGTTCCCCGCTCGGCGAGGCTCTGGGATGGCGTGGGGAGCGCCCGGGGCTGCGGGCCGGGCCGGCGGGAGGGCAGGTCCCAGGGCAGACCCTGGTGTCCCGGCTGGCCGCAATGTCGGGGCAGCCGGCAGGGTCGGGACAGGCCACGGTTCCCGCTCAGAGCGCAGGACGGCGACAGCTCGCGGTGCCCGGTTAGTCTCGGTGCGCGGTCGGGTCGGGCGCGGCCCCGCGCGCTCCCCTGTCACCACAGCAACTGGCGGCGGCGGCGCAGCCAATGGGCGCGGTCTCCGGCGGGCCCGCGCGCGGCGGCGACAGCCAATGGGCGCGGCCCCCGGCGGGCAGCCCGCGGTCTCCGGGGCAACAGCGCCGCCGCCGCCGCCCCATTGGTGCCGCCCCGCGGAGGGGGCGGGGCCTGGCCGGGAGGGGCGTGGCCCCACTCGTGGCACCGGGGAGCCGCGTGTCCGCCTCGTGGGCAGCGCGTTCCCCTCCCGGCGCTACTGTCCCCGCCGGGGGCCGATCCCCGGGGAGACGCGGCTGACATGGGTGGCGGGGGCACGTCCACGAAGGCGTCGGTGTTCCCACATCGCGTGGCGCCGAGTGGTGCAAGCCCTAGTGAGCGGCCTGGGGACTGTTCCGGGCCAGGGCTCTGCCGGGGCGACCGGGAACAGTGGGTGTCCCGGGAGCCCGGTGGGTCGGCAGGGCAGAGGTCAAGCGCAGCATTCCGGGGTAATACTCGGTGTCCTGGCCGGTCAGACCCGTGCAAAGGCTCCCAGCGAACCGCGAGGGGTGTGGGTGCTCCCGAGGGTGCGTGTGTCAGGGTCATCGGGGACATCGGGGGGCCTAGACCGGAGGATCAGAGGGTTACTGGCAGGAACTGGAGCATCCTCGGTAGCTGAGGGCAGAGAGAGATACCGGCGTACGGGGATGCTTGTCTGAAGGTACCGGCTGTCACCGGGGGTTCTGTGCAGTCCAGGTGGAGGTACTGGGGGCTGCCGGGTTGCCGTAGCGGGGCTATGGAGGGTATCGGCGTGCCGGGTTACCGGGGGGTAGCGGGACGTGCCGTGTGTAGCGGGGGGTAGTGGGAGTAGCGGGGAGTGCAGGGGTACCGGGGCGTGCCGGGTAGCCGGGCGGTACCGGGGTACCGGGGCGTGCCGCCCTGCCATTCTCTCCAGCAACCCCGCTCGGCGGGCGCCCATTGGCTGAACGGGATCTGCCCCCCCGCTCCGCAGCCAATGGGAGGCGGGGGGCGGGGCCCCGTTGACAGACCCAGCGCGGCGGTGTTTACCGGGGGCGGCGGGGGCGGGGCGGCGGCGGCTATAAGAGCGGCACCGGGGGGCGTGTGGTTCCCGGGCTGCCCGCACCGCCCCCGCGCACCCCCGACCCGCACCTGGACCCGCCGTCAGCCACCCCACACCGTTCCCGATCGAAGCATTCTCCGATTTAACCAGGGAGGTATCACTGGGGCGGTGGGGAGCGGAGCAACCCCGGGGCGGAGCCCTCACGGCGTGCAGCATCCCCGGGCAGTGCGGAGCATCCCTGAGCCGGTACAGAGCATCCCGGAACATCCCCGAGCCGCCGCGAACATCCCCGGACTCGTGTGGAGTATCTCCGAGACGCTATAGAGCAACCCACAGCATCCTCGGTACCGAGCATCCTCGAGGTGCTACAGAGCATTCCGGAGCATCCTCGGACCGGTGCAGAGCATCCCGGGACAGGACCGCTGCAAAGCATCTCCAAACCGGAGACCACCGGGCTATTCAGGGGCCCCTCCGGAGCATTGCCGCGGCCGCCGCCCC
>VZRF01009705.1:304283-320265 GCA_013396875.1 Vireo altiloquus
CGGGGCGCGGAGGCTCGGCGGGAGCCCTGCGCCCCACTGCCCGCCCGTGACACCGAGCCCGCCTGGTGCAAGACGCCGAGCGGACACATCAAGCGGCCCATGAACGCCTTCATGGTGTGGTCCCAGCACGAGCGCCGCAAGATCATGGACCAGTGGCCCGACATGCACAACGCCGAGATCTCCAAGCGCCTGGGCCGGCGCTGGCAGCTCCTCCACGACTCCGAGAAGATCCCCTTTGTCAGGGAGGCCGAGCGCCTGCGCCTCAAGCACATGGCTGACTACCCCGACTACAAGTACCGGCCTCGGAAAAAGGGCAAAGTGGGCACCGGAGCAGCCCGCCCGCGGCTCCCAGTGAAGATCAAACCCTCCGTGTTGGGCCGTGTCTCTGCCAACCGCAGGCAGCCCGCCAAGCTGCCCACCGACCCCGACACCCCACAGGAGCCCACACCAGAGGTGCCCGCTGAGGACAGCCCTGTGGTGCCTGGCACGGCTACCTGGCACCCGGCACCCGACGGGGAGCATAGCCCCCAGGAGCCCCCCGCACCCCTGAGCCCTACCACACCCTGCCCGGAGCCAGGGAGGTCCCCAGAGAGCGGGTCCCCCTCTCCCATGTCGGCTGGGTCCCCTCCCTCTTCCTTCAGCTCCTCCGACGAGGAGCTGGAGGAAGAGCTGCTGGGGATCATGCCCGGGCGGGCGCCTGCCAGCGCCACCTGTGGTGCCCTGGACTGGTCCATCTTCGACAAGGACCACGACCCCTTCCCGCGGGGAGGCTCCTCGCACTTCGAGTTCCCGGACTATTGCACGCCCGAAGTGACGGAGATGATAGCAGGGGACTGGCTCATGTCCAGCATCTCGGACTTGGTCTTTACCTACTGAGTCCCACGCTCTGCAGGTAACTCTCATTTTTATTTTCACCCACAATCAGGTCATATCAAAAAAACAACCCAGGAAAAAAACAAACAAACCGAAACCAGCTGTTTACATGCAGGAATCAGGTATTTTGCCTTGAAGCTGCTGGAAGGCAGAGCCCCTGCTCCCCCCACCCCCTGGCGCACACCCATTCTTCATCCGTCTGTCTGTCCGACTCTCGCCTCGTGCCTGCAGGACGCATGGCCGCCCGCCGCGGTTATTTGCCCGTGAAATGCATCTCATCGGGTTTTCATTGTCACACCCGGCTGATTCCCCCCATGGCCCTGGCGCTGACAGCCATGGCTGCTCCCGGCCGCTCCCATCTCTGCCAGCACCGTGTGCCCTCCCGCTCTCCAGGAAGCAGGAGCATCCGCGCCACCCCAGCTCTTGGTGCCCACCCCACCTTCCCCATCCCTTGGAGAATGGCTGATTCCGTTTGGTTTTTGACTGCATTGAACGCATGGCTTCAATTTTCTCCTCTTCCTCTTTGCAGCCCTTGGGGAGGGATGCCGAGCCATGCCAAACTATCCCTTCCCAACTCCCTATTTTGTGAGGGGTCCCTGGCTTGGGGGTTTCAGTGTCCCGCAGCAGCGTCTTCTTCCCTGTGGCGCGTGTTCCCCGCCACTCGCTTTGGGAAGAGTGAAGTTGCACACACGTGACGAGCACGTGGGCGCGGGAGGCTGTGTTGTTTCTCTCGCCAGGCAGTTGTGCAGGGAAAGCTGTGCCACGGAGGGAGCCCGTGTCCGGAGTCACCCCAAAACTGTATGGGGAAAAGCCCTTCCCTAAGCAGCCAGCCCTCATTTTAACCTTGGAGCCTGTGTCCGTGCAGGACCCGCTCTGGGCTGGCTGACCTTTGCCAGTGGAGCCAGGTCTCGCTGTGCCCAGCCGTGGAGTTTGGTGCTGCTGGGGTAGCAGGGAGCAGCATGGAAGGGCAAGGTGGCAGGGAAGGGCAGCTGTGGGAAATCTGCCTTAAGCAACCACCCGAACTGGTCCAAGAGAAGCTGCAGCCAGTGCTGGTGGGCGTGTGGGGTGTGGGTGATGCTCTGGCGCAGGGCTCCTTCACACAGCATCGCGGTGGGTTCCGCTGCTGGCCGCGCCAAGAGCAGGGAGATGCTGGCAGGGAAGATGCTGCTGCAGCGGCTCCTCCAGCTGGGATTTTCTTTGCTTTTTCTAATGGCTCCTTCCTGCGACAGCCGCCTCCTCCCACTGCCGGGAGCACGTGGCTGCAGTGCTGGCTCGGCAGCTGCCGCAGGCTGTGGTTGGGGGGGCAGGGGCTGCGCTCCGGTACAGCTGTGCTGGGTGGGGACCCCACACGTCCCTGGGGACGTGGTCATGGCTGGGGCTGGCAGCGTCCGCGGGAGCTGTACTGGGCTCGGAGGCAACCGCTGCTTGCAGCAGCCCTTCCAAGTCCCCCATGACCCCGATTCCCCAGAGGCTCTGGATTCGTGGGGGCCCCTCAGACCCCTCCCGGCCAGTGGGGTGCTGGCGGCAGTGGAGGACTCTGCCTCCCTGTTTTGGGGCTGCTGGTTCCCCCAGTCACAGGCTATCCCGTGCCTGCCCCTTGCTGTCAGGCTGGACTGAGCCGTGACCAGGGGAAGGACATCCCCCTCCCATGTCCTGGCATCCACTGAGGATGTCTCGGAGTAGGTGCCTGGCCCTGCTGCTGGAGCTGCTGGTGGCCCTGGCTCAGCCGTGGGGATAGGCACTGCAGCGCATGGAGAGGTGTGTCCCCGGGCCCCTTGCAGGGATGCTTGATGTCCCCCAGCCCAGTCCCTGGGGGCCCCTCGAGGCCCCTCGCGATGGTCAACCATCAGCAGTGTAGATGTGTCGGTGTGTAGCGGTAGCTGTGCGTGTGTGTTGGCATTAGCCACGGTGTTTCGGTACCCTCGTGCGGGTGCCAGCCTGCTTAGCCAGGTGGGCATCACGCATCAGACACGTGTTCCCTGGATAGAGCGCGTCCTCTTCTCTGCGTCCCCTCCCTCCCCGGCCATCCCCCACCGGATCCAGTCCCGCCCCCAAAAGGTGGAAAAGCCAAATAAGCGCCGGGACAGCCGTGATTCTGGCAGCCTGCTCCCGCCTCACCGCCGCCTCGGGGGGACTCTGCCTTCCCACCCCCTGGGCAGACTCGCGCCAGGAGCATCTGAAGCCCCCTCCCATGTGTTAGCCGGGTTTGGGGTTCCCGTGGGGTCCGACGGCCCCAGAGCTCTTTGACACACACAGATCTCACCCAGCACCTCGGTGCCTTCTTGGGGTGCACAGCCACCCCGTGCTGTGGCCAGGGGTTCTCAGGGAGGGCAACGAGGCTGACGGTCACCTGCCCTCCATCCCTGTCCATGGGGAAGCCAAAGCCCCCAGGTACCAGCAAGGCCTGAGGCCACATTGAGGGTCTCGCATCACATGTGTGCGTTGCTGACCCTGCAGCTCAGGGCTCAGCTTCCATTCCTAGGGGGGACACGGGTTCCAGTGGTCCCCTACATGCTGTGCATCACCCTTGAGCCAGGGTGATCCCTCCACAGACTGTCAGGCGAAATATTTCCTCAGGAGCAGGTTCTGGGTCAGTGCCAGAACCGGAGCCAGCGCCGGGGTCCCCTGCCCTGGCCGCAAGCACAACATCATCCGCTTTGTCCCCGTCCCCACCCCTATCCCCCTCCTCGAGTCTCGCCGGGTGTGTTTGTCAGGGAGAACCGTCGTGGACAGTGGTGGATTTTCTGTGCCGTGTGGTTGTAGTGCTTAGAGACCCCCCCAGCGTGCGGCCCCCTCCCGCTGCGCCCCCGCTGCCCGGTGCTGGCTGGCATGCGTGTGCGAGCGTGTGTGCGTGCGCGTGCGACATCCCGTCATCACTCCAGACAAAGCGAATAATAATAATAATAGTAATAATAAAAATAAACCAAACCTCTCTCAGGAAGCAGCTGCCCTGGCGGCGGCCGAGCGGGCCGGGGGTCCCCCGGAGCTGGCGGGGCCCCGGTGCAGCCTGCGGACGGGCGCCAGCGCTCGGGGTCACCTTTGTAGTGTTGTGTTAGTGAAGGGTCCCTGTGTCTGTTATCTTGGAGAAACAGGATTTTAGCCGAGGGGCAGTGACGGCCCCATCTGGGCCCGTCTTGGGGGTGTGACACGGCTGGCCCTTGCTCTGTGGAACCTCGGCTAACAATTATCCTGACTGTTGTGATTATGGAATAAAGTGTGTTGGTCTGCTCCGCATGGCTCCGGCTCCTTCTGTGCTGCCTCACTCCTCCCAGGGGAATTTGGGGTTTCCAGGGCTGTGCGAGGTCCCCAGGGAGATGTGGGATTCCCAATGGCCAGCATCCAGCTCCCAAGCACGTCAGTTCCCACCCTGAGCCCCGGTTCCTATGGGCTCTCCCACACTGGGGAGGTTCACCCTTATCAGTCAGTGTGGGCTGGGCATCCCTGGGAGCAGTGTGAGCATGTGCACGTATGTGCCTGTGCATATGCAGCCCCTGGCCCCACCCGTGTGTGTGTGTGTGGGCAGTGCCGGCGCTGCCCCCGACTCCGTTCAGCCAGGGGGAGGAGACCGAGGGTACTAAGCGGGGGAACTGGAGAGGGAGGGGACCGGAGGTGCTAATCCAAACCCACAGGAGGGCCCAGGGGGGCCACGAGGTCACGCGCCACTTGCATCACACCCAGACCCCCCGCCCCCAGTCTCGCCGCAGCTGTTGCCACGGCAACAAGAGGAGCCCAGAGCATCCCCGGGTACTGCCAGCCCCTCCTGCTGCCCCGGCGCTGCGGGGGACCAGCCTCTCCGCGAGGGAGGGAGAAGTGCACGGGTTGCCCAGGCCATGGTGACCCCAAGTCTGCAGGCTGCACCCACGGGAGAGCCCCTTGCACCACTCGGGGCCTGGGCGGTGCCAGCGCAGCCTCTGGCCATGGGATTTGTCTCTGCACAGGGACACCGCCGAGAGCAGGGGGGACCATGGCACAGCTACAGTCACAGCTCGCTGGCCACCACCACTGCCCTCTTGACCTTACCAAAGGTCAGGGCCACGTGGGGCTGGTGTCCAGTATCCAACATAGCGTGCACAGGCATGTTGCCACTGGCCTGGTTCTGAGTCACACGTGGCGGTGGCCTCTTGGCTACCCCAAAGGTGCCACATACCTCCCACCACCACTCCTCCTTGCCCCCTGCTGCCCAAAGGTTGTCCCTCCCAAAGTGCTCCAAGCATTATGGAGAAAATGGCTCCTGGAGAAGCCACAGGGAATTAAAATTAGCCAACACAGCTGCCAGCCTTGAGCCATCCAGCCAAACCTGCTTCCAGCGTGGTGAAGGGAGCAGCGTCATCCCAGCTCAGTGAAGCATGCCCTGGGAATTGGGCATCATGCCCGGGATCTCCTCCTGCAGCCAGGCACTCGGCCTGGGGTACAGGGCAGGCTGGGAGGTCAGGCTATTTCCAGCCCCACGCTGCTAATGGGGGGGACACCCCGGAGAGCCAGCAGCACACACAAGGCCTGGCGTTGGCCCAGAGGGAGGCAGATGGATGAACAGTGACCGGGGCACGCACGCACCCTTTGGCTCTGCTCCTGCTCCTCTTCCCACGGGGCTGCTGGGTGTGAGGCCACGCTGAGCTGGCCTGGCCACCACAGGAGAGGTGCCAGTTCTGGGCCAAAAGAGCGGATCTGGCAACCCCAGCCTGGGGAGGGCAGGAAGTGTGTTTAGTAACTGTTTATTTTACAGTTTTAGTGTTTGTAGAAATCTGCATTTACAGGGGGTATGTAAGTCTTTGTACAGAATACCTGAAGCACCCACAGCCATGATCTCCTCCCAGGCCCTTCCCCTTCCCAGGGACAACACAAAAACTAAAGTGCACCATGGCCAGGGAATGGAGGGGCTGCAGGGGCTCCTCCTGGGAGATTCCAGCCATCCCCTCCTTCAAGGTGTTGTACAGAGCGATCCTGGGCCCTCCAGCAGCAACCCCAGGTCACCACACTCTCCTGTAACCAACGGTTTCTAAAGTGCTAAGCATTCCTGTTCTGCTGCTCTGGGGGTGCCAAGGGGTCAGGAATGGGCTCTGCCTTCAGCCACATTCTGGGAGAAGCCCCCTGAGCAGCCTCAGGTCCCTCCAAGGTCACTGGCACCATCAAGGAGAGGAGGGAACAAGTCTTGCTGCCTACATGGACAAGGGCAGTTTCACACATTTCACCTGCAGAGGCAAAGGGAACTCCTGCTCAAAGCTTCATGGAAACACAAGTCAGGAATGACAACTGCCTACCAGCCCTCTGGCCAGAAAGGCACAGACCTTCCATGAGCAAGGGCCCACAGGGCAAACCAGAACATACCCAGGTTGGTTACGGACCAAGAGGGGTGGAAGTTGGGGGTGCTGAGTTTTGCAGGGCATGATTTTCTTCTCTATCCCAAAATCACTTCAACCAACACCTCCTTTTCGGGTGTGCAGCCCCTGGGCATGGCACAGATGGCTTTGGGCACCACAGAGCAATGATGAGGCAGTGGAAGGGAGCCATGAGGGACAGGTAAGGGCACTTGAGGGAGATTTAGCAGCTTGGGGGAGAGGTAGAGGCATAGAGTGTCTATTGGCTTTGTCTCAGTGGGACATCAAGTTGTCTAGAAGGATTTGCTGCTTAGCTCGGAGGGTAGGGAGTGCCAGGACTGCCAATGGGACTGGTGGGGAGATGGGAGCTATGCAGGGGTCAGGGTGGCCTTTCTGGGAAACCCCTCATGTAGTTTCCAGAGGTGATGCTGAAGCCTGATCAGCTTGTGGGGGAGGTTTTTGACACATTTCCTAGTGCAACTTCCATCCTGTGCAAAGTGTTTCACAAGGTGGAAAAAGTCTTTATCCATGCGGGCATGTTACTGTTCACTTCCAGAGCCTATTAAAGAAATCTGCAGTGCCTGTTTACAGTGCCACTAAGACTTGTGGCAGCATAACCTGGCACATGACAGCACACACCTTTGGCAGGGTGACCACATTCGTGTCTCACTTCACTGACCCCAGATATGGTCACAGTGCCTGAGAGCTGAGGGGAACTAAGGTCTGCTCCTACCCGCTGCAAACAGATCAGGCTGCAAAGATGAGGAAGCAAAAAGAGCCAGGGAATGTTACATGCTAAAGAGAAGCTCATAGCATTGTGCTGGTGGGGGTGTGGGAAATGTTTGGCTCTACTCAGAGGGTGCCTACAGGACAGAGAAGGGCTGGAGCACCAGCAAAGCTGAAGGCAGATTGCAGGAGCAATGAGGAGCCAAAGGGCTGCCCTGTTCCTCAGAAGTGCAACAGTCCTCCACCCCCACATGCGCAAGCACCCAGACCAAACCCTGTTGGACTCTCTCCTTCAGGCGAGGATCTGCTCTCACTCCCACTAGTTTTCCCCAATGGAGAACGCAGGATCATTTGGGCACAGCCCACACACAGCTTTCCCTTTGTACAGCCATCTGAACAGACAAACTTGTCCATACCTCTGGTTCCTCAGGGGACAGCGGCAGTGCCTGTCTGCTCACCCTTGCACAGGGAGAAGGGAACAAGGTGAGCACGGTGTGGGGAACCGTCCTACTGGCTAGTTCCCTCAGTCTGTCACAAAGGCCAAAAGCGTCACTCGACGCAACAATAAAAAAAAATAATCTTCAGACAGGTCATTTCTGGACATGTCCTTCATCAAATATCAGCCCTTCCCACCAGGGAAGGATGCAGTGAGAAGGAAGGCCCTTCCTCCGACTTCAGGGGAAAATCTGCAGTTCAAACTTGGGTGCCCACTCCAGTGCGCTCTTCACCACGGCCAGGGCAGCTGCTCCCAGTGCCACCGTCAGCCCCATCACTGCCAGCTTGACAAAGCGGTTGGTCCGGGGCTTTGTCAAGATGGATTTTGTCCGCTCCTCCCCTCGGAGCCGCTCCTCCCCTCGGAACCGCTCCCTGAAGCGCTGCCGCAACACAGTGTCTGGTCTCTGCTGCACTGACGCCAACTCAAAGTCCTTAAAAGTGGAAGCTGCAGTTCTACAAGAGAAAGAACAGGTCAAGAAGCGTCCCTCACTCACCTCGGGGACCAGCCTCCTGTCAGGAAGATCTCCACAGGGAGGCAAGACCTGGCAAGGGGATGCAGGGAACACATGGGCTGCCCAGCACTCACCGTTCCGCCTGAGCTGCCTCCTTGGCGAGTTCAGATGGTGGGAACTGGACAAAAAGGTCCCCAGCTCTGCTGATCAGAGACTCATAAGGAAGGTCCTGTGGGATTTGGGACAGGAGGTGGTGGACAGAGGCCATGTCACACTCGCAGTCCAGAACTTCCTGCTCCCGGTACAGCACGATCTGCAGAGGAGCGAGAGGAGGACAGACAAGAAGTGGAGACAACTCCTTAGCACATGCTGGCACTCGTTTCAGAGCCAGAAGAAAAAAACACTTTACTTCCAGCTGAAAGACGTTCTTCAATAGGACAAACTGCAGTGAAGCATTCACTGGGAAGAGAAATGCCAAACCCCTTCTGAGACTCTGAGGTCATGGAAAGCCTCTTTCAGGGTACTTAGGTCTGCTGAGCAGAGCCTGCTATCGGCAGGTCAGAGATGTGGGCAGAACCTCAGCAGGGTTTAGCTCCCTGACTTGCTCTCTGCCATAGGAGGATGGGCAGGTGGGTGTACAGTATAGGGCTGTCCTGTGCCCAGGCATCCCAGCATGTGACCAGAAGCAGGACCAGAACATGAAAGGAAATAAAACCACTGTATCATGCTGCCTCAGTACTGCTGTATTCAGTGCCATACAGCACTGAACTGGTATGGCCTGCACATTTGGACTCCCTCAGGCTGCCCTGAGTTCATCTGGATCCCACCTTCCCTTTGCCATCACCAAGGATATCACTGACCTTGGGGGGCTCTGCAGAACGGGGTGCAGTTGGGGAGAACACCAGCACTGGGTTTGCCAGCCTCCCTCTGCCACCCCAAACTCCCACCACCTCAGAAGAGCACAGTTAATCCCTGACCATTCCATCGATACCTACCACAGCTGCAAAATAAATGGGCATCAGTGGGTGGCAAGCCAGGAAGAAGTCATATAATCGCACAACATGCCGGAAGTCGGACAAAACATGGCCAAACCAGGTGATCAGCCAGCTGAGAGCAAAGATGGTTCCCACCTCCGCTCTACAGAGAGAAAGAGCCATTACATCAGCCTGGAAACAGGGATGAAATGCTCCCAAACCACCCCAGCTGTGCCTGGGGAAATAGAGCTGGCTGTCAGTGGAGCACTGAACCCCCCTCAGAGCACGAACGGCACCTCTGACACAATCCCCAGGCAAAGTGCTGCCACAACTTGTGTCACATCCAGTGGGGGCCACAGCAGAGGCCAAATGCTGCTTTCAGGGGACCCTGAATGTGTGATGTATCATGGCACTGTCTGGCTTGCTGGCCTGAGGGCAACTGAAGTCCTGCAGCACAGCCAGATGTCTGGGTTCCTTCCCACCCTGAGGGTTTACTGATTCTGGGAGTTTGCAATCAGGGTTGGTACCCAAAGACATCGTGGCTGTGAAACAAAAGACACACCTGCCTCAAAAAGGGTTCTGAACTGACTCTTCCCATTCACCTTCCTGCTTCTGCTTTGATCTGCCCAGGCATAGTTGTGTGTCCCTAATGCAACATCTTGGAATTTTCCCCAGAACTAACAACAAATTACAGCAAGGTCCTACCAGCCACACAAGTGGTCACATGAAGCAGTTGTAGCATTTTGTACAACATTGTTCCCAAAGCCCCAGCCTTTCCAATACAGACTGCACACAACTGGGCTGATGATGGCACCACGTAAAACCCCTCCAGACACGTAGCACAGGTTTGAGCCTGCTCAGAAGTGAGTGCCACATGGCTTTAGGGTGTCACCATCAGCTGTGGGACAGCTGTTAACTCCCTGAAAAAGCCACTGTGGTGCTGGGGATGTGCTGGTGCAAACGGCCCTATGAACAGTAACCTGAGACAGGCAGCAGGGGAGAGCCAGGAGGCTTTAAGGGAACATTTGCATACCTCTGCATGAAGTCATGCACCTCAGGTTTCACCTGGTCTATGATGGGCATCAGGTAATTTAAAATGTGTTTGGTGTTATCCATCGTTGGTTCCATAAAATCCCTGAGGAAAGATTTAAAAGAAGCTTTGTCAAGCAACAACGTCAGCCAGCTCTCCCTCCAGGGAGGCAGCAGAAGGTGAAGTACATGCGATAAACAGCCTTGCTGGCAGGGTGGCCCCCAGCCCCAAGGAATTCTGTCTCTTTGGAACAGCCTCCTTCCTGCTTGTCTGGGACACAGAGGGCTGAGCTGCACACAGAACCCAGGCCCAGACCATCATGCTGCTGTCAGCTGACACTTCTTATTTTGCTGCAGTGCACACAAGAACCATAAAGCCTTTCCAGCATCCAAGATCTGACTTCGGCTTGGGAGAGGGGAGATAATCCCTCCA
Organism: Vireo altiloquus; assembly: GCA_013396875.1. Classification (NCBI taxonomy): domain Eukaryota; kingdom Metazoa; phylum Chordata; class Aves; order Passeriformes; family Vireonidae; genus Vireo; species Vireo altiloquus. The sequence continues at coordinate 314,581 of VZRF01009705.1, forward strand.
AACCACACTACCCAGATGGAAGCTTGAAGATCTTATTTCAGTGCACAAACAGGAGAGACTCTTCATGTGGGGACACTGGCAGTACAGACCACACTGCCCAGGGCTATGCAAGGACAAGTGGGAGGCAGGTGCTGAACCAGCCCCCAGGACCTGGAGAGGCCCTGACAGCCACACAACCATGAATAATTCATGTGCATTGGCTTTTCCAGCTCCAAAAGATGCTACAAATTAACTGACAGCCTTCAATTATCCCTTCCCCAGGGCACAGCTCCCTGCAAAGCCATGTGCTGTTGTGTGGTCAGGCTGCTCTCACAGCACCCCTCTGGGTACAGGTATAACAGGCAGCTGCTTTAACCCAAAACTCTTGCCTTCCCAGCTCCCCTTCCAGGCCAGTTCCACCTGCACACGTATCCCCACAGTCTGAGGACACGCAGTTGGCTCCTCTCCTCCCACTGAGTACCTGAGATGATGCGTCGAGAGCTTCTCCACCAGTGCCGTGGCCAGCCTGTCCCCCACCACCAGGAGGAAGGTGACCACGATGTCATGGTATCCCTGGTAGTAGTGCAGCTGGGGGTTGCGCTTGAGGACGTGGAGGATGACGTCGATGAGCTCCTCCTGCAATACTTCCCTCTGGTCATCTGGCATCCCTATGGGAACAGCAGAGGTGGCACAGCTGTGTCACCTACCAGTGCCTGCTGTGGAAGCAAGGGCGACTCTGGTGTGCAAGGAGAGCATCTGTGCCTTTACTAACCTGCCTGATCCCAAGGGAAGTGGTGCACAGGGGAGGGCTCTAAGACCAGCAGAAAAAACTACCCAAAGACCTAATGCTGTCTCCCAAAACTCTCCAGGCCTAAGCAAAGCTGGCCAGTTGCTGAGAGGTTTAACCTTTAGAACTGTAGAACCCTTATCTGCAAGGAAACCACTGTGGAGTACAAGAGCAGGGTTTACTGATGTTTGCACAGTGCTGCTGTGAAGAGAGAATTGTTCTGCACATCCAGCACTGATGAAGATGTTTTAGTAATTTTTAATTTCCCAGGAGTTCTAGAAAAAAATTCAACGGGACCCATTTTCACAGAAACTGTGCTAACTGCATCACACTTCAAGGCCTCCACCAGCACAACTTTCTATCACTCCCCTGCTAAGAACTTGTTTAAGGGACAGGATGTCACTGGGAAAACATTGTTCCTATCCTGCACAGCTGCAGCCAGTTTCTGGCAGTCCTTGTCAACAGATAAAATGCCCAAAGGCCAAGCAGAGAGCCCCAGTGGAGATCCTGCAATGACAAAGTTCTCCTTTTCCTCTGCTTTATTAATGTGGCTAAAAATAGGCAGGAGGCTGCCATTCAAGGGCAAAAAAATCCGTAGGAGCAGAGTCTTCAGGAATCAGGCCTGCACACAGCATCCACGCCTGCAAGAATCAGAGTGAATCAAGTGTTTACACAAAATAAAAGTGGCAGAAGGGGGAAGCAGATTCTGGCCAGAAATAACGACTTCTCTGCACAGAGAGCTGCTGGATTTAGCGTTTTATAAATAACACAAGGCACCAGCCTCCCATCAGAACTAAACAACTGCAAAATCATTTTGCTTCTAAATGTTCCAAGTTCTATTAAATTTGGTGCAAGAACCTGATTTTGAGACTTGAAGTTCTTCTAAGCACAGACAAACCTGCCTTCCCTGCCCCTGGGCTAGACCACGGACTAAAATAAACCAAAGCAAATGGCATGTTTCTCAAGCTTTCCCTCTGTCCTAATCTCAACAGGTCATGGTGCACAAGATCCATGCAGGATCCATTCTCTATCTGCTGCAACTGTCTGCTGATAGCAGTCTGCTGGCAGAGAGGCTCAGTGGGGCAGGAGAAGTGGAATGTTGGAAGAGCTGCATCAAAAACCACCTGTGCAGAGACAGCTGAAGGAAACTGATGGCTGCAGAAGAGCTTCACTGCAAGAAGCAGCTGCTGTGAGTTTACAAGCAAAAGGTTTTCTAGAAGTCAGGCCCTTGGAGTAATGGAGTGTCACCTTCTGCAGCCTCCCAGGGCGGTCTGAGCCAGGAGGAGCCCCACAGCATTGCTCTTGCCCCCGCAGAGCGGGAAGAGCAGAATCTCCCCTCACCTGGTGGGAAGCGGCGCAGGGATCGCCGCACATCCAGTAACACTTGCTGGTAATCCTTACTGTCGTCTCGTAGCTCCTTCCCTGTTGAGAAAAAGAGGAACAGGGTTAAGATGAAGCAGTGCAACAGTACTGGGAAGAGAATGAGGTGAGGGAGCCGGGAAGATCCCTGCTGAAGGCAGACATGAGGCTGCACACACCCCCTACTCCACTGTATATCCCCTTTTTCATGTTAGCCCTGTCCCTGCACTTTCACTGCCACACACTCTGACACTAGCAGCAAATGAGGCAATTATTTCTTTAAACAACACACGTTAAAATGCTTAAACTGACAGCACTCCCGGCACTCCTGGAAACATCTCGGCTCCATAGTTTTGCTGTGCAATTCAAAGTGTACTCAGCAGCAGCACCAGAAGAGTGCTGTGGAGACCACAAAGAATCATTTATAAAATAGAAACGATCAGAAGAAAACCTCATCCAGGGTTAACTAAGACAGTTAAAACAGAAAAGCTCAGTGAGCCAGCAAATTCTTTCTATGCGATCATGTGAAGTTAAACATTGTCTTCCATCAGCTCTGGTCACCTCACATCACCCCTAATGTCACCTGGCTCTTGACTGAAGTGGGGGGATGCACATTTCCAAATGACCACAGAATCAGGAACAACAACAAAACCTGTCCTAGATGACCATAAAAGCTCCAGGACCTAGAGCTCCGACTGCTAAGGTTTAAAAACCATGTGGGTACTTCACCAGGAAGATTCTTGTCTCTGTGCCTGTTCTGACCAAAAACCACACATGCTTCACACAACAAACTGTTCTCTGGGAGAGACACCTCGGGAGGATTTTGGCCACGCCAGAGCTCAGCACAGCCACCTCTTCCTGGGAGCAAAACATATAAAGCCTGAGTCTTTCTGCTGCAGGTGAACTTACATATGTCAGCTCATGCTCAGGGCCACACCGACTGTATCCATAATGAACTGATTTCATGACTATCACTAAAGGAAACAACAAATGTTGTTTTCAGAAGTTGTGTACTGTTTACATACAACACAGTATTGGTGCTGCAGTGAGTCCCCTTTGTATGTGAGCTTAGTGGGAAACACAACACACAGAGGCGTTGTCAGAAAGCATGTCCCTCCTCTAGTGACAAAGGTCACCAAGCTGTTCTTCCTGAGCAGCTGAGTCCAGGCTGTTCCATACCTGGAAGAGGGGGCAGGTCGTCTGTGTTAACACTGAGCAGCTTTGGCCACACTTTGCACCGGATGTCATCTGTCAGGAGCCCGCCCTCGCTGATTGCCATCCGCCTCAGCGCCGCCACGTCGATGGGGTCACTGTTCAGAGCCTGGTAAATCTCTGCCACTTTTCTTTTCTTCTTAGCATCAAAGTCTGCAAAAGGTCACAGAGACATGAGCTGACAGGCAGTGCCAGCACACAGCGGGGGTGAGCGACAGCCACTCACAGCGATGTCACACACACACAAGGGAGATGACACTGGACAGTTGTCACACTGTCAGGACAGGGATGACTCTGGTGGTGACTCCTCCAGCTGAGTGTCCCCATTTCTGCAGGCTAGGCATTGGGGGCACCTCAAAGGGCACTTTCACTGCTTTCCTAACAACTCTGGGGGTCCCACAGTGGGAAGCCAACGCTGCTCCTCCTGACAGGGGAGCCACCACCAGGGTCCAGTTGAAGCCCTTGGCTCCCGTCCTTCCCAACAGCTCATGGTTCCATATGGGACCAAGACCGCCCTGCAAAGCCATTCTGCAACTCTCTGCTCTCTGATGCAGCTGCCAGCTCAGACGTCAAGTGTTTCCTAAGACTAGGACTTAGGGAAGTGTTCTAAAAAGGTTAGGAAAGTGTTCCCAAAACTGAGTTCCTACCGACTCCCAGGCGAAGCCATCCTAGGAAGAAGCCTGAGCATTTCCACTGACAGCAACAAGAAAGGACATAATTGTAAGAGTTAAAGAACCATAAGCACATTGACTTGTCCTACAACAAACACAAACCTGTCAGCCATCAGTACACACACAGCTCAGCCAGAAGGAAACAATTCCCACTGTTTTGAGGAGCACAGGAACTTGGGGGAGGGAGGGGAGGGGGTAACACACAAAGCACATGGTGCTCGGGTTAGACACACTTACAGGACACCAGAGCGTTTCCCAGGGAGCGGAGAAGGGACACTACTTCACACCACATGGTGGAATTTGTCACCGCTGCCTCATGTGAGGAAGGAGAGAAGCAGCCGAGAACCACTCGGTATCCCACACTGGAGGAGTTCCCAGTAAGGAGGCTTTGCTGAGCAGCTGCGGGACTTGACTGCGGGAGGAGGACACAAACACTGCCTTTCCCTAAAGGCTTTTCCGATAGATGCAACAACCCTTGGGATCCAAACAGGAGTCGTTCTACAAGGGACGTGGCTATAGGATTTGGGGTGGGAGGAATTTAAAGGATCTCGATGGAGAAACAGCTGTTTCCCAAGGCCGCGCCCTCCTGGCAGCGATAGGGGAGCTCGTTCCTCTGCCCATGTGGCAGCTCAGCCACTGCCCCGGCCCTCTCCCTGCGAGCTCCCGGCTGGAAGGGCAGCTCTCAGCGAGGTCTGAAGGGAGCCGGCAGGTCGGCAGGCTGCTCGCACACACGGACGATAAGTAGGTCGACCAGTGGATGTTTTTTCTTCCCAAAGACCCTTTTTAAACACTTCTTGGGCCAAAATAAGCTGTAACAGCCTTCGACAGAGCTCCACCTCCCTCCGAATTCCAAGTTCCTGGTAACATTAAATCTATCGCTCACACAGTGACTACAGTTTCTTTTATTTCCTTTTCTGCCCCTTGTGCAAGCAGAGTTATTTGCACAACAGAAGCCAGCTCTGCTCAGCCGGTTCCCTATTTCCAGCCAGTCCCCTACCCCCAGCTGTTCCTGATCCCCTGCCACACGCACACACTGGGCTGTCACATACCGATGCCTCGGGAAGGAGGAGACAAAGCCTACGGGAGAGAAAACTCCTGTTCACACACAAAGAACTTAAGGAGTAGTGGGAAGGAAGAAGCACATCTTACGGGTTCCTCCTCTCAGACTTACTGATAAAGACCCCAATAATTACACTTTTCAAACATAGAGGGGACAACAGTTGCGAGTATTACCAAAACCAGTGCATTTCAAAACATGTTTTATGCAAGACCTTAACTCGCAGGTTCACACTTGGAAGAAGAGACACAAACCCAAGGTGATGGCGGTCTAAAACCCAGATGGGTCCGTCGGTGTTTCTGCAGCACTGCAGGCACCGGGCATCGACACACGGCCTCGCCACGTCGGGCCAGACCCGGCGCTGCCGGAAAGCCCTCGGTCACTCCCGAGACCGCCCTCGGGCCCGGCAGCACCAACCGCGCCCGGGTGCTTCCTGTCCGCCCGAGCCCGCGGCGGCCGCACAGTTGCGGGCTGGGCCGAACCCTTCGCTCGGTCGCGGGACCCCCCGGAACCCCCTCCGGTTCCCCCGCGCGCTCCCGCCGGGGCGGCTCCGAGCGCAGCGCCGGCCCCGCCCCGCCGCCAGGGGGCGCCACCGCGCCCGCAGGGGGCGCTCCAGCCCC
>VZRF01009705.1:320284-359962 GCA_013396875.1 Vireo altiloquus
TCCCCCCGCCCCCTGCCCGCCGGCGCGCGGGCGGGACGTCATGGCGCCGCACTGCGCAGGCGCGGCGCTGCTAGGCGGGTCACGCGAGCGGAGGCAGCCGCGCATGCGCAAACGGGAGTGCGAAACGTGCACGTGTCCACCCTGACGGCTCTTCAGGCGTTCTTTATAAGAAACCAAAAAACCAAACCTCAAACCCCCAACCCACCCCGATGTCCACGGCACAGGTTATTCCCAGCGCTGTCGGGGGCGGATAGCACACCCACAACGGTGCTGCACACAGTGGCTGCTGCCACCACATAAAGAATGCCCGTGAACCCTCCACACTCCCCAGTCAATGCTTTTGAGACACCGGCAGTGGGAGAACAAGCGCCCGGCGCTTCCTCCAAGGGCTTGTCAAGTCCACAGAGCTCCTTCCGTGCACAAGGTTCCATGGTTCCTTGTGCAAGGGCTGACGGGCACTGGGACCATCCACCACTCCCATTTTCCTCTTCTACGCGTCTTATCCTGGTGCAAACCTCCCTTGCTTGGAATAATGAAAGAACTGGTTAAATGTCCTGCATGGCTCAGAACCAGTGCAAACAAGCTGTATTTTGTCATACTGAGTGCTTTTACGTTACAGCACATTGAGGTAACAGTCAACACAGTCCAACTTTCACATCACTTTAGGATATAAAAGATTAAGTACAATGGATTTCCACTGGATGAAGGCATGGAGAAGAAAGCTACCCTGGTGTATGTGAAAAACCTCATATCCCTGCCAGCAATCCTCACAGAAAGGAGCAGTGTTCCATGTCCCACTACTCAGTTTAATCCAGCCCACATGCTCCATCCTAAAATTAACTAAGCAACATGGAAGCACATGTCCATCCCGTCCAAAGAAGAGATGAGGGATGGGTGCCTGGGACAAGCAGGAGCCACAGGCAAAGATAAGCACCCACAGGCAAAGGTATCAGCACCCACGGAGGAACATGAAGATCACTCAATGTCCAGGGGAACAACTGCTGCAATGGCTTTGGGATAAGAGGTCACTGAGAGGGACAGGTGCCATTGTCACAAACACCTAATAATTGGTTCATCATCTCAATTCCCCACCATCATGGCTGAGACAGAAGAGGAGGGTTTTTTGTTATGGCAAAAGATCCTTCTCCCAGGAGATACTTTGGCTTGTGACATCTGTGTAAGGCTTCTCTGCACTGCTCCCCATGGGTGTGACAGGGACATGGCCTGCCCAGGGCACATGTGGCTGTCACCACTCCTGTGTCAGTGTATGACCACCCCAGGGAGGCCTCTACACAGGGAACTTAAATCTAACCTCGATAAATAAAACCAAATGTTTATTTACACCAAAGAATTCCAACACTGGATCTTTCACATATGAAGGACAAAGTATATATACACAGCAAGGGGTAGCAGGGCTGTAACAAGGGTGCTTTTCCGTTGTCAATGATAATATTTGTCCACAATTACTGATCTACCATTTCAGTTTACGTTAACGTCTCCTCGCTCCTTCCTCTCAGTGCATATTTACAAGACTGTGAGGTAACTGGTATTCTCACCACATGGCACGTGAGGGAGGGGACGGTGGGTGAAGATGTGGGATCGGACTTGGCGCAGTCTGATATTTCCAGCTTTAAGTAGCCACCAGCTCAAAACCTATAGAAACAATTTAAAAACAATATACCCAATAACAAACTAATTCCAGAGATCCAAGCCAAGCAACGGCTGGAAGAACCCTCCGTGAGAAAGGGGCTGATCAGAGCAGAGCTTACTCTACAGGAGCACCTGTCTCAGGAGGTGGCAAGGACTCCAATTGGATCAGTAACTTCATTTTTAAGACTAAAATTACATGCAAGGGGTGAGTTGGCATTCTGGTTGACTCCTAAGGAGACATTATCCAATCCAATTAGGGTTTTGGACACTATCTGCACTTACTCCTTTTAAGCTTATCCCACCTCTCCCTACTGGAATTGTCTCCTCAGTGTACCCTGGATGGAACATATGCAGGACATGGGGTTCAAGTGAGTGGTACTTTAAGAATCCCCTCCCCTGCCTCATGAAGACTTGGTTTGGTAGTCTCTGGAGAACAGCACAATCCCCCAAGGTGTAGGCTCGTGGAGGAATAATGGTGGGAACATGAAGAGAAGAGATTTCCAGCAGGATGCAAGAGCTTGGAAATGCTGTTGATTCATCTTTGTTATTACATGAAGAGTTGTTTTGTTGGGTGGTTTTTTTTTTTGGGAGGGGTGGGGGGGGGGGAAAGAAAAACTGTCCAAGAAGTATTCCATCTGTAGGTATTTTCAGGGATTCCCCTGAGTTACGAAAAGTTCAAGTAAAAAAAGAAAAATCAGCCTATAATAATTTTGTATATAATGACTGAACTACTATAAATCCACAAGCAACAGTTCAGACACGGTGTCTCCAAAGCGTTCATCCCCTCCCTTCCCCTGCCAGGCACGAGCTGCGTCCTGAGGAGAGGTGGAGGGGGAAACCTCTTCCCCACCTGACTCAGCTCAGGCAGCAGGAGACAGAGCCCGTCACTACTGCTGGGCGCCTGCAGCAGCTGGAACCGGCATCCCCAGGGTGGTGGTGGCAGAGATGACGGGTGAGCCTGCCAGAGGTCCAAGGGGTGAAGGTGTTGGCACTGAAGAGATCCCTGGAACAGAGACAGGTAAGCAGGAATTAGAGTGAAACCGGTGCACTGCTATCCAGGACAGCTTCTAGAGTCAAGTGGGAGCTTTGCGGGTCAGTTATGTTTTCAGAACTGCCAAAATAAACTGAGACTGAAGATCTGTCACTGTTCTCTGCAGCTCTGGGAAGGGCACAGATTTGCACACACCTGAGTGGCACTGATGGGCAGAGATGTGGCAAGCTCACAAAATGGTTTGGGTTGGAAGGGACCTTAAAGCTCCTCTTGTTCCAACCCCCCTGCCATGGGCAGGGACACCTCCCACTAGACCAGGCTGCCCCAAGCCCTGTCCAACCAAGCCCCTGAACAATTCCAGGGATCAGACAGCCACAACTTCTCTGGGCAGCCTGTGCCAGTGGACTGTCCTTCAAACTGCTGCCGGAAAACCAACTGCAAAGCACTTTTTTTTTTAATGAGACCAGAAAAACAGGTCAGGCTGCCCCAGACCTTATTTATCAGGCTCTCCCACCCACTTTGTATCTCTCCTTGCCCTTGTCCCCAGTCCTGGGAGATGACCCAATGCCACTCCACCTGCTGAACTCTCCCTCCTGGATCCCCCACCCACCCCACACGTACAAGTGCTTTAGCACACCAAGCACCAAGAAGAGTTGATAGAACTGACCTGACATCATGCTCGCACTGCTGACAGGAGTGCTGCCACCCGCCATGTTGGACGAGCCCATCCGAGCCTGATCTTTCACAATGGGATCTAGGAAGAGCACACTACCAGTAAGTGCTGTGTTGCCAGAGAGCTGCTGAGGCACACGGACTGCTCCTGGCCTCTGTGCTCAGCCAGTCCTGGCACTCTGCCTGTGTTAAGTAACATCAACCATCATCTGCCAAAACACAGACATTTCCACCAATTCCAGTGGAACCACTCAAGAAGGTATCATGTGATATCGGGGAAAGTCAGCTAAATTATGTGATTTGGGGTTCAGCAGGACTGTCTGACAGGAAAACCTGAGGGATATTATGGCAAAGTTGATCATCCTCTGCTAAGCAACTATGTAATTGCAGAAAGCCAAACCCAGAATATGGGTGTAGCAAGCAGCAAGATTATCAGCAATTACAATCAGGTGTCTTGTCCTATACACATCTCACATCTCTGTCAGTTGTCAGGAGTGTCACTAGAACTTGTCTTCCATGAGATGATCACAATTTACTAACTCTTTATTTTCAGCTGCATGTAAATAACACTCTCACCTGAACAGGGACAACTCCTTCCTGCCTCCCAGGCCTCCTGCGTCAGGCAAGGGAATTCCAAACTTTGCCTTTGCTCATGCTGAGCTCAGCACAACCTGTATCTTTTTGTGGACACAAGTTAATGAACTGTTTGTCCAACTCTCACATTCCAAGTTTGTGGCTTCACCAATGCTCATACTTGCAAAACATTTCCCTGTGAGGTTTCCAACAGGTGTAGAACAGATCAACAGTTTGTTAATTACAGAGGTCCCTTCAGCAGCAGCAGCAAAAAAAACAACCAAACCACCTGAGCAAATATGGACACTATGCATTGTTGCAGCTGCTTCAAACCCCTAAATATCAGTATCTGTGAAAAACAGTAACCATTTAAAGCATATACTAGTGAAATTTACACTTTTGCTTGCAAAATCGAGACCTGAATATAGCAATAGCTAAGCAATTTAGCAATAGAAGGAGTTAAAACACCTGTTTATCAATGACTCTGGGTCTATCCAAACACAGGAATCCATACACACCTGCAGAAAGCAAATCACATCATTTAGGTGACTTTCCTTGCTATCACCTGCTGATTCATGGGCCTGACACCATACTGATTCCTTGGCTGGTGGAGGTGGCACACAGAGACCAGCAGCTTCAGCTCCAGCACAATTATTTGCAGAGACCAGGCTTATCATTGTTGCCATTCTCAGTTCTCATCTGCACAATCCATGGGAACAGAGATTTCCCAGAGGCAGAACTCTCAAGACAGCAGCTGATACTTACAGAAGTAGGGGTGTTCCATGGCTTCTCTTGCTGTGAGTCGTGACTGGTGATCATATCGCAACAGCTTGTCTAAGAAATCCAGAGCTTCTGGACTCACCAGATGTTGGTTCTCGCTGTGGACAAAGCGCTCCCATCGCTTACGGGAGTGTCTACAGGAAAAGAGACCCAAATCAGGCCAGGCAGGGGACAGTGATGCCAAAACACTTTCTTAAGGAGCAAGAACTGTGACAGATATCCAGCCCTGAGGGAGGCCGCAGCTCTGTGCAGCAGCTGTGGGACTGAGACATTCCAGAACATGAAGCAGTGTCACTGTGTCTCCACGTGGTGGCACAGCAGTCACAGCCACCTTGGCCACCACACCCCCTGCATGGCCCTGCCATGACCCCAGACAGCAGCAGGACTCATGTTCAGAATGGACTACAGGCCCAAAACTGCAGGTTCTGCTCTTCTCCTATGCACTTAACATGAGTTCCTTTAATTTTAGTACCACTATGAGGGAAAAAACCCATATAAATGCCATCTTTAGCAGCATCTGACTTTCTGCACTGTAATGCTGAGAAACACAGCTTTGTTTTTTTTCCCCCCAGACTGAAAAGAGGATTTGCCCTTCAAGCTTTCTGCTCCAGTAGTTCCTTTATTGCCTGGATGACATTTAAAAATCTTTCCTCAGGTCCATTTCCATATAAAGGGCTACGGGAAGCACTGGCAAAAGGATGAAAGGCACGAAGCGACAGTTCTCCAGAATCCTGGCTCTGATTTCTCCCACAAAGTTTTATTCATTTTAAGGTCTGTTGACAAAGCTTCAACTGCCTGGGCCTGTCAAAGAGACTCCAGACCTTGCCTCACCTGCCCAAGATGTCATTGAAACGTGGATCCAGCTCAATGTTGTATTTGTCGATGTAGTCATACAGATCTTCTGTCCCCAGCACCTTGGCTATCCTCACCAGCTGGGAACAAACACAGAAACAAGTCACTGATGTGAAGGTATGATAATACCAGAGCCTGCATGAAGATACAGCAGCACATTCCCTTGGGAGCTTGAACCTGGTCCCAGCAGGGTGAATCAGAAGCCACAAGGTCAGTCCTGTGGCTCTGGCTTCCCCAGGCACACAGTCCTAGGCATCAGGAACATGCCTCCACTCACAGCTGGGGCTCAGTACCCCAAGGCAGCCAGGAAGGGAGCCATAGACCCTAAAATCTCTAAAACTGAGACCCTGCAACACTACCTTCCTTAGAAGCAAGAAAATATTCAAAACCAACAGGGGGAAGGCAAGAATAACTGGTCAAAAAAGCAGAAACTCTGGATCTTGCATGTGAAAGGTGAAGCACCACCCCAGAGAGCTCCAGAATACAGGCTGGAGAATAGAAGGTCCCTGTTCCAGAATATTTGCATGGCAGTCACATGCTGAGCATGTGATAAACGTTTAAATATAAAAATTTTGGCCTAAAGGCAACACATCAAAGATTTCAGAATCTGTATAAACCTGTACCAAACTCGCAGTTTCTACACAGAGCGGGGGGAAAGTGAATAGTGGCAGAGGCTTTCCACATAACATAACCTCAGGAATAGTCCAACTATGTACTAGAACACACCAGCCTTAATATAACTATTTCTACAGCTTTTCCCAGACACCTACTGAGGAACTCCTAAGTACAAAGCTCTATAAATCCATTTCTATTTAATTGGTTACATAATCTTGAACACTTGAGAAAAGGAATGCGGCTTCAAACTGAGCAAAGAAGCCATTAGAGAAAGGCTTAAAAATTCTCTGGATGACTCAATACCAGCCTAAGCAGGAACCCTTCATGGTGCTAAGAGAACAGACATTGTACATGACCAGCTCTCACCTGATCATAGTTGTCATGGCCATGGAAAAATGGCTCCTTTCGGAATATCATACTAGCCAACATGCAACCCAAGCTCCACATATCCAGACTGTAATCATACATCTGTACAAAACCAGAAGGACAATTCAATTTCTAATGAATTAAGCAGAACAGACCTCCAAAACTAACAGGGTTTCCCCCCTCCCTCCAGTGATATGAACACAGCCATGTTATGCTGGACACAAACTGAACTATCTTTATGTATCTTCATCCCTAAACCACTGTTCAGCTCAGTTACTCAAACTGGGATACAGCAATTAGCAGGACAGCAAGTATTCTAGTTCTATCCCTGTCTGGCAGGATATTAAAGATCAAGCTTTCCTCTTTTTCCACTGCAGACTCCAATGTTATAAACCACTGAGAAATGCATGTTGGGAAAGGAAGCATTGCAACAAGCAACAAAAGGTGTGGACTCCCCAAGGTCCATGGGCAGGTGAGGATGTGCCTTTTCCAGAACCAGCACGGTCTGAAAGTCACCAGGAACACTGTGATTTCCATAATGCAAACTGCCATCAGATATGGGGATGCTTTTATAGCTTAATTTAGAAGTTCATGCAGTACTCGCTGTTCCCACAGGGGCTTTGTTTCATTCCTGTACCTTACTGCAAACACAGCCTTGCTAAAAAAAAATATCCAACATTTGTAAAGATCCATAATGATAGCTCTGCAGCTCTTCCTCAGGTCCTGAGACTACTCATTAGTTTCTTTCATTCAGTGGCCACTGCTTTCTGCCATACATTTTGGAACAGACTGTCTTCAGCATCAACTCTCTAGATATCTGAATTTTGGGTTTATTACCTTGAAATGGCACTGACTTTCCATATAAAAGTCAGTAAGAAGTCCTGGTAATTCTTACCTGATAATCTACAAGAAGTTCGGGTCCTTTGAAATATCTGGAAGCCACTCTGACATTGTACTCCTGGCCAGGGTGATAGAATTCAGCCAAACCCCAGTCTATTAGTCTAAGCTGGAAATGGTAGAAAACAAAGAAAAAGGCTCAAGGGATGCTCCAGATTTCCATTGGCTGAATGACACTAGTGAGCTTAATTTGAAGTTATTTTACAAGTCTTCCATTTTGAATTAATTTCATCAGAGTATCTGGTTAAATATTCTCCCCAAACCCATATCACCAAGCAGTCTAAATAAAATACTTCTCCTTAGAACCCTGCCTGTGGGTTACATGTGACCAAGTAAAGCCTCAAAAAGCAGCACAACATTCTCATTTTACATTTCTCCACACCATGAAAGCAGAGTCGTCCTCAAAGAGGTCTGCTAGGACCACTACAAAGGAGTACCCAAAAGGGATCCCAGTTTGCCAAGATTAAAGCAGGACCTCTCCCTGCCCCCCAACCACCCCACACTACCTTTCTGTGCTCATGGTCAATCATGACGTTGTGAGGTTTGACATCTCTGTGCATGATTCCCATGCTATGGCAGTAATCTAGAGCCTGCAGGGGAATGGAAACAGATGCTGGAGTCACAAGAACCTCTCAAGTTCAACCATATTCAGAAGTATTTCCACACATATCAAGTCTAACTGTATGACAAGCATGTCCAGTGTTACATCCCAGACTAGACTCACTGATCACAGAAAATGCTTCTAGAGCAACCTCCCTCAAAGGGAGATCCCCAGCAACACAAGTGTCTTGACTTCACTTCATGTACTTTCTCATAAAAACTGGAATTTCAGAGTCTTTAAGAGCATAGTTACTAGGCATTAATGATCACACAAGCCCTCCTTCTCCAGATTCCTAAGGAGAAATTACTTTGTTCAGAAGAAGGGATGAAGACATTTGAGTCACATTACACTAGAGCACAAATGCAGCCAGCAACAGCTCCCAGTCTTCTGTTTTCAGAGGCTACATGTACTCCAGATTTAGGATTTTAAGGTATTTCAATGTACCAAAAGGCTCTGTTAGCCACAAAAGAAAAAAAAAAGGGACTAGAATTTGTTGCACAAACAAGGCTGAAAAATCAATAGTGACTTGATATTTTTCTGCCCAATTCTTCCATAGGCTCTCCCTTTCCTTCCCTCAGTGGTATGATGTTGCTATCATCAGTGACATGAGAGCCATCTCTACAGGATTAGCTGAGAGTAAATACTAGAAATAAACCAACAAAACAGCAAAACACCAACTTACCTTCAAAATCTCATACATGTAGAATCGAATATCATAATCTGTTAATGTCTGGTATAATTGCTGTGGGACACAAACACATCATGTCAGTGCTCAGCATCCAAAAAACCCCATCACATCCCTGCCAATCCAGAACATCTAGCCCTGTTCTAGGCTGCTGTCATTCTCCAAATCCATTTGAAGGTATAGTCTAAGTTTCCCAAGTTACTCTGATCCCACACCTGACTCTCATTAGTTTGTTCCTCTCCCTTTACAAACCTCAAACATAATTTATTTCCAGCTCTGCTCAGACAGCACATCCTGGTTCCTGTCACTATCTCCCTCTGGTTGTACCCACCCAGCACAAGCATGATGGATGGCATTGCACAGCCTTTCTTCTTCTGAGGCAGGTCAGTATGAGGGGACAAAGAAACATTTAAATCCCTATTCCCAAGAGTATGAAAGGCCACAGAAACAGCTGTCTACATTTAAAGTGGTTCCAATAAATAACTGTACACATAAAAAGCAAAAATGCCTCAAAGAGACAGTCACTGATGGGCCACAAGGTAACAGATTAATTTGTTCCCAAGGTTAAATATCTCTTGGAATCTGCATTTTCATCTTGTAACTTTTGTGGCAAAATGGTACTGATGGGCTAATTACAAACTTCTGTCCCAACTGTATTTACCTTTAAAATTAAAAGCATTTCCTATGCTGGAAGGAAATGCCTGTCTTATGTACTTGCCCTTCCCCAGAAAACCAGTACGAGTTGTTTTCAAACAAACAAACAAAAAAAAAAGAAGTCACATCCCACACAGTACCTTAAAGTCTGTGTTATTTACGTGTTCAAAAACCAAAGCGGGTGTTCGAGACTGAAACAGAAAACAAAATCTTTCAGCCATGTTACGTTTCCACTTAGGATAATGAATTAAATAATTTTTTCTCCTAAAACTGCACAAAATCCCTCTGCCTTGGATGTATTTATGATTCCCCTCAGACAGAGAGAGCAGAGCCAAAGCCCACAGCCCCCAGCAGCACTGTTTGCAGAGCGAATTAACTTGTCTCAGCTCACTGGTATCTCCTCCTCACAGAGTGAGGGGCTGGAGGGACCTGTGGGGGAAGGGCCCTCTAAAAGAAGTTTATCAGATTAGGAGCTGATCTGATTAGTCAATTCAAAAGCAGGATTTAAGAGCGGGTCAGAGCTGAAATCAAACAGAGCAACTTCACCCATAACCCCAGTGTATGCCTTGAGTTCCTCCCTTACTCACCACAGGATCTTTTACTATATCTGCAAGGGTGATTATATTGGGACCGCCTCGCAAGTTCTCTAAGATCTTGATTTCACGCTTGATTTTCTTCTTTTTAACAGGCTGAAGAATAAAAACCCAAAGTGTAAGATAAAGCCCTGCAGTGAAGTGAGGCTAATAGCTCAACGCAGATGACAACACCCAGGTGACTGCAGATCAGCAAAATATATTGGAAGCGTTGCAATTTAACCTGAGCATGCATCACACCAGTAAGGGCTCAAGTATCTGCTGTCTCCTTCTAACCATACAATCCTGACAGCTACAGACAATAATTCCATGTGAAGGAGAGGCAGGAAGACAGCATTTTTTCTTAAAAGCTCTCTGAACATGATCTGATAGGACAAGAGGAAATGGCCTCAAGTCATGCCAGAGGAGGTATAGGTATCAGGAAAAAATTTCTTCACATAAAGGGTTGTCAAGCCCTGGAAGAGGCTGCTCCAGTGGTGAAGACACCATCTTTGAATGGATTTAAAAGATGTAGATGTGGCACCTGGGGACATGAATGCTGGGGTATTGGCTGGACTTGATTATCTTTGAGAGCTTTTCCAAACTGAACAGTTCTGTGATACTCGAAGACTTCTTAACTGCTATGTGGCAAATGTTTAACTACGAGAAGCCCATGGGGTGTCAGAGGGTCACTAAATTAAGGCCATGGCCATGACAGCCTGCCAGGACACCAGTACTCAGAGAAGGTGAGAATTTTGTAGTCAGCTGTTGAAGTGTTGCTTAGCTCCAAGTAAAAAGGTGTTGCACATCAGGGCTTCTTTAAGACAAAGCCTAATTCCTTACAGGCAGAAATCTGACTTAATAACCAAGTGCAGGGCTTATACCAGGAGGCTCAAAACGATGGCCTGTTTCACTGAGTGACACTCCAAAGCCAGGCTTTAAGGATTTCAGTTTTAGAACATCAAACAGCCCTTTCTGGCCTCCTGATCACCTCAAGACATATTTTATCTTTTGCCCAATCCCCAGCTCACCTTGAGAATTTTAACAACTACTTTTTCGTTATTTGTAATGTTGATGGCTTCAAATACTTCACTGTATTTGCCTCGGCCTAATTTTCGAACTAGCTGGTAGTCATCTTGATTTCTGTGGAGAGAAAAGGTGAGAGTTTCAAAGGGCTCACTCATTTCCATTACAATTTAAAAACTGCTCCTAAACACTCAATCACTGCCTCACTTGACCACAAAAGGGGGATTAACTAGTGCCTTACCTCTCCTGAATGGGATGATTAAAGAATTAGGAGAGAAACGGAGTTTCTATTTGCCCAAGATGGATTCAAGCCAAAACTATGGACTGAAAGCCCAACTATATATTTCAGCATTAGCAAACTTGAACTATCCCATCTCTCTATATTTGGAAGCTCCATTTTTCCTTGTATAATGCTGGTAAAATTCAACAAAGACAGTACGAGGAAAAATCTAAGTGCAAGGCTGTTTAAAAACAGTCTGGGCACAAAGCAGCACTTATGCTCAGATGACTGTGTACATTCCAGAAGCTGGGAACTGCACAGCTGAGGGCAGAACTCTGTCTGGGCCCTCCATACCCCAGCAGGAACACAGAGCTATGAAGCTGTCTGATACCACTGCTGTCTGATTCTGGGACACTTTAGTCATGAGCTCAATTTAGACACCTCCTTCCTTCAAAGAGAAGCAGCCATGTCTTTTCCAGGCACTCGCACAGAGCTGAGCAACAAGTCATAAAATACCATGTACCTATTTAAGTCTGTGGAGTGTCTTCATTCATCCAAGTCAGCAGCAACTTTGGTTTGAAAGTCTTTTCATTTCTTTTCAGCCCTGCATTCAGGACTGTCTGGATTGTTTCAGAAAAAGATTTTCTTCCCTCTAAAACGGGAAGTTTTTTGACTACCTGGTAAAAATTCTTCAAACTTTTAAGGAAGCTGCTATAAATGTTCCTCCACAACCGGGGATTTAAAAGTTTGCTAAGAAACATTTTTCTGAAGAGAAGTTGTGATCCTTTCACTTGCCATCTCCCAAGAAGTGTGAAAAAGCCTCATGCAGCCCAGAGACTTACCCCCACTCAACCACATGCGACTCATAGTCCCAGTACTCCCGGGGTCTGTGTGTGTTCACATCCGTGTAAACTCTGGCCCTGCTCGGCACGGGTCCCGACATATCAGACAGCTTGGCAGGCGGAAATGAGATGTGAAATCAGACGCGACCTGGTCTGCAACGCTGACAGAGGAGAAAGGCCTCAAATTCCTCCACCTGCAGACAGAATATAAACCAGAGGTTAAGTTCTCAAGGTACTTTAGAAGTATTTAAGTTAATCATTAAAAGCTGCTGCAAATGAAAGGCTGGAGCCTGCCCAGCTACAGGCCTGGGATTGCTTGTCATAGCTTGAAAGCCATTTGTCTGCTCTCCCTCCCACAGGACAGGCCCCTAGCAAACCAACCCTCTGACCTCGCAACTTGCAGCACCTTGTCCCAACTGCTGGTTGTAGAGGTAACTTTCCAAAAGGAAAGAATGCCATGTGCTCTGTATCTGCAAACAGATTCCTTTCTTTCAACTCCAGAGTGAAAGCAACAGCCACAGGCTGCCATCTCACTCCCGTCACAAGTCTTGGGCCATCCAATGTAACCAAATCAATTCTGCAGGAATGGGAACCAGCTTTAGTCACAACACCCTACAGTCAAAATGTAGAATCTGATTGTCCAAAAGACAGCAGCACCTGTGTTGGATTATGATGCTTTATTCGAACATGGAATAAATGCACTGGTGCAAGAGTCTGAAGATGTTCCTTTGCATTCTGCTTGCCCCAAGTACCTCCAATCCTTCCTCCTTACAATGCGATTTTTGCAAAGCTTCTGATAAGTTTCATCAGTATTGAGACTAGTCAAAATCACTCAAAAGAAAGTTACTGTGTCAGACACAAACACTGTATTTTTATCATATATATATGAACATTTTATAATCTATATCTGAATAAGACAGAGTAACTCACTACAGTTTTGTATCAATACTGTCCTATCTAAAACAAATGTGCTGCCTTTGCATCTCTCCAATCTTTCACAAAGGGAAGTGAACACCTTTTTAGATGTTTAAATACAAGAATCCCCTTGCTAGCTTTCAAAATAACTTACAAGAAAGGGAGCTGTATAGGAGCAGGGAAGAGCATTGTTTGGTGTGTAGCAGCACATGGCAGGGCCATACAGCCCTGTGTATGTGCTCAAACAGTGGGCAACACTATTATCTAAATTAATATACTTATTTGCTATGCCAATCTTATCCCTTCACAGAAAACAGGCAACTGCCAGACTGCAGGAGGAAGTAACAGCCCCATTAATCATATATTAATGAGAAAGACCTAGAAATCTGCTTGGAGCAGATAGCTTAAGCTATCAGGCCATGTCACACCAAAAGAAAACTCCAGAAGCAAAATTCTGCTCTACAGGCAGAGTCCAGTTGTTTCATTTGAGGTCTGCAGCACTTCAGCTCCTGTGAGGACTCAGCAAGAACCACTGGCTGTGAAGATGGTGGAGGACCTGGGGGACACAGGTCTGATGTCCTTCACTGTGTCACACAAACTGACCAGCAGCTGGTCCTGCATCCAGAGGCATAAGTGCATGCAAGGGCTCTCTGACTTGGATGAAGCCTCCTTAGGTGGGACAGAGCTTAGCACTGGGTTAGTTTTTGACCCACTGACATACAAATGGTGTTGGTGGCAGCTTCAGGTAGACAGGGTTGCAGTAATCTAGCCCCAAGGTTAAACAGGGACACAGCACTATCCCAAAGTCCACAATGGAAAGGTGACTGAGGCCTTAGACCAACAAAAGAAGGATGGGACACTTCAGCCATGTGTCTGGCTAATGGAAGAATATTAAGTATTCCTAAAAATATAGTAAGTCTATTCCTGGACAAAATGCTAGTCCTCTCACAAAATACAATTTCAGAAGATGAGGCAGCAATCATCTAAGACCTCAAAGCATTTATGTGGCATGACTCAGACACTTAGAAATTAGATGTCCCCAGGCATTACTAGAGCATGCAAGTTTACTAGAACAGTTTAGTACAGTGAAATTTATTAGATTTCAAAGTTCAAGCGCTGTGTTTTTGTTTCTCCACATTCCATGTACTTCAGGCAGGAGATGCACTGGCCCATTTCCTCTGCCCAATACTCCTTGAGAACGAGTTAACTGAACGTGTATGTCTCAGATGACTTAGCATTTTTAATTTTTAAGCACAACCCATTATCAATAAAGCACATGCGACTGCTCCCCTCACCCAGCTTAGCAAGATCAGTTTCAGCACAAAAAAAACCAAAAGAGAAAAAGAAAAATCAATCACATTATCTACAGATAGATCAAATTTCACAGTGGCTATTTTTTGTCACGCAGCTCTAGCCTAGCTCAAGCAGCACATTGTAACAGGCTGCTCAGGGAAGGGCTTTTTCAGGAAATCATCCACTGTAGCTTCTAAGAATGGCACACAATGTCTGTTTACGAGGGTAGGTATTATTGTCTACTGTTCCTTACACAGGAAGAGGAGAGAGTCTGCACAGATAACTTAATTTTAAAGCAAACAGAGTTACAGACATACACAAACTTACCCTGCCTGAAAGCTGCTCACTCACTCTGCTCTAAACTGCCAAGGAGTTTGTATAGATTTTGCCTTCAGTGCCCCTGAAGGGGGATTATTTTGCAGTGGATCCAAGCTCTTTGGCAGAAGGGAATGACACAAATAAGGACAGATAATGGGGACAGGTGTTGACATGTTGCAAGCCTCAGTTGAGCCTGCAGTTTGAAGGCAAAAAAATCTACAGTATGAGCAGCGATTGCACCTAGAGAAGTGCCCTGAGTTTGTCATAAAAGATGAGTTCTATTTCTGCAGAATCCTAACAGAATGTTGCCTTTTATTAATTTCTGCATTAATGACAGAATCATAGAGTAATTTATGTTGTGAGAGTCTGCTAAACATCATCTAATCAAAACAGATGTGGTGAGATCAGTGTCCAGTGTAGCCTTAAGCATCTCCAAAAACAACATTAAGATTTTAATTTCTCTGGTAGAGAAGTATGTAACTAGGAAACAACCCTGAGCTTTTAAGCAACATACCAGAGGTCACAGAGAGAGGAAGACAAAGCTCACAACTACAGCCTGACAATGTTATTCACTGCCAAGGCCTGCCTGTGCAAGGACAGGGAATGCTGAAGGAGAGCAGGGCTTCTCACTCAGCACCTGCGGTGACACCCCTTGGACAGACATCACCCAAAAGGGCTCACACGATAGCTACAGCAAAGCAGCACCACGCCAAAGTTTCACTGCTGGCTTTTCCCCCACAGGCCTGTCCTCAAAAATGCCGTTGGAGTATTAGCAAACTGATAATTAGCTGATTTTTCCACACAGCAGCCTTATCAAGAGGAACCCTGCTCATCCCACACAAGAATAGAGCCAAACACAGCTCCTGTCCTGCTGACAGAGACTCCACAGGAATGCCCAGAGAGGAACAAATGTGCTGCCACCATATAGGAATTTTTAAATTGGAAGACCTACTAATTAAAAAAGTTTTAATTCTTCTAACAGTAGCCTGTTGTCTGAACAGTTTGGCAAGTTTAGATGTTTTATGCCTGAAGTTCAATAAAAGGGCAAAAAACCATCTAAATTTTCACTTTGAATCTGATTTTTAAAACATTTTAATCTAAACCAGTTACAAACTCCCTCATTTTTAAAAAGGGATGTTATCATCCTTACAATGCATTCTAAGGGCAACCATGCTCCCATAGAGTATTTGGTATTTTGTGAAGTATCCATACTTCCAGCACCTACTCCAATTAGTACAGGAATTTCCTGCGCCCTCTGTCCTTCCAGATGCATGCACTCAGAGCAAGTAGCAACAAAACACAGCTAAGAAATCCACATAGATTAGTTTCTGAGAAACACACCTACTTTGCCTCTAGTAAAATTTGCCTTTATTTTTTTTAGTCCAGAATAACTGAGATACTGGAATAATTTTTTTCTCCTTTTAAATGGAAATGTTCTTGGCACTGAACTTCTCTCAAGCAGTTACTCACTTGGAACTTAAAACCTACAAAGTTGCCCCAGTATGATGCAGCATTTATACAGGCTCCCAGTGAGCTGAAAGCCAAGAGCTTCCCAGAAGACTGGTGTCCCAAGGAATTTCCAAGTGCTATCCAAGTGATGACCTTTGTGGATAAGGTTTGGAGTACAAATAATGTACCCAAGAACACAAGCACTGCTTGACACTGGCTTCCCTGTGGATTGCTGCTAACAGCATGCCTTGCCCTCAGTGTGAGCAGTATATTGCCAGGAAGATCCAAGTCCATCCAGAGAGAGTGGAGTGAACCCAGAAAACCTTGTTCAACACCATATAAACCTAGTTCTTCTTGATTATTCACCTGAACTTGGCTTCAGTGAGCCCACAGCAGTCCCAAAAGAGTAAGACAGGCCCTGAACTGCAGCAAGCCAAACTCGAAGAGCCAAGAAAACCTTTCTGTTGCTTTATGAATTCCAGACAAGCTCACCTTCCTCTTGAGGAGAAAGCGAGGTGGACAGATCGGCCAAACAGGTCTAGAGACTTTCCTGTCACTTCTACTTTCCCTATGTAAGCTCATTACAGTGGCGATTGTGCCAGTCTAAGACTGTAAACAGGCTGAGACAGCAGCGGGTTTGTTATGAGAGAAGAAAAGCTCTGTCAGTGGAGAGGAGCAGAATTACAGCATGTAGTCTGGAAACGAAAGGTTATTCTTCTTTTATCTACAACTGCAAGCGAGATGTTACCTTTCATACAAGAAGGCTTAAACCCGAACTCTAAAATCATGAGTGCAAAATTTGACTTGTTAGGGTAAGCAAGAATTACAATTATCAGATAAAATTGTTGATTATTTCCTTCCCATAGCCCACATAGCCCTGTAATCCTCCAAGGGAAGAGCATCCACTCCTTCAGAGTTTGGAGAATATCTGAGAAACACCACTGAAATTAAAAAAATCAAGACATGCCTAAATATTACAGTACAGCCTGCTGGCAGTCAACATCAATCAACACCGAGCTTATCTTTAAAAGAAATAAGAGTAATCAACTTTATAAAATAATATGCTCTATCTCACCAAAAAAACCTCTGATTTCTGTGTTCTCCTGACACTGAACAATACAAGTATGGAACAAATGACCTCCAGAGGTCTCTTGCAACCTATATTTTTCTATGATTTTATAGCTAAAATAGAAACAAGCCTGAATTAACAAAATTGATATTTTACATCCTTTCCTGAAGATCATTTACCTACTAAAGGGACCACATAATTTTTAAAATCTGAGATTAAAAAAAAAAGCTTAGGTTTGGAATCAAACTTTTCCCTGGGTATTGTTTTGGAACAGCATAGTTTGCTTTAACTGCGTTTTCCACCAAAATGATTTTCCAGATTTCTTTTAAATAGCTGGTTGTGTCTGACTGTGGAGAAATAACAAATCATGATATGTAATGACCTCAACATTCCCTTAAAAAAGAAACATGAATTGTTGTGATTAATTCAAAACAAGACATGGCCAGTCTGTAGGGAAAGCAGTTGACAGGTTTAGTTATACTGGAAGAAACATATTGAAATAATTCTGCACTAGAAACATCCTAAATTTAGATTGGCTCTTCCTTCATCACCTCCACTGATTTCTCTCTGAATTCCTCACAGTTCCTGCTAATGAAGAAGTTACCCCTGTAATGAGGATCACAATCTATATGGAAGCCACAGGGATGGTTTTACTGTAACTCCATGTTTTATGATACTCTTCACAGTCTTGGGGAAAACTTCACTGTCCCACTTTCCCAACTCAGAAAGCAGAGTCTAACACGTCTGTCACCCTCCAGGATGCCCTGGCAGTGGCTCTGGTGCCACACGCTCTCCTGGCAGAAGGTCTGTCATGCTTTGTCTTCCTCTTTGTTCAGATCTGTAACGGCTGAATCTTAGCACAGCTCACATGAACCTCTATGGGTCTCCAGCATCTCAGCCTGGCTGGACACCTGTCCTTGCCAAACAACAGTGTTGACAACATCACCTGGATCTGGGGCAGAACACTGGGATTACCTCCAGTAGCAGTGACAGGAATGCTGCTTGCTCCATCTCCTAAGGGATTCTCTGCAGAACAGAAAACTTCCCAAGATCATGAACACTCATCTTTTCAGAGCAAAGTTAGTCAACAGCATGTGGAGCAAAGGGAAAGACCCCAAAACACAAAGACCCCAAAGCTGACCTTGGATGAGGCCATATAGCTGCAGGGGGCAGCAACATCAGCAAGACACCCAATCCTCACCACCGAGCACAGGCTCTGCCTCCTTCCCATGCCTGCAGCTTCTCCAGCCTCCCATAAACCCAGCGGATATCCTCACTGCCAGTGCCAAGGACTCCTGACACAATCCGATAAAAATGGCTGCAATATTACCAGGCACTGCCAAAGGAACCTGTCCTTACACACACACCAAATGGAAACCAATGACAAAACTCTTCTGCTTGCATCTCTTCCCCAAACTGACAGTTCAGGCTGAGCAGGGAGTGCAGGAAAGGTGGGGGGATTTTCTTTGGAGGAATATTGCTTTAGGTCTGCCCTAAAGCCAAAGCAAGATTTCAACAGGAAGCAGTTCTTTTTCTTCCAAGAGCACTAACAAAACTAAATCTCCTACTGCTGGAGCTTTGGACAGCATTTCAGTTACTAAAACTACAGTTTCTGGGACCCCAGCAACAGCAGGGAACTCTTCCTGAAGGCTCACAATGGGGAATGTTTCAGCAGCACTACAGGCTCTTCACAGCTGACATCAGGTTCCACTGGCAGCATCCTCTAGAAAGTTCTACCTCCCTAATTGCTGCTAAGTGACACAGTTGTTTTCCTCATTAATTAGTAGGCACAGAGTACTGCCAGGACAATCGTTCAGCTGATTTGACTCCTATGGTTCATGTACAGTGTGGGATTTAGGCAGAACTCAGAAAACTGACCTGTACCAACCATCTGTAAAAGTTATAGAGTTTTAATTGACCTGATCATGCAATTCCTAGAGGCAGGAACAGTTACCAGAGCCAAAGGATAAACCAGAGGACTGCCTGTAACTATTTCTTCAGGAAATCCCTGTAATCAGCTGTTCCATGGAGCAGGCAATGCACCACAAACCATCTTCATCACTCAGCCAGCATCCAGCAGGCTCAGCAAGAGACACTCGGTGCAAACCCCTGCCAGCAAGTGAAGTTCTGACATAATTCTCTAAAAATTTATCATTATTAACACGAAATGAAACTAGCTACCACCATTCCAAGAATCAAATGGAAAAAAGCAGCTATTAAACTCCAGCAATCAGCACTCTCCTTCACACCTTACAAGCCCCTAGTAACACCATTGTGCCAAAACTTGTAACTTAATTTGTGAACTCAGTTGAAATTAATCTGGGTGCTGCAGAGTGAGCAAAAAGCCCTTATTTTCCTTCTGGAGTACAACCAAGTGTGGAAGAAAGGCTGGAATTCAACAGCACACTGGTAACAGATAGAGAAACCTGTGACAAAGGCTGTAAGAGAAGGAACACTGCAGGAGCTCTTGCTTTTCTAGACTGGAAATTAATTTGTTGAGCGCGTCCACGCTCATCCATTTTCTGAACACTAAAAATAAAGGCTTTCTGACAACTCACATGCATATGTGCAAATATGCTCTGAGAAAATGCCTTCTCCAAAGGCTTTGGTAACAACAGGGAGAGGCACCTTTTTGGTTCTCTGGACACACAGGAGGATTTGGGGCCACTTCTTCCCACCACAGGAAGACCTTTCCCACCCAGGGAAAGCAAGTTCTGGCACGTAATTCTGTGTTAGCACGCTGGATTCTCCCTGCACTTGGCTTAATTAAAAGAAGACTAATTTAGCCTTTGGTTGTTCCAGAAGGTTCAAGGGCAGAGCCTACTTCTCTGCAAAAACAGAGTGAGTAACTTCAATTTTCTAGGTCTGCTGTTAATACTCAAGACTACCCAAAGGGAAATGTGCAGCCAAACTCTTGCCTTGACTCAGAATTGTTTTCCATCTAGCACACATTTTATTCACTATTCACATGAAATAAATTGCCATAATATGATGCAGCCATTACACGGACAGAAGCAGGACAGCCTCCTTTAGAAACCACCTCCCTGTAAATGGTAATATTATTTAAAAAATAGAACTCAGTAAGGAGGACATAACCTAAATCTCAGAAATAAACTCTGTGGAAAATTAAAATTGTTGCAGTTGTAACCTTCCAAATGTGAGCCTGTGGTCATATCAAGTCCACAAAGAATTCCAAGCTTCCCTTCTGCTCTTCAGCCTCCCAAAGCAGCAGCATGAAATGGGCAATAAAATCATTTGTCCAGAACAGTGTGAACACACGAGCAGGTAAGACTTTGTGCCAGGTTCATGTTGCTGCTTCTCTACTGGACTCCTGACCAGAAAATATCCATGAACCACTGATCCTACGACCACATCAACAATCCCACTTTTCATCAATCTTTCCTACCAATTTTTAAAATATTTTTTTTGATGGCAAAAGGGGCCAAAAACCAGCTTGGAAAAACACACTACATTCAGCAACAGCACTAACACCAGCTCAAAAAGCTGCAGCCTCCTCTTCCAAGCAGTTTTTTTTCAGATTCAAAGGAGAACTCCCTTTCTCCAATTACATTCTGTAAATTCCAGGGAAGTCAGCTCTTGGAAGCCCCTGGAAGGAGATATCCAAGCTTAGAAAAATTATGCAAGAGCTGTCTTGCAACAAATGTTTGTAGCCAGACTGAGTCAAGGCAGTCCTTCCTGATTTTAAAATATTTTTTTTCTCTCAAGACCTTTATGGGACAATAAGATCTAAGATGGCATCAATCTCATGCACAGAGTTTCTAAAACAGATTATCTTAATGTAAGCAATGCCATAATGGAGAAACGGTGGAGGTGACAGGTCTGGTAACCCAGAAATAAATCCCTGCCTCTTCAGAAATGTGACACGAAATTAATCACACCACCACAATGTCACCCATTTGCTTCTCCTGTCTTCCTTTCCCTTATTCCTCAGAGGACATGAGGAAAGACAAAAAGAGAAAATTAGTTCTGTAAGGAGAAAATGGAGAACTGAAATGGAAGTATAAGGACACTCACCATTTAACAAAATTGGGAAAAACTGGGTACATGTCCCTTTTATCAGAGCAGAAAGTTTCTTTCTCTACAACTCCACAAATCTATAACCACCTTTCAGCATCCTATATACCATGAGATTCCTATTTCCATGGACCATTCCAACCCATTCCATGATGAATCTAATCAGCATTACTTGAAAATGCCCCAAATATCAAACACTAAAGTCTTTCCATGTCTCACCTTCAGGAAATGCTATTTTATCAAGGCAATTCCCAATCTCAGGTTTGCATCTTCATTCTCACCTCTCATCAGCTTTTTTCAAACAAGTTCTATTAACTGCCCCTGCACAAACCTCAACAACCTTAATATCAGGCAATATTCCATGATCCAATTTCCTCTACATTTGCTAGAAATTACTGCCAATTTCACTACTGCTTTTCCACAGAGCCATATTCCCAACATCCAACAAGCCTCACTTTCCCTCAATCTATGAACCCACGAGCCCTGACAAACCCAGAAAACCTCTTCTGAACCTCCCACTTGGAAGTGTCTGCTTTCTTCTCCAACATCTACCTCTCACCACATTTGTCCATGCTCTGTGCCTCATCCCCTCACCCAGATCTTCAGCTGCATGAGTATTTGTTCCTTTGCTGCAGCCAAAGCCAAGACTATGCTCCCTTCCTCACTCCAAGGCTGATGTTCCCTTCCTCAACCCTGTTTCAACTCCCAGTGGGCAGCAGCTGACTGGTCAAGGTCTCTGGTCTGAGTGCAGGACATGTACACTCAATTCTACCACCACACACACTGGGAACAAGAAGACAGCTGGTTTCACTATCAGTAGAAATTTTATTACCAAGTATTGCCATAAATCACCAGAAAAAAGTGAAATAAAGGGAATTTCTCCCCATGAGCAAGATGAAAGGGAAGGATCACTGCCTATCACCGAGGATAGACATTCTTTACGCTCAGGAAAAGGTCTGGACCTTGACAATAAGCCCTTCCCTGGCTACAGTCATCCAAAGACAACAGGGATTCCACAAGGCACAGGCATATATCCACCTGAGTGCAGAGCAGTGCCTGCCCTGTACCTGGGATTGGACATCCCAATTCCACTTTTCATTTTCCAGTTACAGACACAGTGTGTGCCCCCACAGAGGATGTGCTGTAGGGACTGGAACATTACCCTAATCCTAGTTTTAGGGCTAATTAAGGAACTGATGAAGCTTCACACTTTCCCTAAATCCTGCCTTGAGTCTTCCCAAGCTCACTCTCTTCTCCTAGCAGAAACTTTGCCCTTTTCTACATCACGCCAAAAGCAGAAACCACAGGATGAGTGATTCCTCTGCCCCAGCTGACGATGCACCCAGAATCCACTCTGGATTCAGATCCAGGTCTGCTGGCAGGATGGCACAAGCCCCAACCCTGAATCTGAATAATTTGAGGAATTCTGTTTCAGAAAAGAGAGCGTGTTCAAAGAACAAAGAAATCACTCCCAGCCCCAAGCAGAAATGCTGGGTGCCCACTTGCTTTCCTCTGAACAGCTGCCACTGTGCCCAGTCCCCTCTGGCAGGGGTTCTTCCCCACCCATCTGTGGGGTTCACCTGGGTTTGTGCTTCCATGAGGAGCCAGCTGAGCATAAGGCATAGCCCTCTCCAGAGACATGCCCAGTTTCAAAGCCTGGCACCGAGGGTCAGTGCAAGAGCGGCTCCCCAAGGCCCCAGATTGAGCAACACAAACCCCAAACCATCAGAGACCCCTCTCAAGGGTATGAGGGTTGGAAGGGATCCACAAGGATCATCAAGTCCAACTCCTGCACACAACACTCCAACAATCCCACCCTGCGCCTGAAAACACTATGCAAACACTCCTCGAACTCTGTCAGGCTTGGGGCCATTACCACCGCCCTGGGGAGCCTGTTTCAGTCTCGGTACACCCTCTGGGTGAAAAACCTTTTCCTAATATCCAACCTAAACCACCTTGCACACAGCTCCACGCCATTTCTCCAGGTCCTGCAAATCATCACCAGAGACCACACATCGGTGCCTGCCCCTCTGCTTCCCCTGAGTATTCACAACCCAAACTTTATTGGTTTTACCCCGAGCCCTTCGTAAGAAAGAATAAAGTGATCTGACACACATGGGGTTCCATAATCTTATCTGACCCCTCCTCTTACAAACCACATTTTACCAACAGCCACACAGTTCTCGGTCCTAAGGCACAATTAACTAAATTACAGCGGGGGCAAGGCTGACCACCACTGCTTCCACAGGCTGGTGTGGAAAGTCGTGAGAACGACCTTCCCCGCCACCCAGAAAGGCCCAGAACGAAGTCTCTGCGCAGCCGGGGGTGGAAGCGAGTAAAAACAGGCCTTTCCATATCCTTTCGCATCCCCCCGCTTCTCCGGGCAGGGAGGAGAAGAGGCAAGACCGAGAAATTTAGGTAACTAACACCTACACGGCCCGAACATGCGAGCTGGGAGAGCTGGGGGAGGGGGCTGCTCCCGTTCCCCGGGGGCTGCCCTTCCTGCGCGGCCGAGCGCGGCCCCGCACCGGGCTGGGGGCAGCGGGGCGGCCCCTCCACAGCCCCTGCGCGCTCCCCCCGCGGACTCGGAGCCCCTCCGTGGGCAGCAGGCGGTGGGCCCTGCCCTTCCCGCCGCACCGGACCCGCCCGCTCTGCCCGTTCGCCNCGCTGCCGCCGCCGCCGCCGCCGCACACAGACAATATGGCGGAGGCACAAGGCTCGGCCGCCGCCGCAGGGACCAGAGCGAGGCGCGCCGGAAACGGAAACCGCGCGAGCCCCGCCACGCGCCGCGGAGGCGTGCGCAGGGAAGGGTGGAGCTCGCCGGGGGAATTATGGGAGTTGTAGTCCATGATGGTGACAGCGGCGTGGGGAGAACGCGGTTTTGTTCCCGCTCCGTGTCGAGGTGTGTCCCCGTGAACCGCGGGGAGGTGGCAGGGCTCGTGTAGGCCTTCGCGGCCCCTGCGGGAGGCCCGACCATGAGCGGCGGCCGCTTGGGCCCAGACCCTCTGTGGGGCTGTGCACGGGACCCGCCGCCAGGGGGCGACTGCGGCCTGCGGAGCTGCCCCGGTCCCGGCGCTTCTCCAGGCCCTTCCATCGGCCCGGTACCGATCCTTTCCCCGGTCTTACCCACGGCCCTTCCACGGTCCCGTCCTGGCCCTTCCACCGGCCCTTCCACAGCCCTGTCCCAGCCGTTCTCCAGCCCTTTTCTGGCCCTTCTATCAGCCCTTTCCCGGCCCTTCGGCCGGCCCTGCCTCGGCCCTCCCAGATCCCGGGGCTGCCGCAGAGCGGGGGTGTCCCGCCAAGGCGTGGGGGCTCTGGTGCAGTTCATGAAAGGGACTTATCCGTCTGCTGAGCCGCCAGCCGAGCCAGCAACCAGGCCAAGCCTTGACCTATCCCAGTGCCCCATGACCTTCTCTCCCTGTTTTTACCTTTTTTTAGCACAATTTCTTGCCGTGCAGCTTGGGACATCACTTTTTCCCCCAAGGACTGGCCAGAGCAGATGGTCCACCGACATATGTGGCACAGGCTGATCTGGGGGAGACCCTGAGGGGAGAGGAAAGGCATCCAGGTTCAGCCTGAACCTGAGCAGGAGCCTGGGCTCATGGCACACTCGGAGCATGGCTAGATGGGGACATTAAGCTCGGGGCTGGTCATCATCCTCCCACCACGTCCAGGCTCTGGCTTGAGCTGTAAGCAAGCCTGGAGGGGAGGGGGTTCTGTTGAGCTGTGTCTGCACCCCTTNCTCCAGGCCTTTCCATCGGCCCGGTACCGGCCCTTTCCCCGGTCTTACCCACGGCCCTTCCACGGTCCCGTCCTGGCCCTTCCACCGGCCCTTCCACAGCCCTGTCCCAGCCGTTCTCCAGCCCTTTTCTGGCCCTTCTATCAGCCCTTTCCCGGCCCTTCGGCCGGCCCTGCCTCGGCCCTCCCAGATCCCGGGGCTGCCGCAGAGCGGTGGTGTCCCGCCAAGGTGTGGGGGCTCTGGTGCAGTTCATGAAAGGGACTTATCCGTCTGCTGAGCCGCCAGCCGAGCCAGCAACCAGGCCAAGCCTTGACCTATCCCAGTGCCCCATGACCTTCTCTCCCTGTTTTTACCTTTTTTTAGCACAATTTCTTGCCGTGCAGCTTGGGACATCACTTTTTCCCCCAAGGACTGGCCAGAGCAGATGGTCCACCGACATATGTGGCACAGGCTGATCTGGGGGAGACCCTGAGGGGAGAGGAAAGGCATCCAGGTTCAGCCTGAACCTGAGCAGGAGCCTGGGCTCATGGCACACTCGGAGCATGGCTAGATGGGGACATTAAGCTCGGGGCTGGTCATCATCCTCCCACCACGTCCAGGCTCTGGCTTGAGCTGTAAGCAAGCCTGGAGGGGAGGGGGTTCTGTTGAGCTGTGTCTGCACCCCTTTGACCCCCCTCCCCAAGATCTCCCCATGCCCTTCAGAAGGGAGCCGGCCTGGTCTCCACCCCAACCTCATGGAAAGCTGTGCACAGCCAGGCTTCACCCCACTTCCCTCCCGGTGTGGGAGTCTCCCCCAGGGGAGGCTGCTGGCCCAAACCTCGCAGCCCCTCACCCCGGGTCACTCCCATTAGGTAAAGGAGCAGCTCGTCCTGGCGGGGGTATCTCCCTCTCGCGCTTTCCTTGTATTGTACGGGCCTGGGTCATCGAGGAAATCTTACAGGTCCTTCTGCTGCCGAGTGGTCACGGGGGAAGCCCGGCCCCCTTCCCCCCATTGTCAGCGGCCGGGCTGTATCCTCGCTCCAAGCCCCGGCCCCTAAAAATAGCTCTTTGTCAGGCGATTGTTCCGACACCTTCGCGGCGGCATTGACGTGGGCCGGAGCGGGAGAGCGGTGGGGTAGGTGGAGGGGAAGGGCTGGAGGTCTCCCCCGGGACCACTCTGAGGATTTGCCACTGATAACGGCCCCTGTTGTGGGGAAATGGGCTCCCGGCGCGCGGCACGGTGCCGAAGGCCTTCCCGTGCTTCTGCTGCTGCCCGCCGGTCACCTCTCCCCCACCTGCCCCTGCCCTCCTGCCAGCCCTGCACCCCACCCCACCCTGCAGTCACCAAGTGGGGGAAGTGTCTTCCCAGGGCACAGCGGGGGACAGAGCCCTTCCAAGACCCCAGTTCAGATCCTGCAAGGTGGGGTCCAGCCCTGCCTCCCCAAACCAGTTCCCTGGGGTGTACCCTGCCCTGTTCACCCCATTGGGGCCAGGGCAAACATGGGTAGCCCTGGGGGAGTGGGGCTGCTAGTGTGTGGGAAGGCCACATTTCGGAGGGGTTAAGGCTATCCCTGCAGCACTGTCCCTGCCCCAAGCATCTGCCCCACAGTGAGACCTTTTCCCATCCCCACTCAGAGCCCCATCTCCAACCACAATGCCTGTTGGATTGAGCGTGGGCCCTGCCGTGAGATCCTGGGGAGCTGGCACCACTGCAGGGCTCCTGCTGGGAAAGGGGGTGTGCAGGAGAGACATTCTGGGACAGCCCCCTCTGTTGTCATCCCCTGCCAGCTGAAGGTGACAGCCCCCCCGGGCCCTCTCTTGCCCAGCCACCTCAGCTGCAGAAATAGGATTTTATTTCCCATGAAGAGGTCTGGATTAAAATAACCTCCTGGCCCAGATCCCTTTTCTGATGTGGCAGGAGATGTTTGCCCACAGCCCTGCTGGGTATCCAAGCCTTGACCCTCCAGGCTGCTGTCCCCATGGCAGGGACATGCCCGTCCTCTGCCTGGCCCTCAGGGACACATGCCACTCCCAGCCATGCCCGGCCTCACTGACTTGGAGCCGCTGGCCCTGCTCAGCTGTTGTCCCCAGGCTGAGCTGAGCCCCCAGGGCCACCGGCCGTGGGGCAGGGCACGGGGCCAGCCCTGCTCTGATTACCCCCAGCGCTTTTTCCTTTTTCTTCCTTAATTTACTGAGTGCTAAATCCAAATATTACAACTTCCCCTCTGCGCCGCTGGTTACGCAGGCGGCCCCGGCCGGGCATTGTCTTATTGTTTGCAGAGGGAAGCTCCAGCGGGAGATTAACCTGGTGTTCACCCCGCGCCACGGCCTCACACCCTGTCCCTGCTGCGGGGCCCGTGTCCCCAGGGAGCGCAGCCGGCACGAGGTCCCAGCAGGGCGAACGGCTCTGAGAGGTCCAGAGCATGGGGGGGACGTGGCAGGGTGGTGACAGCCCTGCAGCAACATCCACTGCACTCCTGGGATGGGTGGGACCTTGGGACATTCCTGCTGTGCATCCCTTGTGATGTTGAGGATCTGGCAGGTGTCTTGAGGGTCTCAGGCAGACCCTTTGCTGGGTTTCTTCCCCAGGGACCCTGGCAGGGTGCTGGAGGGTCAGTACAGTCTGAGTCTGCTGGCACGGGGAGGCAGGGACTGCCCAGCACCCCAGCCTAGAGGACCATCATACTGTCCCTTGGTCTGCCCACGCCATCCCATCCTATCCTACTCTATCCCATCCTATTCCCCCCCATCCCATCCCTGACTGCCCATCCCTCCCTGATCCTTCTCTCCATCCTGCCCTGGGCAACAGAGCAATGTCACCCTGTCCCTACTCACTGCCATCTAGACCTTGGGGGCCCCTTCGCAGTCCTTCACCCCCAGGTCTGACAGGGCTGGGAGTGAGCTGTGACACTCAGTTAAAGGCTGTCACTGTCACAGGGAATGTCTCCCAGGCAACAAGCAACTTAGCTTTGCTCCAGGATACACTGGGGTCTTTAGCATGAGCCTCCACTCTGGAGGAAGCCCAGGGAGGGTCAAGCAGCACCCATAGGTATTGCCAAAGGACAAGGAATGAGGAGGGCTGGGATCCTGGGCCCAAGATCTGCCTTTGTGTCCTCTAGCTCTGTCTGGCTCCTCCTGCTTCACTGACTCAGGCTCAGACATGGTTTGACCCTGCAGTCCCATCCTGGGGGCGGTGGGTCAGGAAAGCAACGCTGCCCACAGACTGCAGGCTCTGCCTGACCCCTGTGTCCTCTGTCCTCCCACACCCCATGACCAGACAGACCCTCCTGTGTCCCTGTGTGGCCATGGGTCCCTTTCCAGCAGCCCTGGTGCACAGCAGTACCAGGGGCTATCAGGTCCTGGCCCCCCATCACTGGGGGTGAGCCCTGGCCTGACCTCCTGCCCACAACTCCAGCAGCTCCTGCCTGGCCAGACCCAGCCTCAGCTTCATCCATCCCATCAGCAAGGCAGCTCCCGGCACCCGCGGGTGCAGCCCTGCTGCATTCCAGCCTGGCTGGCCAGCCTGTGGGGAGGCTGAAGTATTTGGGAGGGGAATGGAGAAGGGAAAGGGGAAAAAAAATAATAAAATAAAAATCTATAAAAAGAAAGTTTAAAAACACAAGTTAAAGAAAAAAAATACCAGGCGCGGAGTGCAGCTGCGGTTCTGATTCCAGTTCCCAGGTGATGTCAGGCCTGGAGCCTCTCCAGCCCTGGCCCCTCAGAGACGGTCTTTGTGGGTTCAGCACTGAGTGTTTTTCCTTCCTGAGACTCGGGGACACCTTCCTGTCTCAGAGAAAGCAGCCAAGAGCCTTTCCAAGGGTGTCCGCACGCAGGAAGGGGAGAGGATGGGAGGGGAGCGTGGCTGGGCTCAGTGAGGGGCTGCGGCTGCCGGGGAGCCGTCGGTGGCCGTGGGCGATCAGTGGCCACGGCGCTCACCCCACACGGGGCAAAGGGGCACCCGGCTCTCACCAGCCCAGCAGCTCTGAGTCACCATTTCCCTCTCACGGTGCTGGGAGGGGCTGGAATGTACTGGGACCCACAGGCTTGTCACTGGGACATGCTGGGACCCATGGCCCCAGCACTGGGATGTGCTGGAATCCACAACCCCAGCACTGGATGTTACTGGGTGCCCAACTCCTGTGCTAGGACATGCTGGGACCCAGGGCTGTTACACTGGAGCTTGCTTTGGGTCCTTGTGCCATCCTTGGCCCTGGGTTGTGCTGAGATCCACGGCCCTAGCACTGGGACATGCTGGATCCCACAGCTTCAGCACTGGGACATACTGGGATGCATGGCCTTTATACTGGAGCTTTCTATGGCCCTTGTCTCTGACACTGGGACATACTGGATGCACAGCTCCTGTGCTGGGATTCACTGGGGCTCATGGTCTTCATATTGGAGCTTGTTTAGGCTTTGGTTGCTGGCACCGGGACATCCTGGGGCACTGGTGCTCAGCCCTGAGACATACTGGGACTTATATACTCAGTGCTGAGACCTGCTGTGCCCCCAGCACTGGGACCACCAGCCCTTTTTGGCCCCCTGGGGGGCTCTGGAGCTGCTACTTCATGAGCACGGTGCCCTTTCATGTGCGGGTTGGGCTGTTTGCAGAGCACAGCATCCCCCACGGCCCCTGCCCCCCGATAAACCCGGGGGCAGGGATTCTGTGTCCTGGGCTGTTTGGAGAATCTCACGGCTGTTTATTGGGGTCTGGGACACATTAGCCACGCTGAGAACAAACCTCTCCCACCCACCCCGGTCCCTGCTTGGGACCAGCTCTCACAGCTGCACCGCGCTGTCAGCTCCATAAATCAAACCCGGGGGAGGGAGCCCGGGGCAGGCTCACCTCGGTGAGCAGGGGGCCAAGAGGTGCTGTGGGCTCCCAACAGAGCCCCTGCCTGAGGCAGGCTCCAGTGGGACCCCCAGCGTGCTCCCCCTGCTCCATGCAGGCTGCAGGACCCCAGGGAGATAGGACAGCTCCAGTTCTTCAGCCCTTGGGGGCAGCCCCCAGCCGCCCCATCCACAGCTGCCTCTGCTCCGTGGGACACGCCGGCCCCTGGGAGCCGCCAGCCCCGGCACAGCACCATTCCCAGGCTCGGCTCTCTGCGCCGCCCAGCCAGTCCAGCCTCCTCATGCAGAATCCCACGTGGGGGTCTGGCCTGCAAACCCCCCATGTCCCCATGTGACCCCGTGCAGGTGCAGCTGCCTGCAGCCCCACCATGCACGGCTCTGCATGGTCACTGTGGTAGCAGTGGCAGTCACAGTGGGGACAGTCATTGTGCAGGTGGTAGTCATAGTATCGGTGGCAGTGGTGGTGATCACGCCAGTCATGATGTACCAGGCAGAGGGGAAGGCACAAAAGCAGTTACACCAACCCCAACCCACCAGCTGGGCACCTGTGGCTGCAGCACGGGGCTGGAGGTGCCATCCCCATGGCATGGCATGGCACTGACCCCCTTGGGACTTCTGCAGCCCTTGTGGAGCCAAAGCTGTCATCAGGGCCTGGGAACATAGGGACAGCTCACCCAGGAGTCTCACCCCGTGTGAATCCCAGTGTGGCACACGAGTGGGTAGAGCTGGGACAGTCACCCTGGTTCCAGTGGCACAGAGCAGCAGTGCAGGGCTGGGGTTCCGGGCCCATCTTGGGGACCCCCACCTCACCCCACACTGGGGTGACAGGCAGGCACTGGCCCATCAGAAAAATAGGGTTTTATTTTCCAAGCGGCTGCACGTGCAAAACCAGCATCCCCAGGGCCACGACACCGTCCCCCCGGTGCGCCTCGACGCCGGCCACACACAGGCCCCTTCCAGTCCAGCCCTGGGGCGCAGGGACCCCCCTCCCCGGCCCTGCCCCACGTGGGCAGCTCGGCCACGGGAGCATCCTCCCGCCCCACTGCCAGCTCCAGGGCCAGTGTCAGTGTGGTGCCAGCCTGGGCTCGGCCGCTGCCACCTTGGGTGAGCAGCTCCCTCCCTCCCCGCTGCGGTCTCTGGGCTGGCATGTGCGGGCTCCATCTGCCTCTGCCGCTGTCTCAGGTGGGTGCTGCCGGACCCCGGCTCATCTCCGTGACACTCGCAGGGAGGTGACCCCTCGCACCTTCAGGCAGTTGCCCCCGAGGTCCCTCCGACTGCCCTGCAGAGAGAGAAGGGAGAGTTGCAGGTAGCGTGGGGTGTCTGGGTGGGGGGCACCGCATTCCTGCCCACTGTCCACCCCACCGACTCCTCCATGGGGCCGTGCTGTGAGATGACCACTGCCTCAGTCCGGGGGCAGCTCCATGCTGCCTGGAGTGGGAAGACAGACAGACAGGGCCATGGCTGACTTGGTTGGGTGGGTGGCTGGGAGGTGGGTGGCTGTAGTGGAGCCCTCCAAGGTGGGTCCCCCTTGGTCTTGTCACACTGCAGGACACAGTCCCCATGGCTGCTCAGCACCTATGGCTAGGGCCAGTAGCACCCCAGGACAGATACATGGCCCCAGACAGATCCACAGCCCTAGAGAGACACACACAGTCCAAACTGGGATGGAGAGGCTCAGCCCCACCTCCCAGTCTATGATAACAACATCACCCCAGTACTGCCCAGTATAACCCAACACAGAGCAGCATGGTCAAGATTTAGCCCAGAACATTCCAGTATAATCCAGCATGGATCAGCAGAGCCCAACACAGCCCAGTTCCAGTCCAGCCTATTTACAGCCTTGCACAGCCCAGCATGGCCCAGTACAGCCCATTTCCAGACCATTTCCAGTGCAGTGTAACCCATTTCCAGCCCTGCCCATTTCTAGCCCAGCACAGCCCCTTTCCAGCTCAGCCTCAGGGCTGGAATGCACAGAGTTGGATCCCAACCCAGCTCCCACCATTGCCCTCCAGCAGGAGCTTCCCAGCCCCAGTGCCTCCACAGGGTCCCCCGTGGGATCCAGCACTGTGCCAGACCCCGGGCTCCAGCCCTGGGAAGCAGCCCAGAGGATCCCAGCTGGGGCAGCTCTGCCAGTGACCTGGGCTGGAGGACACCAGGAGGGCTGGAGAGGCTGCTGACGGGGTGGCAGGAGCAGGGGAGCAATTAAAAATGGAGCAGCAAAACCTGAAAAAGCTCTGAGGACTGGAGTGTGACCCACAGCTGTACTGCTTGGGGTCACACGTGGGACACCTTGAGGGTCTGTGAGGACAGTGGCAGGTACAGCAGCCCCTGCTCAGAGCCCTGCCAAAGGATGTCCAAGAGGTCAGGCAGCTTCCAGCCCCTCACCCTGCACCCCATATCCTACACAGCTACTCCTGGGTCAGGGGCACCCAGGATCCTGGCATGGGCAGCGGGGTGGGCTCACCACAGGAAAGGGGTCCCGTGAGCTGCAGGATGCTGGGGGGGATCAGCTGGGTGGGCAGGGCAGGGCAGGGCAGCTCTACCATGGCCCAACTCAGTCGTGTGGGAGCTGTGCCAGTGCTGCCAACAGAGCCTGCATGGGAACACTGGATGGGAAACTCTGTCTGGCCCCCCTTGGAAGGTGTCTGCTGATCTGCCTGTCCTGATCACATCAGAGAGCTGCTAGGGTAGCCCTGCCACAGGGCTGGTGGGCTGGTAGGGTTGGGTATGGAGATGGGGATGACGATGGGGATGGGGTCAGCCAGCGAGCTCTGAGCTCCCCCTGGGACAGCCAATGCCGCCAGCTCCAGGGAGACTGTTTAACCCCTGAGACCTCCCATCCCGGATGGACGTGGGGGAGCAGCCCAGCCCTCTGACGTGAGCAGGAGCTGTAGGCGTGTGGCTACAAGCAGGATTTGGCCAGGAGCAGCCGAAACCTCCAGTGGGAGCTGGAGCGAGAAGCTGTGGTTCTCACTGAGCCATGCCGAGTCTCCTGCCCCACTCAGCCCAGGCAGGGTCTGCTGCCCCCCATCCCTTTGGGACATGCTGAGCCTCCTGCCCCACTCAGGCCAGGAGGGGCAGGAGGAACTCTAACCCATCCCAGAACCCCGCTCACCCCTTTCCGCTGGTTGCTGAGGCAGAAGGTGCAGATGCTGCGGGGCTGTTTGCTGTCCAGGTCGCCCTTGGCGCCATAGATGGCACTGAAACAGGGCTGCCCGTCCTCGCAGCCCTCGCCCAGCAGCAGCACGTTGGCCAGGTGGGAGATGTAGCTGGAGGCCAGGCGGAGGGTCTCGATCTTGGACAGCTTCCGATCCACCGGCTCGGTGGGGATGAGGGTCCGCAGGGCGGTGAAGGCCGTGTTGACGCTCTGGGTCCGGTCCCGCTCCCGCGCGTTCGCCGCCTGCCTCTGCTTCACCATCACCATCGGCCCCGGCTTCCGCGGCAGCTTGCGGCGACCCTCGGCGCCCTCGCAGCAGCCGAACGACTGGTCCGACGTGTCGCTCTCGCTCCGGTTCTCCTCATCCTCCGAGAGCATGCTGAGGTCGGGGTAGAGCACGCGGGCGGCCACGGGGCGCAGCATGGTGAAGGCCATGGTGGGGTGCCCGCCCGCACCCCCGGCCCTGCTGGGGGGACCCCCCGGGCTGCGGGGAGCCTTCCCCCACCGGCACAGCTGCGACGGCGGCTCCGGACGCCTTCCCGCTGCTGCTCCGCTGCGGCAGCTGAGCAGGACTGGGACGACTGTCTGTAGGGGGAATCGGGATTTATACGGCCGGGGAGGGGCTGGCTCCGGAGCCCACCCCCAGCCGGCCCCCCGAGCTCCGGCCAACGGCCAGCGGCCAGCGGCCAGCGTCCTCACCCCAGCCCTGAGAGCCGATGCTGGCTCTGGCCACTGGCCTGGCTCCACTCCGGCACGCTGGCCTGGCTGCGGGCACCTTGACCCCAACTCATGCCCACGGTCATTCTGAACCGTTGCAGTGCCAGGGCCACTGTGCGGCAAGTGCTCCCCGTGCCATGGCCTCTGGCACCTACAGAGCGATGTCAACACACGCCCACAGGCGTGTCCCCAGCCCCTGCCCGGCTGTCCCTTGCCAGTCCTGGGTCCTGCACAGGGTGGCATGAGATGAACACAGGGCACAGGAGCTGGGATGGGGAAGGCAACCAGGAGTGGGTGGCACTGGTATGATGCCTGAGGTCCTTATTAGAGGGATGCCAGTGGGGGACACGCTGCTGCCCACACCCTGCCATGCCCCACTGGGACAGGGTCTGTGCCCACAAGGATGCCCGGGGCAGGCAGGGAGCAGCAAGGGCAGGTAGTCCCACAGGGGTGCAGTCCTTGTTCCTCTGTTCCCAGGGCCTGGCACCCTGCCTGCCTACCATGGGAGGGGACAGGGGGACATGCAGAGGCACGGGCAGCACTGCCGGCAGCGCTGCCAGGAGCATTTCCTCCCGCCAAGGAGGAAGGTGTGTGCCGGCAGTGGAAACATGGAGTATTTTCCTGAGAGGGGAGAGATGAGCTGGCAGCAGCAGGAATCACCGATGTCCTGGGAAGGGCTGGGGGTGCCCCCCAAGCCTGACAATTGCTCCTTGTCATTCCTTGGCACTTAATACCACAGACCATGGCCCTCCTCCTCACCAGGGAGTCCTATGCAGGTCCTACTCTGCCTTAACACCCCTGCCCTGAGCCCAACGCTCCCAGGAGCAGGCAGGGGGGCAGCCAGCTGAACCAAGCAGGCAGGAGGCTTCCTGCCTGCCTTCCTCCCTTCCTTCTCCTCCACGATGCTCTGGGCATGGTTCAGGTCAAGTGGCAAAAAGATGTGAAGGGCAGGACCTGGCTCTTGGCAGATGGCCCCAGGACTGCTGGGGATGTGGCTGGGGAACTTGGCAGTGCCAGCTGCAGTCCCCATTGTCCAGCAGCTCCACAGCCAGAGAGGGGTGATGGAAGGGATGATGAAGAGAAATCTTGGAGGCTTGCCAGGGCCGAGATAGTGGCCATGGAATGCAGCCAGCATATCACGAATACCCCAGTGAGGTGGTCAGTGGGATGCCCTGGGGGCTGTGGAATAGGGTGGCATTGAGGAATCATGTTCCAAAAGCCTATGGTTGCAGGACTGGAGTTCATGGTATGGCTCCTGAGGTCTGGGGTCCTCCAGGGGCTCTCCTCGTGCTGCCAGGGCTTGTGGCTGCTGGACCATGACAGGGGCAGCTGTGCTACCTGGCACAAGCACCACTTCACTACTGCCATCCTGCTGGCTGTGAGCAAATGGCCCCTCTGCCCCCCGCGGGGCACAGGCAGCCCCCAACCGGCGGGACCCCCCTACCCTGTTTTTCTTCACCATTTGTCTGCCTCTGCAGAGCCTGTAAATCACGCGGTGAGGGAAAGAGAGATGGGCTGGGGGCCAGGGGTCCCACTGGGGCAGGACCCATTCAGGGCTGAGCAAGAGGACAGGGATCCCCCTGGGGATGAGGGTGGGCAGGGGTCTGAACTATGTCCACACTGACATCTCTCACCATTCATCAGTCTCCATGAGGGACCCCAACCTTCTGTAGCCTCTGCCCAGTTGCAGATCCCCACAAAAAGAGACATGCAGGCAGTGCCAGGGGCAAAGCTGGAGATGGGCAGACACTTGGCATGACAGACAGGGAGCAGGCAGGGAACAGGCAGGGAGAAGGCAGGTGCCTGCACAGAGAGGGGAACCCCCACTCTGCCCCCCTATCGCCCTTGAATCTTGCTGGGCCCTGGCTGGGGGGGTCCACAGCAGCCCCTGGCCCTGACAGGAGGCATGACGGATGGCAGGAGCTGTGTACTCAGCTGCACGTCCCACACATGGCCACCAGCTGACAGGGACAGGCTGGGGGGGTCACCCAGTCCCCATGCCCTAGGGCTTTTCTGGAGGGTGTAGCCACATGTGGGGTGCTGGTGGCCTGTGGGGTCTGTGATGGCAGGGCACAGGCAGGGAAGGAGCAGCAAACAGGAGATGGCTCAATGTGGGATGGGGATGGCACACGAGTGCATACATGTGAGTGTGTGTGCGTGGGTGTGCAGCTGCACACATCTGTACATCCAAGCATGCATGGATGTGAATATCCCCTCTGACTGTGGCTCCCCAATTTCAGGGTGCACAGGGATATGTGTCAGTATGAGGGTGTGTGCACGTTTGTGCATTTGCACGTGGATGTGGATGTGTGCATGTGGATGTGTGTCTGTGTGTGCCATGTAGACCCCAAATGCCACCACCTCCTGCTGCAGTGACATCCCCACAATGGCACAGACGTGTGTATGTGTGACCACCACCTCGCCAGATGCCGCACACAGAAGGATGGACGGACAGGAGCTGTCATCCCTGACTGGGAGAACAGGAGCCATGGGAAGCAGGGAATGCTGCCGGCTCCCTGCCTGTCCAGCTGCCTGTGGATGCTGTGGCTGTGGGGCAGGAGGACGTGCGGCAGCAGCCGGGTTTTCCTCTTCTGCCTGGTAGGCATGTGGTACAGGACGTGAGCCCCTGTGCCTGGGCCCCCCCAGCTCCCCCAGCTCTGTGACCTGGGCTCTGACTCAGCTGGGCAGCACAAGGCACAGCTGAGGCTGTGGCATCACAAACCTGCTGGCTTGAGCAGGTGCCAGGACATGCTGGGGTTCAGCATCACAGCTCCCCTGGCTGATCCAGCCAAACTAACTGACCCCCGGGCAGAGGGCAGCACCAGGCAGTGGGTCAGGCATTCACAGGACCCTGCATGGGACGTACAGCATGGAGGGGGCATGGACTGAGCATGAGGTTGCAGCTCTGACCCCAGTCCAACCAGGCATCCCCTGCTTGGGGGGCATTGTGGGGCATTGCGGGGTTGGGGTGCTGGACACCCTGAGGGCCAGGTCCTGCCTCTGCAGCCAGGGAAATGCCCCCCTGCCCCCCACACCAGGGAGTGTTTATCTTCGAGGTGATACTTAAGTGTAAGAAAATAAACAGGGAGCAGATGGGCCAGGGGCCAGGGCTGCTCCCAGCCCCACGGGATCGCTCCAGCCCTGCTGGGAAAACACCACGGCTGGCGAGGCAAATGGATTCCAGACCCGAGGCAATGCTGGAACATGTGGCTGCCAGGACACTGGGCCTGACCCTGTGAGCCCTAGTGAAGCAGTGCTGGACTGATCCATTCAACCCCACCCCATCCCATCCCACTATATCCCATCCATCCCATCCCATTCCATCCCACCCTGTCCTATCATATCCCGTCCCATCCCATCACAACCCAACAACACCATCCCACCCCATCCTATCCCCCTGAGTGCTCCAAGTCCACAGCCCTGACCAGACCTTGGCACTGGGGGATGTCCAGGACTGGCCCCTCTGACTGTGGCTCCCCAATTTCAGGGTGCTCAGGCCAGAGAGGCTGCAGGCCTGGGAGCTGCCCCATCCCAAGAGCACAGTCCTGTCCAGCTGGGCACACACAGCCTCCAAGTCCAGTTGCCTCCTGCCCGATGCTGAGCCCAGCGAGGCAGGGTTCTCATCCCAGGGGAGTCTATCCCTGATCCCCAAAACTGCGAGACCAGAGATAGCAAACCCGGGAGCCCCCAGAGCCAACTGGAGCCTCCTGGGTGGGGAGGAACAGTGAGTCCCATGAGGACTAGTCATTGTGAAACATTTTAGGGAACAGGAGAGTTTCCCCATTTTCCCAGATCAGGGCTGTATCAGGGAGACCTGCTGGGTCCCCAGGCAGTGTGGGAAGCACCGGGCCCCTTCCACCCCCTGGGCTGTACCTGAGGGCTGGGGCTGCTGGTCTGGAAGGCATTACACGCCTGTCGCGCGGCGAAGTCTGTCCCAGTTCCGGAGCTGGAACCCCACCCCCCCACCCGGCCTGGGCTGGGGGGAGCCCACAAAGCGCCTTTGTTCCTGCCCTGGAACGAATGGATTGGAGGCAGCCGGATCGGCTGTCAGCCGGCGACACCAGAGACCCCGCGGGTCAGGCAGAGGGAAGGGGGACAGGTGGAGG
The DNA here is from genome assembly GCA_013396875.1 of Vireo altiloquus. Taxonomy (NCBI): domain Eukaryota; kingdom Metazoa; phylum Chordata; class Aves; order Passeriformes; family Vireonidae; genus Vireo; species Vireo altiloquus. Next base: position 357,906 of record VZRF01009705.1, read on the forward strand.
ACGGATGGATGGAGGCAATGCAGGGCTCTGGAGAGACCCACTCCTGTGCCAGCCAGGGGGTTGTGGCACCAGCACAACCAGCACTGTGGACCAGCTCCCACTGGCCACACCATGCCAACCCCATGGATGCACCAGTCAGCCCCGGTGCACACAGCAACTTGGGCACAGCACCACATCCTGGCTCCCAGCTGGTGTCAGGGAGCCCTGGGAGTGATGTCAGGACACCCTGGGGCTGGCACAGACCTCTGGTACTGCTTGCAGGGGATGGTAAGCTGGAAAAGCAGATCCTGCAGCAGGCTTCCCAGGTGGAAGAAGCCTCTATGGCTTGCAGGGAAAGGAGTTGCAAGATCTGGGCAGCTTCAGTTCATTCCCACTTTGTGGAGTCCCAGTTCTGCTGAACTGCCTCTTATCCAAGGGATGAGGGGCACAAGCCCATGAGAGTGGGGCAAGTAAAGTCCATGTGAGATGCCCAGCAGTGGGGGCACAGAGGATATGGGCAGACATCAGTCCCTGCCATGGGACACCCATTTAGGGGCACTCTGATGTCCCCATTGCCACAGGAGCTGCTGCAGGAGCTGCTACCTCCTCCCTCCATCCCCCGCTCTCTAACAAGAGGAAACTTTTTAGCACGCCACAATTCTTAGGCGAAATTTATGGCCCATCAGGGAGCCAAGGGCCAGCGCTGCTCTCTGTGAGTGCTTGCAGGGCTTCCTCCCGGCACACAGCTGCTTTGATGCGGCACATGCAGCTCTGCCGCGCTGGAGTCTCCCTCCGGTCCCTTCCCTCATCCAGCACCCCCAGCCCACCCTGCTCTTCCTCCCCAGTGGATCCTGCGGAAACATGGAGGCAGCAGTAAATTGTGCCCTGTCCGATGCCAGCACTGCCAGCTGCTGCCATGCAAACAACCCAGCTGTGCCCTCCTCTCCCTGCCCTTTCTGCTCTGGGAGGACAGGATCCGTTCGGGGAGGAGCATGGCTGATGGGGCTGAAGTGTCCGGCCACGGTTCCTGTCCCAGGCCTGCTGCTGACTCACAGCATGGTGAGTGAGTCAGTGGCCTTTCCCCTCCCTGGATGGAGGCTCTTGACTTAGAAGGATGCTGGGATGCCCAGGGGATGCTCAAAGCGTTTTTTTTCCAGGCTGCATGTGGGGTGATGACATGGTGCTTGCAGAAATGACAGCATCCCAGCATGGCAGGACTGTATGCGCCCCCACAGCTGGGCCAGAGCTGACCCTGAATTCAGCTGCATAGCAGGGCTGGCTGGCAGAGCATTGTCCCGTCACAGCATCCATCCCTCAGCACAGCATCCATTCCCTCGCAGAACATCCATCCCCCTGCAAACCATCTGTCCCTGTCCTGTGTGCCCACAGCCGCTGTTCTTGCCGGTGCCAGGCCACCATTCTGTGGCGTGCTGTGCCATGCGTCCCCGCTCCCAACCTCAGCACCCCCTAGCACCAGGCCAAGGAGCTGCAGGGGTTTTGATCATCTTTATTCCAGATGCAGAAGCGGGTGTCCCCACCACAGGATTTTGGAGGTCTCCCCCACGGAGACTGGGACCACGAGTGAGCCCAGAGCTGCTGAGGGGAGGCTGGGGACTGGCCATGCCGGGTCGGCTGTGCCTCTTCCCGGTACGGCTGTGTCCTGCTTCTGTTGTGTCCCGGTTCGCCTGTACCCCTTCCCAGTTCAGCTGTGCTCCGAATGAGCTGTGACTTGTCCCAGTTCCAGTGTGCTCCGGTTCAGCCATTCCCGCTTGAGCCATGCCCCGGTTAAGCCCGTTCCATCCCGGTTCAGCTATTCCCGGTTGAGCCGTGCCCCGGTTCATCCTGTTCCATCCCGGTTCAGCTATTCCTGATTGAGTCGTGCCCCGGTTCATCCCACCCCAACCGGTTCATCTCGTCCCGGTTCATCCCGTCCCGTCCCGGTCTCCGTGGTCGCTCCGGGCGGCGCAACGTGGCACAATAGCGCCACCTGCCGGCCCCGCCGGGCGCCTCCCGGTACCGCCGAGAGCCTGACCCATCCCGGCTGGAGGGACCGCGGGGACTCCCCATGGCTGGGGGAC
>VZRF01009707.1:1616-177620 GCA_013396875.1 Vireo altiloquus
AAAAGGAGTAAAAAATGACACCAAATTACCTTGGACAAGGTAATAGTTGGATTTCTTGATCAGCAGAGAGAACTACAAATGTTTGTAAATGATTTTTCATGGGGGAGTGGGGAAATTGGTGGAAGGATTTCAATTAAGGATTGATAATTGTCATAAAAAGCAGATACGAAGTAAGGATTGTTAGGAGGAAAGATGAACTGAGATTGACATGAAAGGGAAGAGAAAAAATGATTATTGGAAAATGGAATGTGTGGGTGCTAAAGCAGCTTTTATAGAAGTACCTAAAATTTTATGAAAAATAGCTTAAACTTGCTTTTTCTTTTTTGTTTCAGTGTTCTGAGGTCATGAAACTTAATCCACGGCAAGCTCCATTGTATGTGAGTACAAATTAAAACACTTTTTTGCCTCTCCTACTATCCACACAAAACACTTTCCATCAGCTTTTTGGAGATGCTGCTTCTTTTCTCTTTGCTCCCTAAGGAGTTTATTTGTATTCATTCAGTTGCAAATGCTCGGTGGTAATGCTCTCAGGTAAGTCACAGAGCTCCTCTGGCTTTCCAGCAGACTGTTTTAAGTGAGTTTTGAGGCACATAATGCTGGATCTGTGCAGGTATCCCCTGCTTTTATTTTTCCTCCCCAAAGCGTGCTGGAGCGCGTGGCTGCGCTCGTGTGACTCGATGTGTTGAGAGGTGGTGAGTGGAAATTGCTTGTGTGGAAAACAGGGCTTGCCCACCACGATAATATTCTTCTGTTTGGAGTTTCAAACGTGGCAGGGAGGACCCGGAGGCAGCGAAGGGCTCGGCTGCAGCAGGGGTTGGTTTACGTCAGCCTCTCAAAGCTCGTAACCTCCGTGGCTCCATTAATAAGGAACAAGCTTCCCCTGGCTCTTGAATAGCAGCTTTGTTGCAGAACATGGAGGCTGTCAAATGAGACCTGGATGTGCGGGGGTGTGCTAGCATGTGTTAAATCTGTGCCAAAGCTGCCAGCCGGGTCCGGGGCTGTTTGCTTTCCACGTTGCCTTGCCGTGCTCCGAGCAGGCTGAGCTGCTGGAGCTCACAGTCCTGCCCGCAGACCTCGCCAGCGAGGGCAGAGCTGGATGTGAGGATGGAAAATCTGAAGGGGAAATTGCTTGCAAATGTGGGTTTTAAGAGGAAGGAAGGAAGGAGAAATGTTCAGGACTGGTGATAGACTTGTATCTTGGAGTGTGTTGTATGTTGTAAATAATGGATTGTATTGACCTTTAATGCTGTGGAGGCTTCAAGGTTTTGCCTACCTTTAATTACCAGCTAGAAGTTTGCACTGGAATTTATTCACTACCCACTGTCCTAAGTCTGTGCTTGAAGCAGGATTAAAACACTATATAGTGTGACCTGATTTTGTGAGAGTAGCTTTCCAGGAGTACAGCATATCCTGAGTTTTGAAACTAAATGATGCCTGAATTTTGTTAAATTTCAAGCCCACTGAGTGTACCTGGACTTTGAAGATTAATTTAAACTTAGGACACATTAAGAGGGAATAGAACTTATGTGCAAATATATGATGGAATTACTACAGCAGAAACACATGAATGTTGGAATGCAGAATAAAATTATCCTTATGTCATTTGAACAGCGTGACTTAGCTAATCTGGAGGCTTTGTTTTCTCAGTCTTATCTACTGAGTTAGTTTATTTTCCCACTGTTTTGTGTGGGGTTTTATTGAATATGTAATACTGAAGTGGTACACTTGCAAGTCCTCATCCCCACGTGATAGAGAACTGGGCGAAGGTCAAATGTAGCCTGGCGTAAAATAATGATTATATGGCACTTGGTATACTGTTTCTTTGCAATGCAAATAAGTTACGTTATTAATACATCAGTGACTTCCTTTTCTCCGCTCCTCCCCTGACCAGGTGTAAACACAAATCAGCTCCCTTTCAAAACAAACAAATTGTGGTAGCTTAAGGAAAATTGAAAGGTCAAGATTTAGTCTTTCTCTTTGCTCTCAGCATAAATGCTTTGTACATTTTAAATGCTTTGTACAGTTTTGTTTTCTGTTGTTGCTAGTTGACAGCTCATCTGAGGGTTGTTAGGTGCCAGCAGAATACAAAGAAAAGGGTATCTTCCTGGTATTTCTATTTTTCTAAAGGCAGACACAACAGTCTTGTAGCCTGGCCGTTGGGAGGCAAATAACAAACCTCACCACATTCCTCCTTCAAAGTGATGGCAACTCCATTTTTCACATACAGGTTCCTAGATCTTGTTTTCAAATAACTGAGAACAGTATCCTGTGAATTCCTCCATAAGGAATTTCATCTTTCTAAATGAGTGGAAACAACAGGCAGTAGTGGCAGGTCAGAGGATTCCCGTACCTTTATCTACCCTCAGGAAAATATGCTTCTTCGCTTGACCCTTTTGGTTTTGACACCTTTGCATCCTTTACACTCTTCCTCTTTAAGGCTGATGTCTTAGAGTAAGGATTATGCAATTTTGTTTATTATTTTACTAAATCTGCCATGAGTTTCATCCTGAAAGATCCATTAGATAGTTGTTTTCATCAGCAGCATTACTGAGCTCCTTTTAGGATGGGAAAGTGAAAAATTATGTCTGCAGTTCAGTTCCTGGAAGCCGCTTAGAGAGCTAGAGCATGTTTTATCCTATCTGATAATTACCAGGTTGCCCAGATTAATACTTCATAATTAAGAAAAGGGGTTTGGGAACCTGAGATGTCCAGTGTACTTGGGGCCAAAGTCTTTTGGATGGTGGAAAAGATGATCCTTCCACGTACACACCGATAGAGGGATAGAGATTCTTGTATGACTCAAATCAGTGTGCATAAATGGAAGGAAGGACACCTGCTGTAACCTTGTTGGTACTTTCTTTTGGCTGCATGGGCTTCTATTTACCTCTTCTGTAAAAATCATCTGTCCTGCCCCTGCAGAGCTTGTGACCATTGAGAGGTCACGGCCTGTAATGAGACTACTGGCCCTTGTAAGTGTGAAGATTAAGAAATAAGGTGGAAAACACATCCTGTAGTAATGAGTATTGGGTTTTTGTGATTCAGTGTCTCATTTAAGCCTTGCCTGATTGTTCTCTTGTTGATGAGGTTGCCAGGAACTGTAGCTCAGCAGAGCTGCAGGTTTGGGTTGGGACAGCTGCTCAGCCTTTGCTCTGCTAACAGCTGGCTCCTGTCCCCCAGGAGCATCGCGTGTGTCACCCAGAGCTGTTGTTACCTCCACTAACGAGCTGTTTAAGGAGCTCTCCTGGCCCTGGAGCTGGGAGCTGCTCTGGGCAGCGCAGTCATGGGGCAGAGGAGCAGGTGCCAGGAGAGATAGGGCAGGGAAGTGTTGCCCAATTTAGCTCGGGTGCGATAGCACAGTGCCAGTGCTCACATGGGCTGGAGCGCAAGCAGCTCCCCCACCTCTACCACTGTCAGCACAGAACTGCATTTAGATAGGGTGGGGGGACTTAACAGAGCCTGTGGCTGAATATTGTGGGGTGAATTTGAAATAAAAATGTTCAAACTCACCTCCTTAAGATGCATTAATTTCTTCAGCTGCAAAAAGTAGTCCATGTTGCTTGGCAGTGCTGTGGTTATCAGGCTGCAGTTGGGAACATCTTTATTGATGTACAGACACTGGATTAAATCCAAAACTAACTCTACTCACATCCCTCTTGTATTTCAGTGCTGTCCTGTTGATAGGAGAATTCTTATCGGGCACAGTGCAGTGGATGAAGGACNCTCCTTAAGATGCATTAATTTCTTCAGCTGCAAAAAGTAGTCCATGTTGCTTGGCAGTGCTGTGGTTATCAGGCTGCAGTTGGGAACATCTTTATTGATGTACAGACACTGGATTAAATCCAAAACTAACTCTACTCACATCCCTCTTGTATTTCAGTGCTGTCCTGTTGATAGGAGAATTCTTATCGGGCACAGTGCAGTGGATGAAGGACAGTGTTTCAAACCTCATTTGTGGTCTGCCTGGGACTCTGTGCTCAGCAAGCCCAGGGTCTTGAAGCTGAAGGACCAAGCTGTTCTGTTTGCTGGCAGGGCTGGGGTGGAGCAGGTGGGAGGATGGGAGGTGAGAAGTCATGAACTTCAGTTTTGTTTGTTTTTCTTAAGTGCTTGCAATGACCTCACTGATCATCATCTTTTTATAAAAGTTGTATCTCCCTATCACCAAAAGTCAAAAATTTTTTGTAGAGTACTTCCTAGCTCTTGTCACTGATGTATTGGGCTGATGTATCCAGATCATCTAAGAATTTGGAAAAGGAAGGATTAACAATGCTTTAAACAATGGAGGTTTATTATTAGATGACCTTTTTTTTGTTGTGATTTATTAACCCTCTGTTTAAGGATGAAATTGTCTACATTAGTCACTTAGATTAAACTCCACTGTTTCCAACATCCATGGCTTTGCAAACGTGAAGTGCTGATTTTTTTAGAAACATTATCATTAATTGGGAGTCCAGCAGGTTATTCAGCAGGAGATTTAATTACAAAAGGATCAAGGCTTGGAAGCCATGTCCTTATTTTTACCCAAACTTTAATAAATATTGACTGCACGTGAAGGAATGACCAAGGTTGTGTTTTCAGCTGCATAGGGTGTCCTGAAAATCTCCCTTCAAAAGTGGTGTGCCTGGATTCTGATTACAGCCTCTGCTGGCTGTGGGGTCTTCGTAGAATTATTGATCATTTCTGTAACCCTATCACATCTCCTACATCTCTGAAATCAGTGTTGGTTTGGGATTTTTTTAAGAAAAATGATCTGAGAGCAGTGTTGGGTATGAATGTTTAGGAAAAGCACTGGGGTGACATGCTGGGAATGCATTGGGAAACATTAAGCTCGTCTGCTCTTGATTGCAACCAAGGTTACAACCTCAGATCTGCCTTTAAGACGGGAATGTTTTTTCATGGTGATAATGATCAGTGGGTGTGAAATGGAAAAGATTAGCAGCTAGAGAAGCATGATGTATTGCTGCAAACGTTTTTTTCCTTTTTCCTTTTAGATTAAAAGGGACAAACTTGTTCTAAATCACAGCACACCTCCTCTGCATGGTTTGTCTAAGGTGTGCCCACGTTATTTGGAGTGACAAACCCAAATGTGTCATAACTGGTGATTGCATGAGAGGGCAAACACTTAATTGATAAAAATGCTGCCATTGACTTTGGTCTTTAATCAGGTCTGTGGATGGAGTCTCTTGTCTAAACTGCCACTTAGGAGCTGTGTAACCTGCAGAGTTTCTCAAGGAGACTTTTTGATAGAGATGAGAGCTCCCACTTTCAAGGCAAAATGTCATGCAACTTAATGAATTATAAACTTCAAAAGCCTCAGAAAGAATGCATTGACCCTCTCTTAATATAACCTGGGTTTGGGTACAGTAGGTCCTCTTCTGTTAATGAATGAACTACTCCTATAAATTTCCCAGTGTGTCCTGCTTTAATCTAAAATTGAAGAAAAGATAATGCTTGTAATATTTCTCCCCCACTTATGTATTCATATAGAATGATGCCCTACTGAAGTGCACTGTGTATTCCTGAGAAAAACAATTGTAATACCTTCTGATGTTCATGTTTTAATTAAAAAAAAGAAAAATTCTTCTGAGTTAATATTAAAGGATTGAAGAAAAAAGTTCACAATCCAGAGTTTTGAGGCTTGTGGCAGCAGTGTCTGTCCCAAGTGCTGTGGCTCCATGTGTCCCTGAGTGCAGTGAGATGTTGTGCCTGTGTGTGCCTCACATCTGGCTTCTTACCATGGCTGAAATCATCTCAGGTGTCGCTTGTGCACTGTTGTGTGCTGGAAAATTAATGTTCTTCAGAAATCTCTACCAGGGGGACAAAAGGACAAAATGAAATACCTTTATAGTTCTACAGCAAGATGCTGTTATGAGGTTGGCAGCTGTGGTTAAGTTACTTTTCTACTAAAGCAGAATTTGTTTGCTTAGTGGCATCTATGGTGACAAAGGCCACTGAGATGCCTGAATATCTGAGGTCAGTCCAGCAGAAAAAGTAGAACATACCACACATACTTTTGATGTGGGAATTTCTCACGAAAGTGACTGTACAGAAGCCCTGTCTTTGTTTCTCTCAAGGTCCTTAGGCAAGAGGACAGCCAGCCTTGATGTTTAGTTCAGCTCTGTGGTGAGAGGATCTGATAAACCTCTTGTCTTTTATTTGTTGGGTACTTGATTTCTTCTTAATGACAAACTAGTTTTCTGCCCCACCTTTAAAATGTCTTTGAGTAATGAATGAGTGAAGGCCTCTGAGCACCTTTTACAAATAAAATACTTGATTGCATTGCTTGTGGAAGAACCTGCTGCTTGGTTGGTTTTAAGAAAGTCAGCTGGAGTGCCTGAATAAAGTGATTTTTTTTTTTTTTTGAGAGGAGCATATTGCAGCTTGTCTGGCTCTGCTTTAATTCTCCAGGCAAAATACTTTCCCCACTAAACTGTGCTTGACCTCATCTTTTAAGTTTTTGTCACTCACATCTTTGATTTAGATTCTTTTCATCCTCCACTTCCCAAACGCCAGTCTGCATCATGCAAAAAGCCATCCCTTCTGTGGAAATGGGTGTCTGGCTGCTGCCACCTGAGCTCAGCACCATCCCCTGGCAAGCTCCCTGCTGCCTCTGGGTTCTGTCGTACCTCAGTGCAGACTTTTGCAGTCTGGTTATTATGAGGCTGATTTCTTGGCTTGCTTCTCTTAAGAGAGCCATTCTCTAGCTCATGAGATCTGTGTGCTGTTAGCATAGGGCTCTTTGTGAAATAGTCACTTTTCTGCATTTACTGAAGGCAAATTTGCCTGGAGAAGTTGGATGAGGCTGCCAGACCATCAGCAGCATCTTCCTCCAGGTTAAGCTGTTGCTTAAATTGCAGCTCAGACGCCTTTTCTCAACCCCTCTTCCATATTGTCTGAAACTAAAAGTGCTGGATTTGGATTCAAAGCCCTCCTCCCTTCATTATCTATTTGAACTTTTCTTCTGTGATCCTGTTTTGTGGGTGTGAAAGTGCTGGTAAACAATAAACAGTCTGTTTTGTAGTCTGGAGCACTTCTCTGAAATTCTGCCCTTAACTCACCACTACTTTGCAGCATTATGTGTGAACTTTAATATGACTTGCAGAAGATGCCAGAGCTGGTACAGCTGGTAGGGGTGGGAAAGCACAGACAACGATCTGCTTTTGGGCAGCTGTTAGATTGCTTCCTCTTGTTTTCTGAAACTGCAGAAGGAATCCTTATACTATCACACTAAGATACTTTTCATTGTTGGGTGAAATAATGTGCGTGTCTTGGGCTCTGGGTTTGGGATTCTTTATTTCTGTTTATTACTGGTAGCTGATGAGCTAGGTTGAAACCTGGACAGAGATCAATAGATGGTGTCCCATACTCAGTGTTGCCTCCTCTCCTGTCAGGAGGAATAAGCAATGGAAATCTGGATTTAAGAGAATGAAAATACTCTTCAACTACTTTTCATTGTGGGATGTATTCTTATAGAGAGGTCAGGAATATTCTTACATTACGTTTAGAATGACCAAACACATTTCCCATGTCATTCCTCGGGATACATGTCCCTGCTGTATTAACAAAGTGCTGACAGTCATTTTGTTTGGCTAGAGGCAGTTCTGACAGCACAGCTGATGTGAGAGCAGTGCTCATGAAGATGTTGATTTCACGAAGCCAAAATTTCACATGGCCTCTCACATCCCCTGCACTCTGCCTGCAGTGCTCCCCATTGATTCCACAGGCTGTGCTGGATGTGCTCTCCCTGCAAGTGCTCATCCTCTGCCTGTCTCAGTAAAACAATTCCATATTGTGCTTGAGTAGAAAATAAAATAACTGTGAATCACTGTAGCTCGACGCTGTGTAGTGCCATCAAGTGGCAATTCTGTCTCAGGACACATTTTCAGGGTTGCCTGTGGTTTGTTTGTATTGATGTTTCAAAGTGTTTCTTCTAAATTAGAAAAGTTTCATCTGTCTGCAGTTTTTGGGGGTTTACTTCTTCAGTAAGGTAATAGTTATAATGGTTTCTGTTCTCTAATGGCAAAAATGTCACTTTAAAAAGTGCCTCAGTCATAGCAGTAGCTCTAAGTACCATAGCTGTGAAAAATTTAAAGACTGGCCAGGATATTTTGCAGCTGGCAGGAAAATGAGTGCTCTGGAACACACTGAGCTCTGTCTCTCTGAAGGTTTTGCTGTACTGTAGAGGAGGCTGAAGTACCAGGAAAAAGCCATCCTTCGACTCTCTTCTGCTTTTGGCTCTTAGTGTTCGTACCTGGGGTTTTTTTTGGTTTTCTTTAAGACACTTCAAGGCTATTTGTGAAAATACTCCAGTGGTAGAAGATTGCTTCTAATAATATGTCATCATATGTACTTTATCTTCCAGGAATTGTGACTCTCTCCATCTCTCTGGTGCCAAGAGAGTAGCTGGATTTCTCTTAGTCACTGCACACATTCAGACTGCCTGCTATTGCTCCTAAGCACTGCAATTTTGTTGTTATTGCTAGATCGGCAATTAGTAGGAAATACTATCAATCACTCAAGCAGCTGGTTATAAAATTACCTAGTTTGGTTCTCGTAAGTGTAATGAAGAACAGAAGAGGCTTTAGGATGAGGCCAGATCAAGACATTCACATCATTTTGGGTGTGTTTTCTAGGAACTGATTGAAGTAGTTTCCAGAATTTCAGAAAAAAGCCTAGAAGTAAAATCAGTACTTGTTGTGGAAACTGGATGGTACTGGAGGGGACATTCTGCAGCAAAGAAATTTTCCCCTGTCTTTTGTCTTGTCTTCGTGTTCATTGTGACATTGCATGGAGACTTGCATAATTTAAAGGTTAACCCCAGTGTGGTACTGCTTTTGTGTACCTCCACGCCTCCTCTTGCTCTGTACCAGAGCTATACAGGGCTTGTGGTGGAAGAGGCTTGGGGTTACTGTCACTACTTGCTTATTCAGACAGTACAGGCCAGAAAGTGCACAATTCTTTAAGTGGATAGCCTGGCTAACACTAAACTGCCTGAATAAATGAAAATTAAATCCATATTTTCTTCACTATACTGCCAGATTCACCAAAACAATAAACTTCCCATGGCAGTTTTTCCTCTGGGTGTTTACATTTAGTACAAAAGGGTGAATGGCAATTTTCTTATCCTTCCTGTTTTTCTCCTTGGATTTGATTTTGCTGCTAATTTTACTGTTAGTTTTATCATGTTTTCCTGTGTGCTAAAAATTATTAGAAACGACCTTGGCTGTTTGGTTTTGTGAGGGCTGTCTGTGTGCAGCACGGGCTGGCACCAAGCTGATGCACTACTCATGCTCTGAGCGAGTGCTGCAGAGCACGTGGAGCCTTGTGCTAAGGCAGTGATGCAGCTAAATTAGCTATTAACAGCCCAATCTAATAAGCTGCCTGGCTCTGGGTAGCAAAGTGGCATGTCAGGAAGATCTCTGCACGAAGATAAATCATGTGTCTCTTTCAGCACTAACGAGATCCTGTTGCTTTGATGGATTTCTGCTGGCAGTCTGTAGAGATCTCCTTTGAGCTGCATGGATTAATATGTGTGTAATAGTTATAATAGCATCTTGACACTCAGTAAAGGCTCATCTTTGAGATGATTGATTTGGAGACTGACGGAGACATGCTCTGTCAAAGGATGGGCCAGTAATAATGAGTTTCTTGAAGCATACCCATTTCCACTGGAATTTGTGCTGCTCGCACTGGTTCGGAGTAGGAAATCCAACCCTTGCTCTCCTCAAACCTTTTATCTCTTTGCAAACAAATCCTGCTGCAGGATTAGACACCCAGACTGGCTGGGGTTGTGGTTGTGGCTGTGAGATGATGTTAATAAATCAGCCCTAACAATGTTGGCTCTGCAGACAGGCAAGTTGAGGGTGTCCATGCCGTGTTTTTTAGCACAGGTCACACTCAGGATGGATCCATGAGAGCCATCTTGGACCTGGAGGCAGCAGCTCAGGGCTATCTGTCATAAATGTCCTTGTTTTCCCACAGATTCTTTTTGCCCGAAGAGTCTTGAATAAATGGTCTTTTGACTCTGCATCCCTACTTGTGTCAGCATTTTATCCATCAACGTACTAAGCTAATCTTATTTTTGGACCAAATTCTTTTTTACCTTTGAGGGAAGAAAGTGGTGGAGAGAAGAGTTATTTTGTCTCTGTCAGTGTTTCAGTCATGGCTTTGTGGCTAGCCTTGGAAGGAGAGATCTCTTGGCTCAGTGCAGTGTTAATGAAATATGGAAGGTATCACCTTGATTTGCTCTGTGGGCTGGCAGAAAAAGGTGTACCATCATTCTGCTCTTTTAGTGGCCTGGGGGCAAGACAGAATGGTCTGGGATTGTATTTTCTGAAGAATGAGAGAGTGCTTTGCAAATTCCTGCTTTCTCATCACAGAGGTGCTCAGTATCTGTGCTGTTAACCTGAAACCTTTCACTGGTAGAAATAATAGCACTGCTGTTTTATTTAAAAGGAAATAAGGTTAGGTCTGGAGATCGATTTTTTAAAAAAAATTATTTATNCTTCATGCTTTAAGATCAAGGAGTTTGAAGTCATTGACTACGAAAAAGGACACAATCTGCCCCAAAACCTGGCAGCTTGCCATTCTATTTATTTCTGGAGTCTTTCCCTGAAGGTTTTATCTGCAGGAGGTTGCAACACTCCACCCCAACGACATCCATCTTTCTCCACGCTCCTGACCCAGGTCACTGCCTTTATCATGGGGGATATCTCCAGGCGAGGAGGGATTTCTAGAGCTGCTCATGTTCAGACAGATTTCACAGCCCTACCTTTGTTCCTGGGGCCTGGAGTTCTGCAGAATAAACTGTGTTTGATGTGACCTTTTTTCTTTTCCCCCCACTAAGGGCTCCTCTGAGTCAGTCCATGGTGGTGAAATTGAGGATGGCTGTAAGGATTGCTGTTATCTCACTGTAACAGATACCTCTGACCTCCTCCCATGGTCCCTTCCTTTTCTATCCCTGTGCTGAGAGCTCGCAGGCTAAATGGCCACATCTGGAAAAGGAGATGGATGTTTCAGGCTGCAGCACTGAGATCCACTGACAAACTCTCCCCATGCCAGGGCAGAGATGGGACTCAGCTTGGTTTTTTGGAGGTAGGACCCATGCCCAGATTCTGCCCCTCAGGGGTGAGCTGTTCATCTCTTAACCTCAGAATAGCAGCCTGGAAGAGTTTGCTGGATATAGGTTATTTTCTTGCCATGGAAGAAGAGCATCCTGTGGTTTTCTGAGCCAGCAGTGATAGTGCTGTGTCACAGCTGACTGGCTGGAACACTTACTCAGACCTGGAAAAACTGGGATCTAAGCCTTTCTCAATCGAAAGGGTTATTCCAGGAGATGAGAGCACTGTCATGTTTGCTCTAAAAATAGTTGCCCAAACCCCCACTTCCTTTTGCAGTCAGGAGCCTGGTTTTGTTCTGCATGGAGATGTCCATGTGTCCTTTCCAGATGTCATTCTCCGGGGGTTTAAGCACAAGTTTGCACCAACCCAAAGTAACCTTAGATGGGAGGGAATCTTCCAGAGTGCTCAGCTGAGACATGGGAACTGTCTGGGAGCAAAAGTTTAGCTGCTGATCTTGTTGTGTACTGCCAGAGGTAGATGGTAGTGGATCAACGAGCATCTAAACAATTATATTGTCCTTTTTTCCTTATTTGATGATTTCTGTTGCATTTTATAAAGGTGCCTTCCAGTTGCCTTTTCCATGCTCCAGCTGCTTTCAGACTCCTCTGCAATTCTCAGTTTGAGGTGGAATGGTCTCAACTTTCCCTTTGATTTTGTCTAGCTTTATTATTGTCGGTGCTGCACACTTTCCAAAGAAAACGTCATGTGATTGAAAAGCCAGCTGTTCCTTTAAAAGCCATTTGGATGAAAAGTACTCGGCATGTTTGAACCACGATTCCCATTTCATTGATGGGGAAACTCAAAGCACAGGGATGTGAAAGGACTTGCCTCGTGTTGGAATTACAGCCTGATCCTGTGTACTCTGTGTCAAGCAGTAGCTGGGGTAGCAGCAAGTCCAACTCCATCTAAAAATGAATAAATAAAGGTACCAATGAGCCTGAACTGAAGGAGAAGGAGGAAGAAACCACAGCTGTGATTTTGTGTGGTGCCTGGCTACAGTGAAGCTCTCCTGGGAGCTGTTTAGGGCTTCCCAAAGGGGAAGAAGCAAAAATGCAATAAAGCAGTGACTCAACAAGGGCCTGATTCATGTTATGTGTAGTGGAAACAAAACAAAACTTGTTACCGTGGCAGGTTACATTTATCATTTAATCCAGCCTCTTGAAAAAGGCATCATAGCCTCAAAATCTACAACAACTCTTAGAAGGAATCATTGGGTGGGAAGGTTTCTTACCTTCAGGTGAATTTCTAACCCACATAACCCATGCAGTAGATTTTTGCTGTGTGAGAAACTTTCAAAACTTTACTGTTTTTCCTCTTGTAAAATTCTCTCTCATTTGCATTCCAAAGCTTTTCTTTTGACATGTCAATTAAGTTTGGCAGCAGGGCTCTACAGCCATGGTTTGCTGTCAATGGTCAGCAACAATTTTTGTGTTTTGCTTTTCTGGGTAGAACAAATTAACGATCACTGGTTGTTGGTGTTTTCTTATTAAAAGCAGAATGTTAAAGTAACACTCGAGTGCTGCAGTTGCCATCTAATGCCCCCTTCATTTTCATAAGTATTTTTAGATTCTGTGTGTGGAGGTCAGAGTGGGTGGTTAGTGGCTTAAGTAATGTTCTTTAAAATGCCCAGTATGAACCATGGGGGGAGAAACCAGCTTAGAAATCACATTTCAGCTACAAAAATACAGCTTGCCTTTTTTGTGTTTTTTGTTATTTTTTTTTTTAATTTCTTGTTTGTTTTCAGAAATGTGAACATTTGTTAGCCAGCATATTAAGAATATTTTTTCCCTTTTTTAGTCCATTGTTGACAAGTGTACCTGTTTTTGGTAGGGCTGATATCCCTTGGGGAACCTTCCCTACTGCCAACTAAACCCGCAGTTTTCATCTTGAAGTCTGGAATTCTGCATTTGCCAGGGCTGTTTTCATGGTCCCAAATGACGAGCAATTTCCCCAAACCAGACAGATTTCCAGAGCCTCAAGTGGAAAAGAAAGATGTCTTTACATGCTTACAACAATTCTTTCTTTTTGGAAGGTGGATATTTGGAAGGTGGATGATTTTTGAGGTGATAAGTGATTTTAATTCTTTTGAGCTTAAAGATTTTGTTCATTGTCACTTCCAAATATTGCCGAGGTCATCTATTTAAAAAAAAACCCCACACCTTTGAAGGTAAATAGTCTATTTTAACAGGCTTGCTCAGAGTTGTTTGTACTTTGCCTATGCACAATCCACGTGCCTTTAACTGCAGTGTTGGAAAAACTGATACCTAAAAAGGTGGAGTTGTGCTAATGCCAGCAAATTATGCTGACAAACAGGAGCCTTGTCTAGATAGTTTTGGGGTTTAGTTCTAATAACAGCATTTGGGGCTTTTTAGAGATAATTGCATTTCTGCTGCCTTACTAAGCCTTACTTGAGAGATGGGCCACTCTAAAATCCCTTTATGAGTTATTTCCTAGTTTAAGGCTCAAGGTGAGGCTTGGGTTTTCCAGTGCACCTGTCCCGTGGTGAGGCAGACCTGCTTTCTCCCTTCAGTTTGGAAAAGGGAGTGTGTGTAAAGAGCCACATCCACCTTCTTTACATCCCATTACATCTGAGACCAGGGATTTTTCAGATCCAGACAAGGGACAGGGTGGCCTCTTTCATGAATGGACCAAGATGGAATGTTTTCATTTCCAATGGGCTTTAAGCCAAGTAAATATTAGTCGATCCAAACTAGTTTTGAAATTAAATTATTCTTATTTGTTGGAGCATTCCAGAGAATGGCTTTGATCTGTCTGTTCTTTCACCAAAGGGATATTGGCAGGCTGGCCTCCCATTTCTAGCCATTTGGGATGAAAGAAGGGTTATAATAACCACCTTGTGTGGCAGTGATACTGAACAGATGACATTTTTTGGACAATATTAAATGAATAAAGGTAAACATACCTCAATTAAAATGTTTTTGGAGGCTGAATGCAATAGGGCTGTTGGAAAGTCTTCTATGTGGGTTGGAGGAATTTGGCTGCATTTGTAACTGATTTTCTTTAACTCCAAAAATCTTGGAAAGAGAGGGGTTTGTTCTGTGCATTATTTCCTCTCCAAATAAATACTTTGTTTGAATAACTTAAAAATCAAATTAGAATTGGCAGTGAACAATGAAATTGTCAGTAACTGGGAGGTAGAGAGGTGTGTTGAAGAAGGAGAGTCTTTTGCTTCATCTGGGATCACATCAGCACAGTGACCTGTACCAGGCACAGTGACTGAGCTCAGGTGACACCTGTAAGTAAACTGAAGCACACAGCAGTTAAGTGACACATTATCAGTCTTAACAAAGGTATGTGGAGACAACTTAAAAATTAAACTAAAAAAATCCAGTAAATAAGATGCTCAGTGTTCCACAGTCTTTGCTGAAGGGTCCTCTGGAAGAGGTGGGAGCAGGGTGGTGGAGACCCTCCCACCATGAAGTGCTGCTTAGACACAGCTGAAGAGCCTTTTAAATTGATACCAGCTGATGGTAATTTGTGCTCCCCCTAGACTTACACAATAACTGACATGAAGTGAATTAAAATCTGAGGAGTGGAATAAGTTGGTTGGAAAGATCTGCTGGAGGTCACTGGTCTGACCACCTTCAAAATTAGGTCAGGCATCTTAAGAAATTCAGCTATATGTCTTAAGTTACAGCTTAGATTTCAGGTTATGTGGGACCTTTGGTGTTGAGGTTTCTTACATGCATTTACTATGTTTTCAGTAAATAACAAAATACACAAATTGTCTTTTGCAATATTGATGCAAATTAAATTGCTTTTCTTAGAAATCTGAGTAGTTTGCATGGATAAACAGGTGTCTTCTCTCAAAAACTGCGTCAACTTGCTTTGATTTCACAAATATTAGACTAGCTGTACTTGATTTCTGAGTTAAGTAAAAGAAAAATCTCTTAACAGATACCATGTTAAAGACTCAGTGCTGTTGGTGAGTGTTCTGAAGTGTCACCTGCATTTTAAATCTGTTTAAGTACTGTGTACGTTCTTGCCTTAAGGGAGAAAAGGTTTGAACAAAGACAGATATAAAAACCAAAGCACAAAGGGTTTGTAGGTTAAAACTTGAGCTTTTGTTTTTTTGAACATCAGCTCAAATCTGGATCCATTTGCTTGAAATTGAATATTTAGTTTTCAACTCAGCATGTGAACTGGTCATGCTTGAATTTAAAGCTTGATTTATTTCTTTTTGCACCTGTTTTTGTTTTAACACTGACTCTATACAAGATAGACTTTTGCTTCATGGTTCCTTCCTCCCCAGCTGGAAGTCTGGTCTGATATTATCGCATGAGATCTTCCTAAAATTTACCTTTGTAACTCTACAACCTCTGAAAATGCAAAATAGACTCACTGCTGTGTGTTTTTTGTTTTGTTCTGGTTTTTTTTTGTTGTTGTTTTTAAATTTTTGGTTTTCTTTCCTGTGTTACAGCACTGACCCACATACTTGATTTTAAGACCAGTGTCTGGTCATGTACTTGCCCTGCAAAATCTCATTTCTATAAAATAAGGTGCAGTCCTGCCCCTGGCAAGCGGTGCCAGATGGGCTGGATCAGAGGAGAACTGGACACAAAGTTGGAGGGGAAAGTGTAAAAGGAGCTGAGGGAGAAAAGAGGGAGACGTGAGGCAGAGCGTGGGAAGCGATGCTAACTCGGGACGGATGTACAGGAGGGCCTGGAAGTCTGGGAATTTTCTGCAATAGTTGTATTTGACAAAGAGAAGGGTTGAACTCTGTGATCTTAAGGGGAAGGTTTTAAAGGAAATGACATGCGTATTCTCTTGAATATGCAAATCAGAATTGCATAATCTGCAATAATAATAATGATAATAAAATCTTTTCCAGATTTGCAGCTTTAACCATATGCTCAGTGGGGTGGTGGCAGAGAGTTGGTAGCCACAGCTGCAGCATAAAATTGGGGCATCCACCTGGTTCTGATCTTGATAGAAAAGGGACACAAGGTCACATCACAGACTGTTATTCTCAGTATTTTGTTGTTTATATAATTTTTTTTGGCTGATAAACGAAGTATGGTGAGACCCCAGAGGCATTTAAAAGATACATAGATGTGGCACTTGGGGACATGGTTTAGTGATGGACTTGACAGTGCTGGGTTAACAGGTGGACCTGATGATCTTGGAGGTCTTTTCCAACCTAAATGAGTCTATGATTTTTTTCATCAAATGAAAATGCTTCACTTAGTTCTGCAGTAACTGTGAGCCATCTTCTTTCCTTGCTTTCCCTTCCCCATGGAAAACTGAAGTTGGTTCCTATTGCCCCTGTTCTTTTCTGTGCAGATGTAGGAATTTAAGGTGTATTTACTGTACCCTTTGCTGGGTTAACTGTGATAACCGTGTGCGCCCCTTATAAATACAATTTTTCCTAAGAGCAGAGATGAGCTAAATGATAAAATATGCTGAGATATTGAAATGAACTCTCCGTAATACTAAGCAGGAGAGTTTAACCAACAGATCATGAGAGGTTTTTACCTCAAGGCTTGAAGAACTGCTGGTTTTGCTAACACACAGAGCTTTTCACCAAGGTGTGAACTTAGAGATGAGTGAGAAGAGCTACCACTGTCTGTGCCATCATAGTTACTGTTTCTTTGTAAGCAAAGTGGAAAAAAAAATCCCAGTGGATATGAAACTTTGGTGTCTTTGTGTGTTTATGGATTGTGGATGAGAGATGTGTTTAGTGATGAAGTTGGAAGTATGGATGCAGTGCTAGATTGGACAGGGGAAATGTGAGGACTCAAGTAAAAATTAGGGAATTTTTTCAAATTTGTGAAGGCAGAGGCAATTTTAGGCTACTGTCTCATTTCTGTTGTTTTACCTATGCATATATGTTGGGATATGTCTAAATATATTTGTGGGGTGTGCACATTTGTTAGATTTGGTGTGATTTCACCATGTAAAGTTGTTATTTTGAATATACCTTGGAAATTTCTACATGTCTCTTCTTAGAATTGCGTTCAACATATTTCCTAGATGTTAGCTGACTTTGATGCTAAGGTTGACTTGGATATCTGAATCTTGTGAAAGGAGTGTATGAATGGAGGGTGTGAACCTTGTAGGAAGAATAGTTTTATTTTAGATGATGCAGCTCTTGGTCATGTAAACCTAACCTTGTTTCTTGTCCTTTTTCCTAGGGTGACTCTGTTATTACAGTGCAGCTGACTGAGGAAGATAAAGTTGAAGATGATGTAGTTTTTTATTTGGTCTTCACTGGATCAACTGTCCAACACTGCACAAGCACGAGAAAGATTAATCCTGGGAGTCTGGAGACAATTTCTCCTGGTAAACAATTGCCTTTTATTTGCATGTCAGTGTATCAGTCTGTGAAATTTGGTCACTACAAGTGGACTGGAATGTAATGCTGTTTTCTTGGTTGTCTATTTCCTCATTTACACATTCACAGGGAGTAGAACTCATGTCTTGTATGACTGCTTTTGCCTTTTAAAAACCTCTTTCTTGATTTCACTAGAATTATATGGCTGAGATTGCAATTGTTTAATATGTAAGTATGACATCTCTTGTAGAAAATTCAGAGTTACTTTTAGACATAGTAAAATCTTTTAAATGCAAGAAAGATGGTGGAAGACACATTTGCCATTTTAGAGATGCTGTTGCCCAAAGGGTGTACAGCCCAGTAAGTGTTAGCTACGCTTATCATCCACTTGACTCGATGAGGTTCATTGTTGTTTTCCTGGTGAAATACAGCCCTTTCCCCTCAATCCTGTTCAGCTCAGAGCCCACACAGCATTTCTGGAGCTCTTGCAGTGCAGGTGATGTGCTGCTTGGTGCCATCTCTCCGTGACTGGTTCAGATGTGGTGGGTTTCCACGTGAAAGCCCACCACTGTTTTTATCCTTTGTTCTCTTGGGAATACAAAACAAATCGGCATTTCCCTTTGGTGGCTTCAGGACCGTGGGAATGAGCTTGTTCCAGGCTGCAGTCCTCACCATTAACCTTTCATTCTGACTTGTTGCTATGCAGCACATTGCTACCAGTGTGAGAAAAACGCCTGACATTTTCCCTACGCACAGTGTAACTCAGGCCATCAAGTGTTTTTCTTGGGTTTGTCTTTTCATCTACCCCCTAGGTATTGTTTTGTGAGAGATGCACGTGGAGTAAAATTTGGGGTTTTTTTTCTCTTGGGAATGAGTGGCTAAAAGTTGGCCGTGCAGTTTTTTTCATTTCCTCCTCTTTTTGTGCTGTTCATGTTGTTGAGTTGGCTTGGGAAGAGAAGTCTTTTTATGGCTGCTGATGACTGGAGCCCCGTGCAATCAATTAGATTAGTGCTTATTTTCTCCCAGAAGAGGAAGAAGGGGTGACTCCTTCCCTGCTTTTGTGTGGTGGGCGTGAGGCTCTGCCAGCCCTGTTCGAAATGACTTCACCTCTCCCTCGGGCCATGGCTGCTTCGCCAAGAAAGGAACTGAAAAGCTTCAGTGTTCCCTTCAGCCCATGTGGGAACCAGCATGCTGGATGGGATTTCCGGGCAGGAACGATGCTTTCCTATCCCTGTTGTCCTCGGAGCAGTGCTGGATGTGGCCAGGGCGGTGGCTGCCAGGTGGTACCAGAATGATGCTCTGGGCACTGCTTGTCCTGCCAGCCCCAGATAAAACTGAGTCGCTGGGGAGGGCTCCCTGCAGCTCGTTTTGTCGCTGTTGGTGGGAAATCTGATTCCGCTCGTGATTCAAAAGGAAGAGAGGGAATTTCTCTCAATTGTTCCTTTAGCAATAATGGATTGTTTTGTTGGATGTTTTTTACCCGTTATAGCCATGATCTTGTGGCGTGTGATGCTAGATTGGGATGGGTGCTGTCCCAAAATACAGCTCGTTTCAGACAGTTTTAAGGGACCTTTCAGAAAGGTGTCTCCTTCCTACGCTGTCCGGGTCTGTGGTGAAAGAGGTGAAAGAGAGAAAAGAGGTGACATCTCAGATGTAAAGCAGCCATGTGCTTAACACCCTCATTTGTGCTCATACCTCATTTTGGTGAGACTACCTAAGGAAAAAAACACTTCAGTAGTGAAGGGGGTGCTGGCGAAAGGCAAAGCAAAAAATGGGAAAAGCCTAATTTTTTTCACACCCTCTTCCAACACCCGTGCATTTGTCCAGTGTTATTTCAGAACTGAATGCTCTGATTTCAGTGGAAGTATGACTTATTTCAATGCAGTTCCTCCCTCCTCCTCCTCCTCTTCCTCCTCCTTCCTGGACGCAGGGTGAATCTGTAATCATGTGTTTACTCTGTATATCGCCAGTTGCCGTGGCAATGGCTCTGGTGACTCAGAGCGTTATTTGACCTCTCTGGGATTAGCCATGAACAACACACAGTGTGTGTGAGACCAGCCCTTGTTCAAACACCCAGCTCGGGGCACTCAGCAAGTGCTCTTTAGGGAACCTCCTGCAAACAGCTTTTAGCCAAAATCTCATCATTTACTTCCAGCTCCGAGAGTCTTTCGTTTGTCCCTGTGATGCAAGGAGTGTTGCACATCCCTGGGAGCACAGCTGCTCCTCTGGGACAGCTCAGGTGGATTAAGGAAGGGTTGATTCACTCAGGAGCCTCTCTGCCTACCTTGAACCTCCTCTGCTTCCCTTCTGCACTTGAAGGCTCTTCCCTCACTCTTGCCCCAAGTCCTCAAAATTTCGTATGGTCCCCAGGAGACAAGTCCATCAGCAGCTGGGGTGAAAGGGTTGACTGTAACTCCATTAAAAGCTGAAGTAAGAACAAGCCCAGATTTGTAATTTCTGTTTCTTGACTTTTTCAGTAAGTTTTTTGATGTATAGAAGTGTAAAAGACAAATTATTTCATTACATTTGCTACCAAAATTAATCAGAACGTTTTAGCAAAGCTTTCAAAGAAAATCACATTTAAAAAGAAATCTTAACAACATAAAGTTGTTTTAGGTGAAAAATTAGAGAAAATGGAATGGAAATATAAGCTGTCAAAATACCTCATAAATTCTCATTGTATGTGAAAATTCTCTATATCATGAAAGACTTTACCCAAATAAAAGCTTATCACTGCAGAATTAAATGACTGCTGCATTTTATGTTAGAGCAATCTGCCTCTTTCCTATGCTTTTTTTATCATCAGCCTTAAACACTGAATATATCTAGTCCAAACTGCTGTTCAAATGTGAGCTTTTATTTCTGTACATAATAAAAGAAAGGACTTTTGATTGTAAATTTATGGGAGCAGCTTTTTTTTTAACTTGAAGATGTGGATAAATACAGATTCATCACTTCTTCCAAGTACAGAATACTTACCTCTATTTATGCACTTGCTCTGAAGGGTGGGATGGGATGGGATGGATTATTTATCCTGCCCTGCTGTTGGCTGTGTTAATTTAGGGGAAGTAGTTTGTCCTTGTAAGAAACAGATTCTCATCTGAGCTGATCAGTCGTAACTTGAAGTGTCAAAATTAGCTGCTGACATACAAGAATTAGCCAGGAGCTGATGTTCTGTGTGCCTTCAGTAGCTCTTTTGCCAGCCTAAGGACACACCAGGTTACATCATCCAATGAAGCTTCTGTTTGTCTCAGCAAAAAGCTACCAAAACCTTGTTTAATTGTTGGTTTTACTGTCACTGTTACAGTTCTTCAGTTTTTAATTCATCTGATTGAAATTCTCCCTAATGGATGCAGTTTTCCTCGGTACCAGAGGCACTCTAGTTCTGCAGAACAGTTTCAAGCACTGTTTTATCAGACACTGTGCTAAGGTGGCAGGTGGAGGTGTAATGGCACTGACACTGCTCCAGTGTGGATCTCATTAGTGCAAAAGCTTGGTCACTGGAGTTGGGTGTTAGGGAAATATCAGAGGTCTGAGCAGGGAAGGAAGCAGGGAAATGATACCATCTCTGCTGCTGTGGTTAAACTGTTGGCTGCTGAATTGGTGCTGCTGGGGATGGATGTGTCCTCTTAGGTCACAGATGCTTATCCTGCTGGTGCTGGTTGTTAACTGAGCTTTTCAGCAAGTCCTTATTCCTGTAGCAGCTGAGACTGCCATAATCCTGATGCGATTTTTTCTTCCCACTGTCTCTGCAGGGTAGGGAGGGTAACTGAGGCCAAGCAGATTGCATGTGGTAGTGAAGGAAATCTGTGTAAAGCAGGGAAGTGAAACCTTCGTTGCAAGACAGCAGCCTCATCTCCTGCCTCTGAAAGAGCAACTTTTTTCCTACCCAACCCGATAATAAAAGTCCTCAAATCATGATCTGGCAAACAAATCAGCGGAAGAAGGAATGACCTCATCACTGGCCACAAAAGTCAGAAGTCCCAACCACAGCTTTCCGTGGCCAGTGGATGCCTCTGAGCATCCGGAAGCTCTTGGGGAGATTTGGGGAAATTTTCTTGCAGGAGCTGATGTGCTGGGAACTCCAGTATTCGTGTAGTGCATCTAATGCAAGTTTGTATGCCTTCACCATAGCAGCTGTGTGGCTGGACATGTGTTTTGCTTTTTGTATTTAACAACTGGTAGTCTGGAAAGTGTGGGGGACGCGGGGGAAATTCGAAATGAAATTTCAAATAGGGAGAGACAGTCCAGAAATCCAGAGCTGCAGCAGCTCCTAATCAAATAAGTGAAGAGTAAGAAACAGCCTGTCTGTGAGCCAGGTCACCAAAATGAGAGGTAAATTTTGTGAGATGTAATTGCCTTGGTGAATACTGTAGCAATGTGTTGTA
The DNA here is from genome assembly GCA_013396875.1 of Vireo altiloquus. Lineage (NCBI taxonomy): Eukaryota > Metazoa > Chordata > Aves > Passeriformes > Vireonidae > Vireo > Vireo altiloquus. The sequence continues at coordinate 23,417 of VZRF01009707.1, forward strand.
TCCACTCCGAGCTCTGTAATACCAAAATCGGTTTTTTCACGTTTGTTGATCTCAAAAGGTGCAGGATTCTTGTGAGTTTCAAAGGGGAGGAGAATCAAAATTAGAAATAGAAAAAATATCTGAGAGACTGTCTGACTGCTGGTAGCTGCTTGCCAGCAGTTTCCACAGGGCTAACACATCCCCATTGACTCCAAATGCCTTGACTCACTGGGAGCTTTCTCTCCATGCTTAAGCTAAGGCTGAGAAGCAGCTTCAGTCTTTAAACTCGTTCTTAATTCCATAGCTCTCAGAGTTGTTGTTTTTTTGATTTATCTTTTCTCCTTACTTTCTTTCTGCTAGTGGAAAGGCTAGACAAAAATTAATTTCAGTTAGCTCGGAAATATATTAATATCAAACTTTTCTTTTACTGTGAAATCCTTTACATATGGTCATGTTTTATTTGCTTCTACCACAGACTTTGTTTTCCCCTAAGAAACAACTCTTCATAGAAAAAGCTGTATTTCATGAATTACAATCTTTGTACTGGTAGACCAGAAGGGTAAACAAGTTGCATAACAAATGGCCACTTGGCAATACCAGTTGTGGATTTGAAAATACTCTTAATTATGAAACAAAAAAATCCTTAAAATAGACTAAAATAGCATAGCCAAGAAGACTTCTTGCAGTTCACCCTCTTCAGTGTATTTAATTGCTTGAGGCAGTGTAATTAAAAGGAAATGATGCCAGTACTAGATGACATCAGTCACAGGAAAAAGTGATTGAATCTGTGTTGAAATTATTTAAGATGTAATGTGTGGGGTCTTACACTTCTCTAGGTTTTTAGGGCATCTGCAGTGTGTAAAGGGCCTTTAAAAAAATCTTTACCAACTCTCAAATCTCTCTTTCACCTCTCAGGGAGAAGGTTTGAAAGGAAAAGCAGAGGCTCCTGTCCACTGCTGGTGCTGTGCCTGTGTATTTTATAAGGCTTCCTGTGTTGCAAGAGGTTGTTGTAACTGTGTACATTACACAAATGCACTTCAAAGATGGGCTCTGATTTTCAGATCCAGAACCCAGGATTTCTGAAGCAGAAAAGAACCCCTTTTTGGATGGTCACAGGAGATCCCTTGGCTTCCTTTTCCACAAGCCAACAGATGGCAACATCTCTTGGATGCAAATCCGAAATACTTCATGAGGTTGACAGCATTAGTTGTCAGGTTTTCCTGTCCTTAAGTCTCTCTGTAAGACCTCTTTCAACCCAGCTTGCACCATGGTAACTTGGAGGATGCAATTAGTCTCTAGTCACCTACCAAGCAAACCCAAACGTGTGCTTTAAATAGCTGCCGAAGCTGGGGGCCCATTGTTTGATAGCTCCAGTGTGAATTCTGAAAATAGGAGGCTTGGACAGGATTTCCACTTTTGGAGGAGTAGGAAATGAAATCATCTTTTAATAAAGCTCTGTTTAGGGGTGTTTTGTCTCCATGAAGGCCTTGTTTAACAAGAAAAAGTGTGAAAAATTTGGCTGCTGCCCTTTTAACTGCACCCCAGATCACAGGCACAGGTAGCAATTAGATGGACAGGTCTAAGATGTACATTAACTTATGTGCTAATGACTTACAGCTGAGAAATCTCCCCCTGTTCTCCTGCATAGTTATGTAGAGGAAGCAGTGCTATCATGCTGATACATCTCATCTCTTCAGGGATAAGAACAGACAGACCAAAGCACCATTTTTCATTCTTGTGTTTTCCCCAGAGCAAGCTTCATTAAGTGTCCTCATTTATTCCCAGTAAATAATTCTTCAGTTCAAAAGCTGTTGTCTCATTTAAAATAATTTTTAAAGCTTAGTTTGATGTGTAGATGAGGAATTCGCTTTACCACAGCAGAATTAGTCCTTGCACCCATCTCTGCATAGACTGAAATAGTTTTTTAATTTCTATATTTTTCCTGCAATATGTTGGTATTTCTCAAAACAGCTCCAAGTCATGAGTGGTTTCCAGGCTAGATTTAAAGTAACTGAGGAGCAGAAGGAAAAATGGGATAAAATGCAGTGTTGCTGGAGTTAAGGGATGGGTTATTTGAATTTTTATCACAGTCAAGACAGCATACAAATGACCACATTGCGTACTGTGGCAAAAAAAAAATATGAAGAAGGGAAGCGTAGCCCTGTAGTCTGAGATGTCAGCTAGTGAGAAAGTGTTGTATTGTCAGGAGTTAAACTTGAAAAAGGATACTGGTGGATGGTACCAGCATGACAGTATTGAGTATTTTGTCATTTGATTGCTATTCTGGCCAAAGGGCCTGATACCTGGGGATGACTGAAGGCAGTCAGGAGGGGTGCTGGGCAGTACTGGGAACCTGATGGCGTTGTAAAGCATGGAGATTTTTCATCCCTTCTCTGAGGTGCATTCATCTGTGTGATTTATTCAGTTACATATGTTTTCAACCTATGAAAATGCAAACCTTTATAAACAGGCTGATTGCTCTTCCTGGCTGTCGTGGTTTAACCCCAGCCATCAGCTAAGCCCCACACAGCTGCCTCTTGTGCCATGGGGAAGAGAATTGGAAGAGTAAAAGAGAGAAAACTTGAGAGCCGAGATAAAGGCAGGTTAACAGGTAAAGCAAAAGCCACATGCAAACAAAGCAAAACAAGGGATTAGGTCCCTACTTTCCATGGGCAGGCAAGTGTGCAGCCATCCTTAGGGCAGCAGGGATCCATCCCATTTAATGGAGACTTCCTCCTTCTTCCCCCGGCTCTATACACTGACCATGACTCCATATGGTCTGGGATATCCCTCAGGTCAGCTGCAGTCAGCTGTCCTGGCTGTGTCCCCTCCTAACTCCTTGTGCCACAATCCTGCTCACTGGTGGGGTGAGTGAGAAGAAGAAAAGGCCTTGGGTCTGTGTAAGCACTGCTCAGCAAGAAGGAAAACATGCCTGGATTATCAAAACTGTTTCCAGCACAAATCCAAAGCAGCCCCACACTAGCTACTGCAAAGAAAATTCCATCAAAACACCAAAACCAGCCTGCTGACACACTCAGGTTTTAGTTTTTTTCCTTTTTAATGTCAGACATTTTTCTGTTCCACATCTGGGCCAGTGTATGAGGAGGTTACAGCAGTCCATAGTTAACAACCCTGATGGTTGCAAAGTGCATAACTTGGTGCTTAACCCATGTTAGGAGGAAGCCCTGCTGCCTGCCACATGGAGCAGAAAGGTGAGGCACAGGAGAAATACTGGCACTGCCTGGGGCTCTCTGTGCTTGTGGACAAGTTATTTAATGTTGTGAAAACAGATGCAGGCTGTTCTTGCAGTGATAACCACTTACCTCCTGAGAGTGCCAGAAAGCTCAGCTCCCTTCTGGTGATGCTCTGGGACAAGGGCTGTAGAAGTTCAGATATTAGCCCAGGCCATTGGGTCTTTGATGTGGTGAGAAGTGTTGCCCCACCGATGGTTCCTTCAGAAGGTTCCTCTGTTGGGGACATGTTTGCTCACATTGTTCCTGTAGCCTTTTCAAAGCAGGGGGCCAGAGACCTCTTGAGCAATCTTTCTAGTATTGTCTGCTCTTGTTACATACAGGCTCCCCTTTCATTTGAGCTGCTTGCCAAAAGTCAGAACCTGTCCCATGTTCTTACCCCCACGTCTGACATCTTCTCAGATGTGAGGAAAATGAAAGGTAAAGCACTGCAAGCAGTTGCCCTTCTGAAGAACATTCCCTAGGGTTTAGCACGATGCTTGTTTGATCCTGTTACATAAAAATGGATCGTCAGGTCTGTCACTTCCTCTTCTCGGCTGCATTCAATATCCGGGGAAGTTTGAGTAGAATCCTTGTTGGCCAGAGGTCAGGGCATGGTCTTTTTATCACCTTCCCTTGAGTTGAATTTTGCAGCTGGTGTTTAACACACACTCCATCCAAGGGAACTTTATGTACATCCGTGATGCGCTGCTTTAAGGAGACCACACGTCTTGACAGAGGTTTCTGTAGTTGTTGTCTCGATGGAGGAGCTTTTGGTGTCCCACAGCAGAGTTGTTTGGCATTGTGACGAGGAAGTGACTGTCCCAAATGGTTTCTCTGTAGCTGCTCGTGGGCCATTTTTGCTTGCTTCCAGACTTACAATCCTGAAAGTCTGCTGGCGGAGTAGCCGTATTCTAGGTTATTCTGCAGATGGGATTCTTATGGGAATAGGCAGAAAATATTTTTTAAAGTTAAAAAAAAAAGAAAATGAAAGGTTTAGCTGTTCTCATGCTATTAAGGAATCTTTTTTATTTTTTTTTTTTTGAACTCTGCATTCTAGCAACCTTCCAGTGCTTTGCAGTAGGGAGAGCCCAGCTTGCAGGATTTGAGTGAGCTCCTGTAGGCTGGCATGGCCTTCTGACAGTGTGCATGTAGAGCACTGCTTTGGGGAGGCTATAAACCAAACTAATGTCTTACTTGCTCCATATTTGATGTCCTTAGGAAGATCAGCAAAGCCAGAAGGTGTAGGGGGAGGCATGTAAGGTTCTAAATGGCCTTAAAGGCAAGTTTCCCCAAAGTTGTATCATCCCCCTCACTTCTCCCTTGAACATTTGGGGCTTTTACAGTGAGGATGAGCAGAATCTGTGCATGGGTTTCATCTGAGCAGCTGGGTACTAATAGAGTAATGTATTAGAATTCACATGCAGTATTTTCAAGAGCAGTAGAAGTTGTTCTTCCCACCCCTGTTCTTTAAAACAACAAAGCTAGTAAACATATTCCTTCAGCTTTCACGCCATCTTCTTGCTAATAGATACCTGGTGCTGGAAGAAAAGAAGTTTTCTCACCTTTCAAAAGGCTTGAGAGCATCCTGGTTGTATTGAGCAATTGCAACAACATCCATGTGTGTTTTCCTCCCCTTCTCCACTTGTCTTTGATACCTTTCCAGCTGTGTTTGCTCTCCTTAGGAAGCCGCAGCCTCATCTCTGACAATTTTGGTGTTACCCACAGTGTCCTAATAGCAGTTTTGACCTTTCAATTAACTTCAGAATTGCCTCTTTCAGCAGACAAAACCTGTACAGATGCCAAAAGCCTCAGAACAGATTTGTGAAGTTGGCTGAAAAACCATGAAGATTAGGGACATATTTTCCCTTTTGTCAGGGAAATCAACAGCAAAAGGCCCCAAGAGAAGAAGGAAACTTTCCCACTGACCACAAATAGGGGCTTAAATTGAATTTTCAAGCCTTTAAAAATAAATCGTCATTTTGTATTTAATTAAGCAGAGTTTCATGAATGTGGTAGTATGCTGAGGTCATGAGCAAAAAGAAGCTTTTCCAGTAATTAGTGCAGGGTCCATGCTGTTCTGGCAAAAACAGCCATGATGTCAGTCTGAGGCTGGAACAAGAAACTGTGCCACACAGTGTTTGTGAACTTGAAACACAAACCTTATTATTGAAGGGGCATGTCTGACAACTACAAGTTCTGGTTGTGTTGGACACATAGTATATTTTACCTTTTAAATTTCCAGGAAGGTGTTTGGTGGTTTTTTTTTCCCCTTTGGGTTTCTGAGTCAATGAAATTGCTGCTGTGCCAGGGCCTTCTTTCTCCTGTTTCCCCTGCCCTAAATAAATAATAAAGTTATCAACTCTCTTGTTTTGTAAATATGGAAAGTGGCCATTTCCATGGGGTTTTTTTTAGCAGAAGCAGCTTAGTTTTAGTTTTGTCGTGTGAACACAAATGCAGGGGGCAGGTGCAGCAGTGAGCACACACAGGGCATGCCCAGGCAGGTTGTGCTCTCGTAGCCATGTAGACCTTTTTTTTAGGTAAAATTTCAGTGTTTTCAGTGCAATCCAAGTGTCGTGACAACATTTGGAGTGTGTATCTTAGCAGCGCTCAGATTATAGTTTCTGATGAGTTACTGGAGTCCTGCGGAGCTGCAAAAGAAAAGTTTGTCCATATAATCTGGATTTTGGTACGTGAAGACAATCTTTACTTAAATTACTTAAAACTCTTGAGATTGCTTGTTGATGAATAATATCCTGGGTGGCTTATAGTCTTTGGTTTATACAGGGACAGAGAGGAGTTATATATCTTTTCCTTTTAAAGTCTATAACAAATACTTATCTCTGATGATCCAGAGATGGTGTTATTTAAGAGTTGTGACCCTCCATAACTCAGTCTTATTTGATTTAATGCAAAGAGTGTGTGTGTCAAAGGAATTGCTCTGTTTTTCCTCAGCCCATGCCATTTGTCTTTTTTTTACCATTTTTCTGAATTTTATTTTGCAGGCCATGACTGCTGCGAGACAGTGAAGGTGGCACTCTGTGCCTCCAGAGAAGGTCACCCTGTTCTGGTTGTGGCAGAAGAGAGTTTCCAGTTTGTCCAGGACGAAGCCTATGATGCTGCCCAGTTTCTGGCCACCTGTGCTGGCAACCAGCAGGCTCTGAATTTCACACGGTTCTTGGACCGGTCAAGGCCACCTGCTGCAGACGTGGACTTCTTGGATGAGAAAGTGGCCCTGGCGTTTCGACACCTGAAGCTACCGGCAGAATGGAACGTGCTGGGAGCAGACCAGTCGCTGACAGGTGAGGACCTCTGGGGCACAGTGAGATTTGCAGGTTGGGAGAGAGGTAAAAAGCCTGGAAGAAAGGGTTCCCTGCCTTGGGAATCCACCATGTACCTTCCAAAGGGTGAGGTGGCCTCTGTGCTCAGAGATGGGCTGTGATGTCCATCTGCATGCCATGCCTTGCCCTTCAGCCACCTTAAAATACAGAAGACTCATGATTTCTCTGGATCTTCTCTTATGAAATAGTGGGAGCTGACAGGATTTTCATATATACCCTGAAAGGTTTTTTTCTGTGTGTAACAATGGCATGTGTATGAGCACAGTGCTGTATGCTGAAAGAACCCTGTGTGTAGAATATCTGATGCTCCTGGAAATACCCTTGTGCCACAAATTTGGTGTTTGTGGTAAATGTTGGGTTTATAGCACAGGTGCCAAGTGACTGTAACGTGAAAAATACATGTGATTTTTCTTGGAGAACTTAGGGCTCTTCCCCTGAGGGTTTGTATCACTTCCCTGCTCGTACACTGACTGGCCTAACACATCAGTTCCCCAAAATAAGCCTGGACAATTTTGCAGATAAAAGAAGGGAAGGATGGGAAAACTTGACCCTTAACCACAGCAGTGAGGGCTACTGAGAGCTTATAAATAAACTCCAAGGCTGGCCCAGAGTCTCTGGTGGCTGCTGAAGCAGAATTGCTGAGGTTTTCTGGATACTGTGGTGTGTCCATGCTCTTGGAGTTCTGCTTATTTTGTCACAAGGGGGTAAAAGGAAACACACGTGGGACCAGGGGGACTAGTTCCAGTATGTACAAATCCTTGCTGTAAATTTTCAGGGTATTTTGGCAAATAGTTTCACTTCAGGAATGTGACACTGAGACATCTGGTCTCTTTTATAGGATGCAATGGCACAAACACTGGAATAGGGCTGGGATGTGGCACGCTTGGCACAGCAGGCTCAGTTCTGCTCTCTGCAACAGGGTTTTCCGTAGGAGACTTTCCTGCTTTATTTTCCTCCAGCTTGCTGACTGCTTTTGTAAACCTCAGTACAAAGACAGGCAGTTCCTGTGTTAGCAGACATTAAAATATTTGATCATATATAATGATTACTTGATAGAAATTCAGCAGCTGTCATATGTTTACAAGGAGATAAACACTTGGTATTCTTTTCCTCTGTGTGGCAGTCACTGATGTTTCTGCGTTTGAAAAAAGTTGTGGTAACTCAGACATTTCTAGTTTAAGTGATAAAAATATGGTCACAGTGATCTTAATGAAAATTTTGAAACTCTTGAATTGTTGCTGATTTTGCAGGAAGGCCGAGATCTGTTTTCTCTTTTTGACTTTGATTATTCTTTGGAAAATCAGCATTTAGGGAAACCAGGCCGTAAGATTTAGTTGGTTTGCTCAGCATCTGCTTGTGTGCCTAGAAGTTGTGGTTATGCAGGGCTCTGATTGTTAATGGACCTATGGAGCATCCGTGGCACCCACAGTTAGCAGGGGAAGCTCTGTAGTGCCAAGTTCTGTAATTCTTGAGTGTTTTGGCATCTTGTGGTGATGTGTGTGTAGATAGAAGTGCATAAATGTAATGGCACTAAATGCAAATTTCATCCAAGAATATTAGTGCTATAAAATATGTTCCCTTTTTGTTAGAGGCAGAGTAATCTGGTAGTTATTTGCAGTGAGATATTTATACATGGGGAATTTGGGGGAATTTTTGTGGTTGGGACAGGAAAGATTTGCATGCATAAACAGCCTTTTGGTCATGAAACTCTGTTTTGCTAGAGTGAATTGGAAGAGACGTCCCTGGTTTATGATGGGGTGCTAGATTAGAAAAACCTCTGTGCTGAAATATAGCACCCTTATAGTGGTGCTTGTGTGTTAATTTGCGTGTGGGAGAGAGAGAAGCACTGCAAAGATTGCACTGTAGGAGCATTTGAACAATTAGACACATTCTGGGCAGTGCCTGCAGTGGGACACCCTGTCCTGCCCTGCGTCACTACCTATGAACAGCTATTCCAATTCATGCTTCACATTTCCCTAAATGTCAGCACCAGATAACTTCAAATAACCTTCTCGAAGGAGAAAATACCATAGAAATGAGAACAAAAGAAAATGTCAGATGCCTTCTCGAAAGATGTTTAGCGCTGCCTCTGAGCTGGCACGTCTCTATGGGCTCTTGTGGGCTGGAAACAAAACGCTGCTGTTCAGCAAAACCTCTGAAGGCAGGAGGGAGCCGGGAGCCTCTGCCAGCTCCCGGAGCACCACAGCCTGATGGGGAACTGCTGCTCAGAGAAACTGCTGCTGTCAACCATGTTTAAAGGTCGACTTTCCAAAGGCCTGAAGTAGGAGTCTAACTTTTGCAAAAGTTAGGGAGTGGCTTTCTGCAGGCAGAAGCTGGGTACAAGACCTGCCGCTGAGCACAACTCCAGGCTGAATTTTGAGGTCAGAGTGGCTTTGTCTGGAGGCTTCTCCTTGCTTTTGCCTGCACCCAGACCTGGCCAGACTTCGAGCAGAGGGCGAGGAGTTCACTGCTGTCACCCCAGAGGGCAGAGGGGCTAAAAGTTTCACCCAGCCCTATCTCCCGAGGCTGTTGAACTCAACTCCGTGTTGGTAAACAGACACAGCCACAGAACAGGGGATGGGAGCACCCAAGATTTCTGACATCAGAGGTCCTTGGGCTCCATCCTCTGCTGAGACAGGCAGAGGAACCTCAGCCATTTGGTGGGATGAGCTGTGAGGCAGAAGAGAGCCCGGGACAGTGTGTGGCTGGGGAAAAGCACAGTCCCTGAGATGCAGCTGGGCTCTTCACCCGTCATACACTGTCTGTCCACAGCAAAAAGTTCCTGGGCCTTGCTCTTAGTTATCTGTCTATCTATATGAACTCCAGTGGCACCCACAATTTCAGAATATCCATAATTAAGGATTAGTCTTGTTACTGTGGTATTCTAAACACAGCATTTTTCAGATGCCATATAATCATGTCTGTCTTAATAATTACAAGTGCACTGTAACTTTCTAAAGAACATAGTTGTTACTGCTGTCAAAAGTAGGGCTATTTACTGTTCTCAGTGACATTTAAAGGCAGCTATTTAAATGGAACAGATTGTTACACTTTATGTCTAGAAATCAAAATTTAATATGTATCCTGAGGATGTATGTAATGTAAATACTGGACTGTGATGTTCTATTTTAAATTGCTGAAGAGAAAACAAGCTAACTAGAAAACCACAACTGGATATTTTGAGGTATGAGTAATGATTATAGCTTGTTTATGTTGCAGTGGGGAAAAAAAAGAGGAGGAAAAAAATAAGGGAGGATCTAAGGCTCAGGTATGAAAAGCTAGAGAGCTTAATTGTATCACTAATAAACAGATCACTTTCAAAATAACTCGGGAGAATATTCTGATAAAATATTCTTTTGAATAAAATATCTTTGAGGAAACAGTCTTTTCATTNCCACTTTCAAAATAACTTGGGAGTAATATTCTGATAAAACCTTTGAGGAAACAGTCTTTTCATTTTCCTTATTGAAAGTGAGTGGTGAAATGCAGAGCTGTGGTTAATTTTTTGTTGTGTGGTTTGGTAATTTTCTGAGGTGGTGCTTCAGGAACTGGTTAATTTTGACAGAGGGTTGCTGTGAAATGGAGCAGTTCCCCTGGGAGTGGAAAGACTGCTGTGAGATAGTGAGCCAGGTTTTCAAGCAGATAACCAGGAGACCATCAGATTAGATAGAACACTTAAATGATTGCAGTAACTGATGTGTTGAATATGTACAGCTTCCCAGAAATGCTGTGGGATAAACACCCTCCTTTAATAAGTAATGGGAAATTAAACTCCCTGACCTCGCCAGGTAGAGGATGGGTATAGAGGGAAACTCTCTGCCCTGGTTTGAAATAGCCTGAATGTATGAGGGTTATGGGTTTCATAGCTTCATGTACAAAACCAGTAGGATTTCAATGTACAGGACAACACGAGTGACACCGTGAACAGAGATCATGAAGTGGGTTTTTTTTCAGGAAAAGAGCATGTCTGAAGAGAGAAAGTAACCAAAAAAACCTATCTTATTTTAAACAAAAAATCCTAAAAAACCTTCTAAAAACTTTCCGAATTTGGTTATTAGTACCCAGCCTTTTTTCACATGAGGGGATGCAAAAGTTATGCTGCCGATTATGTATTTCAGACATAGAGCTTTAATCTGTTCATCTGCTGCACTCTTGTTATAGTTTCTCTTGGAACCCTTTCAGTGTGATAGTTACAGGTGTTCTTTGGTTGGGTTTCATATCCTTTCCAGTCTGCTGCTCAGCTTCTGTGCTGTCTGATAAAGGACAGTATGGTATAAATCAGCATGATCCGTTCAGTGCCGACAGCACAAAGTGCTCTGTTCAGCCACAGTCCTCGATAAGATGTAAAAAATCTTTTCCATACCTAAATTTAGTGCCCTCTGCAGTGGAAAATGGGAAGCAGAAAGCAACTCTTGTTCAGACAGCATCAGAAATGTGCTGCTCAAGACTGAGATGTACCGTTTAGTCTGTGGCTGAGAAATTGTTGGCATGAGAATGTTCCTGTTCCCTTTGATACTAGCAGGAATGGGGACATGGAGATCTTTTGGTGTGCTTTGAAAAATTTATTGTTTATCAGATTAAGAAAGGAATTACCCACACATCTTTTTATTAACTGAGCTCATAACTCCAAACACAACATCTTTGCCTTGACCTTTCTGCAGTGCAGTTGTCTGCTGGAGCCTTCCTCTAGGACCACGGTGTGAGGTGGCAGCTCGATTCTGGGGTTTTTTTACCCTTATTTCTCAAGGATTGATCTGAGCAGTGAGAGCATTTCCAGCAGAAAGCAAGATTTTGAGTCCAGATTTGATGGTAGATTTGCGAATTGCTGAGTATACATGAGTTTGGGTGAGAACCAAGTAAAGGTCCCCAGCACAGGAAGACTAAGCAATGCTACCCCATTCCATGGCTGGCCTGTGAGGTGTCTCAGGGCATGGAGGATAAACTGAGCCTTAGGTGTAGGTTACTCTATCTGGAAAGTTATTTTAAAAAGGGAACACTAGGGTTTTTTTGTTATTTAATCAGGATTAAAATGAAAGTTTTTTACTTAGTGTTCTTGAGGATGTCATACTCAAAGGTTTTTTTTTCCTTCAATGCTTATTTGTTTTGTGCTAATAGCACCGTAAACCTTAATCCTTTGCTATTAGCAAAGTACATTTGACAGTCTTCTATGGAAATTTGGTTCTCAGTTGCGCAGATATCACAGCAGAAAAAAATTACACAAATATAATATATCCAAAGTCTTGTGTTTTGCCAGCTGGACTAGAGTACCCTGCCATTATGGGGCAATAATCATATGTTTCAACTCTTGCCTATTACTAGGAAATGAGAAAGGAACAAAACAATCTTGGCCTTTTCAGTATCGTGTGTCTTGTGTTTCCACAATTTCCTAATTACCAGAAGCTTCTTACTGACATTCAAACAACAGCCATTTTAAGATGAGGAGCTCATGCTTGGTATGTGGTAGGAGAAGGAGCTCTGGCTTTTGCATGTTAAAGTTTTTGATATTCTTTTATGCCTGGGACATGGATTTTGCACCATGACAAGGTCTTAAAATCATTGCCTGGATTTCCAACATTTTATGTGATAAGCTTCATCCCTTCAAAGGCAGGAAGTCTGAAGGGGTCTGTCTGTCGTCCTCCTCCCCTTTCCATCCAGCAAAATGTCCATACTTGATGCAGACCAGCTCTTGTCTAGTTTTGAGCAACACCATACACCAACAGATGTATTTTCATTATATATTAGCAGTTAATCCAGCCCACAGATGGCACATGCCTTTTTAACTGTCACCATGCAAGTTCTGCACACTCCAGAACCTTCCAAAGCCATTGCCTGGGGCCCTTGCAGTTGTTGGATGCACAGTACTTTGTCTCTTTGCTGCCATCATCTGTGCCCATCTGTTAGGGTGGCCTCGTGCCAGGTTCTGTGTCAGGCAGAGCCTTCCAAAAGTGGATAGTGAGCTTGTGTGTTTAATACGCTCTGGTGGCACTATGCCACCTCCTCTTGTACAGATCCTGTGTGTGCATTATCATTGCCCCAAGGCATCGGGGCAGGGCCACACTCACTCCTGTTGCATTTGCAGACACCTCCATCCAAACTCTGGAAGTAACCTGTCCCCTCATTCAGTGATAAAGAACATTGTTTTAACAGAACAGAAAAGATGTTCTCAGAAGGTGAAGTCATTATGAGCAGACTGGGACAACTGGGGAGGCACTGTGGCAACTGGGAGTGGCCATTTCTTCTGTGGACATATGAGAGAGGCACCCATTTGGCTCAGGGGCAAGAGGAATATCTGCCTGCATCTTGCAGGACTTGCAGTTGGTAGTATGTGTTCAGTGGCGAACCATGAGTTGGTGAGCAGAAGATGCTTCTCCCTGTTGGTAATGCTCTCAGCTGCAGAAGGAGGAAGCATTTTGGTCCAGGGACCTGTGCTTATGCTTTGCAGGTCAGCTCTGGGGCAAGGCTGTCTGTTCTAGTTAGGAAGATGATTTTCCCTTTCAGCAGAGCAGCTAGAACTGCAATCCCACGGGAGAACAGAACATGGTCAGAACAGTGTAACACATCCTGTCTTTGGATGGCTGTTGTTTCCTCTAACAGAAGTGCTTTTGTGCCTCCTACCTCTCTGTAGGAAGAGTTACACCACATTAATTATGTTCACTCTGCCAGTCAGTGTACAGGTAGGGCGGGAGCTTTGTGCGTGTTCAAGTTCATTGAGTAAAACTTTGAGCATTTGCTTTCACTGTGGGTAAGTCCTACCTGTATCCACATTTTGCAGCCTCATCAGTACCCTTTCCCTTGTGTCTGTCTACATGGTGTCTTATTTTTCTTTTTTGTTTTTTTTTTTTAAATCCGAGGCTGCAACCATTTATTAACATCCTTGTTGTGCTATTTCTAAAACATTACGCACTGTAACGTTTAATACCCAAATCCTTCTCATTACGTAGCCAAAGGCCGAGAATTTGTCTCTGGGAGAGCTCAGCCATTCCCTTTTTCTCAGATCAGCTGGAACCTCCATTCAGACACACTTGTGTATTTAGGGCAGCTTGGTTTTGCTTTTCGGTAATCAAGAGGAGGTTAGGGGGAAGGCTTGGTTTATAGCCCAGAGACCTAATTTGGAGTCACTCAGAAGAGAAATGGTGCCAGAAAGACTTTGGTTCTTGAATACAGATTAATTCTTCAGAATTTGATCCAAAAAGTTGTGAAAAATTGTGTGTGAGGCAGGGGAGAACTGCCCATTTTTGCTTTGTTTTGTTTTTCACCCAAGGTCTTAATGATGTCCCTAAAGAAAGTAAGTAAGCAAGAAAAACAGCAGCACCTTGAAGAAGTGATTTCTCCTAGGACACACATCTTAAAAAGAAATACAAAATTAAATCCTAAAGCCATTATGTGCGTGCATTTTAAAACCTGTTGTATAGGTTTGGCTGGCACCCAAATTAATAACCCAATAAATAATTTCTGTGATATTAAAGGGTTTATACCAAGTGTGCTCATTGGCATGGATTTCTGAGACCCAATTGGTGCGTTTTTTGTTGTTGTTGCTGTCAGTCAATACTGAATCCTTTGTTAATTAAAAGAACAAATTTTTATTTCTTGCAGTTTTTTTAACCCAAATGCTTCTGCCTTTCATACAGAAATAACAGGCTTTGATCTCCAAATACTGGATTTCAGCAATGCATCTGGAGCTCATTTCTGGTTAAAGCTTTTCAGAGCACCGTTTAGGGCTGCAGCTTTTGGAGTAGGGGGATATTTTTCTGAGATGAAAGCTCAAGCTCAAGAGTGACTTTTACCAAATAAGAAGGTCACGGTTATTAAAGACAAAAAGCAGCAGCAGAGATTGGTAGTTTATAAATGCTGCTATTCAGAAGGACAGAGCTACTGTATAAAGCTGAGAAAAGCTGGTCTGAGACATAATCAAACCAGGAAAGAAAACCCTTGCTTCTGTTTTTTTTTTTGGTCTGTATGAGTTTTTAAACTGCTTTGGATTTGTGCATCGAATGTAATTGGTTTTTTTTCTTCATGCCTTGGGACAAATCAGCATCCCATTAGATAACAAAATTTGTCTGTCCCTAAGACCTGGTCCTGGGTGTGTGAGGATGTGAGGAGAAGGTTTGGACATCCAGGAAAACCCACCTGACCATGCTTCTGTTTGGACGTGCTGTAGCTTGGTGGTGGCTGTTGAGGAAATGGTGGGGTTTTCACACTGGCCTGTGGTCAGTCTCAGCATGAGAGGTCCTGAGCTCTTCCGATCCCACCGTAGAATGTCCTTCACTTTAAGAGTGAGATGTCTCCTGGATATTGGCAACCAGGCTGTTTTTCCAGATGCTGCAGGTTCCTTTGGGCTGTCAGCTCCATGCTAGCCGCTGTGTGTGGTGGGGCTGGGAATGTTGTGGGGACATAACATTCCCCTAACCCGCAAGCCCACAAATTCCCATTTCTTTCTTCCTTTTTTTTTTTTTTCCCCTTCCCAGAGAACATCCCTCGGGAAACGCTGATGCATTTTGCGGTGAGGCTGGGTCTGCTGCGGCTGACGTGGTTTCTGCTCCAGCAGCCGGGTGGAAGAGGAGCTCTCAGCATCCACAACAACGAGGGGGCAACGCCTGTGAGCTTGGCCTTGGAGAGGGGCTACCAGAAGCTGCACCAGCTTTTGACAGAGTAAGGATGATTTGGTGGTTCCTCTGCTGGTTTTCCATTCTCTACTGTGCTTGGCTTTGCTGTATGTTATCACTCAACGGTGTCTTAAGTGCTATACTCCACCCTTAAAGGAAATTTTGGTATAATTTTGCTTTTACCATTCTTGCTAGCAGCAATGGGGGCAGTCCTGAGGCTTTAGGGGAAATGCAATAATCTTTTTAGGGGGGTGGTTTTCTTGTTGCTCAGTGTTCTGCTTCCAGCTGTCTCATAAAGCCCAAAGTGAGTGATTGTAATATCGACTCATTATGGCAAGTCTTGCACAAACACAAATGAAAAAGCTTTTCTTCAAGCAAGCACAGCTACTCAAAAGAGGGGAGCTAACAGACATGGTGGTGGTGGTGGACAGTTGTGTTTGTACTTTTTAGAGAGAGAATTTTTTAGTTAAATGAAATAATGATCATTATATTGAAATAAGGCAGCATCTTGTAGAGAATAAGCATTTTATCAGTATAGGTTAAAAAAATAGTTAAGAATTAATGCAAATATTTAAAAGAAAACAGAATATTTAACAGAAACAGGTCTCTTGTAAATGGTCTTGAGAAGCAGCCAGGTCTTACAACACATAGCAAGTAACCAGTGGCATGAGCATTTATTGCACTGCTTTACAAGGAATCCTTTGGAAGATGGCAAGTTATTTTTGCATAGCAAATGTTTGGAGATCTAGCTTTAATAGCTGAGGCTAATAAAGACAAAGAGCTTAAAAAAGTCTCGAGGGGGCTGTTTGTATAGGAGAAAAGATTTGGTCTCCATGTGTGTTATTCTGATGCTTGGTTCTCTTAAGCTTTGTTATAAACTTTGTGTTTCTGGATTGACTTCTCAGATACTTGGGGTTTATGTTGAGTGACCCAGTGTCATGTTTAGGAGTCTGCTGTGTTGTCCACTTCATCACACAACATTTCCTGCTATGAATTGTAAATTATTCTGCTTTCTATAGTTGCTAGGTGCAGTATTGGGGGGCAGAAAATATGATCCGTATTGCTGGAATGATGCATTTAAGTTTTATCTTTAAATTCAGGCAACCACATGGAAAGTGAGTGTGAAGGAGAAGGTGCAGTGCAGGATGGGACCAATTCTCTAATAACTTCTCCTGCCACCCTTGCTGGCATTAAAACACAGAAGATGAGTGTTACATTTTTCTCCATCAAGTTCAACAGTCATACTGTGAAAACACAACCATCTCACAGGCTATCTCGTAAAAATGGGATGTGCAAATTCATTCTGTAACTGCAGCAAGGTTCCCCAAGGTGAGACTAACCACATTAACAGGCTTTCCATACTGTCAGGAAGCTTAAGCTGGCCATAACTTGATTATAGAGCTCACAGCAAATACTGCCACCCAAATGGGAGTAGAGCCAGTAATTTAAATAAAAATAGGAAGTAAACAAAACTATTACAACAACTATTCATGTATTTGGTGAAGTATTTCACAACTGCCTCCAGGATTGGAATGGCAGCTCTCACTCAGGAGAATGAAAAGAGGACTGGGATTCCGTGGCATTGTCTGTGCCATTGCCTGTAACGGATGCTGCTGGCCCAGTCCATGGGATTTCTCCGATGACCTTTCTAATTTATCCTTGAAAATAAGACACAAGCAACTGCAAAAAAGTTGCCATCAAGGTCCCAATGCCTCTTCTTCTTAGTATATCCTTAAACTGTTCTTTGTGATTTGTTTTCCTCTTGGACTTCTTTTTGGAAATAAAATGTATAAACATCTGACAGCCGTGCCACAGGTCCCGTGACTCTGAAAACCCTTCTATTCCTATGAAGCCCTACAAACAGAAATCCATGGATGCTGGAAGTCATGGTTCCCCTTCTCAGTGGGTGGAATGGTGGTGGAGCATTGTGATATGACCTGGGGACTGACTGGAGCAGTGACACGAGGGCGACCACAGCCCTTCCCTGCAGGAGGGTGACAGCAACAAAATGGGCACATCCTGATTTCCCAGCAGTGATTTTTATTATGCTGAGTATTTTCTGCAATAAGCTGGGATCGAGACTTGAAGATACCTATTGGGAGGAGAAATACTGAGTTTCAAAACACAGGAAATTCCGGGAAGAGAGTGAGTGTCATTTATGTGCTGTCAAAACACAAAGGACGCTGTACAACCTCTGCCTGTGCTCACGCTGTACAATCCATGCACACAAATTTGGCACACAGCTCGTCCCACTCAGCAAAACACAGAGCAGCAACGCATGTTAGTGAGGGCCCCTACAAAGGAGTCATTATTTTTACAAGTAATTAAATTGCACTTCACCAAATAAATTAATGCAGCGTGTTTTGTGATGCATTATCCTTGGGGAGAATTTATTGTTCTCTTGCTTGCTAATTTGCAGGACCTTGCATTTTACAATGATTCTCCCAGCCAGTATTGGGAAGGGGTGAAATTTTGCCATTAGTAGGATACAGTCATTAAAGAGCAGACATAAAACGTTCTCCGCTGTTGTAGTTTTGCCTTGGTTTGTCTGCAAAGTAGCTTGATTCAGCCGCAGTGTAAATATTTTTCTCAAAACCTAATTACACTGGTGACATTTTGAATTTCTGTTTATCTGATGAACTTTCCCTTCTCAGCTTTTGCAGTACTTCATGTAAAAAAAAAAAAAAAAAAAAAAAAAATGCTTCCTATGTAAGTTTTCCATCCCTGGAAGTGTTCTGTTCTGTGGTTTGCACTGGCTTTTTATCTTCAGACAGGAAAGGTGCTGGTTCTTTTGGGACCCAAACAAGGAGCTTGTCACAGAACCCATGTGGGTCACTAGGGATGGAGAGTCAATAGCAGCACTCATTAATAAATATTCATATAAGCAAATAAATATTCATCATCAATAAACACTCATCAATTGTGTATCATTCCTGAAGGCACTTGTTTTATCAGCAAAATGAAAGCTGCACAGTAAACAGTGTCCTTCAGTGCAGATGGAATAGGATAGTGCAGAAGGGCAGTTGTTTTATAGGGAAAATAAATACATAAAGATTTATATATAAAGATAAGTTTGGAAACGGCACAGTTTGCAAAGCCCTCTCTGAGTTTTAACAGTTTCCAAGTGGTAGGGGCGAGTTCCAGAGAGAAGAGTCTGTGTTTGGAGCCTGTTGCTGCCCGGTGTTGGAGCTGTGTGATGCTGACTGCAGGGTGCTGGCTCTGGAGAGGCAGCACAGTCATTAAACAGGCTGGTGGAACTCTGTGGGTAACTGGACAGCTGCAGAGTGCAGGAGTTGGTGTTTCCTGGTGCAGTCAGGGCACTAACACCATCCCCTGCCAGCTCCATGTTCTGCAGGGCTCTTACGGCAGTGGGGAAAATGGCTCCAGGACACTGGGAGCGTGCAGGACTGCAGAGAGAGAGGTTGGAATTGCTGCTTTGTAACACATACAAACACTAATCTGGTTGCTGATTTTATTTCTGTCTAGTAATGTTTCAATCCCCAGCAAAGCCAAACACTTGTAGTTCCTTCGCAGCTGAAAGTGATTTATGTCGTTGGAAAATGGGAAGCGAGAGAAAAAGAAAACTGATTAAAAAAAAAAAATTAAAATCGTGTTTTTCTAATCCCTGCAAAGAGTTGCAACAGTCTCTGAGTTTTTTACTGTAAACTTTTTTTACTTTTGCTGGTTTCTCTGCTTTTTGCTCTAAAGTACTTCTGCACGGCTCTGGGATTGGTCTTCCCTTCACATTTCCTGGTAACAATCAGGAGGCTTAGTCTGTGAAACTGTAAATCAGTACAAGTCTGTATTTCCAAAATTAAAATGATTTAATTAACACACATGAGGAATAACTCGCTGGTAGCAGAAGGGTTTTGTGAATGTTTTGCAATCCATGATTATCACTTGCTATTGTTCTTATTTTACATAAGTAATTGGTGAAGTCTGTGCTGTAATCTCCATGGTGCCTCTCAAATAAGGAAGCTTTTTCAGTGACTTTACTTTTTTAGCTAAATACACTTTTCTGCTTTTCTGAGCTGGAGCTGCAAGAGGATTTGCCTTGTATGTTCTTTTTTTTTTTGCACCCCAATTATCAGGCCCATTAAGCAAGTGTTTAATTTCAGAAATACCCAGCTCATGTTCAGCAGAGTGTTTAAGCAGGATCTTAAAATCAGTCACATGGTATACATATATTTTATTTCTGGCTAAGCAGAATGAGAGACTGTAAGGTTTATTGAATTAGTGCTGATGTTTCTCCATCTGTTCTTCCACTCCAAACCAAGCAACAAATCCATTTGATTGCTGCGTGGGGAGCTGGGTTTGAGGTATGGCTTGCTGTGGTGTGGCAAGAGGACAGCTGACTTTGTCTCTACAAGAGGTGGCACAAGATTAATGTGCTAAGAGGGATTCAAAAATGTTAGAAGGGCACTGAAAGAGGACTCAGAGAGAGGTGTGTGTTAAGGAGATGCTGTTCAGCTGCAGACAGTAGTGTGTCTGGAGCAGTGTGGGAGGGCCAGTGACATACAGGGTCTAGTTTTGTGGCTGTGTGTTCCAAACTTTAGGAATTTTGGTTGAAACACCATCATTTACTAGGTATAACATAATGATTAGAAAGATGCTGAGGTGCTGTGGGTTTCTTTTGGCCACAGCAGAGGAGCAGACTGGGAGTGGGAGGATGGGGCAACCAGGTGTGAACGTGATGGAGCAGGAAGAGTTTGTGTTTCCCTCTTTCCACCCACTCACCCACATCATGCTCCAGCATTTACTGACTCTCCAGTGTGTTCCCACATCCCTATGAAGATTTGTATTTTCATTCTTTGGCTTCCTCCTCTCCTTTGTTTTGTATGTAGCCACCTCTGAATGCAGAAGAGAGAGAAGGCTTAGTCCATGTAGTAGAAACAGCTTTTTACTGTTTCTGATTTCCCACTTGGAAATTGCAGTCCTGGGAGATTATGGAAACAGACCTGTGAGGATGAGAAAGAAGATATTTAGAAGAGATATGAGAATATTTGGTAAGATGTGGGAAGAAATTATTTCCCTTCCCCCAGCAATCCTGATCTAGAAGTGTTCCCAAAAATGGTAGGGGCCATTGTGTGGACAGCCTTGTGTGGCTGGTAAGTGATCATGAGAGACCAGCTCTGTTTCAGGATAAATTTAGAAAATGCAGATAAGTGGTTTCCCGGAACTGCTGGGTTTTTGGCCTCAGGCATGGGCTAGCCTGGATACCCAGTTAGGATGCTCATATTTAGCAGATTTGCTTCGAGCAGTGACATTCATGGTAGGGGTTGGAGCTTGAACAGATTATTGTAGAAGAAGACTTTGTAAGCTGCTGTGTCAGAGGCAGCCAAAGGGAGGGCTTCTTCTTGGGGTTGTGTTTCAGAGCCGCTGATCACGCTCGCTTGCAGCATGTGGAGATGTTCTGCAGAGACAACTCTTCTTCCCTATCACTTGTCTTGATCTGAGATGCTGTTTTTAGCTGTAAACTCTGCTTGCTGAAGCAGTCTCCATGATAGGGTGTGTTTTCATTTAAAATGCAAAAAATGGCATCTGTTTTCACTCTTGAGCGCATTTCATAGATTCACATTAAATTTCCTTTGTTTACTGATGAGACTCCAGGTGGATTTTGGGTTCTGTGTTGGACCTACAGCTCCACATCCTGAGCAGATCATCCTTGTTACATAATGCTCTGAAAATAAAACAAATGGAAAATGTATTTAATAACAGTTACTCTTATGGAATGCAGATTGTACTTTTTGGCAAATATAGTTGATGACAGTTTGTAGCTGTATTTTTATATATTTTTTTAAATGTATAATTAGCATTGGAGCCTAAGAAATGCTTGGGTTTAGAGGTACAGACTCTTTGTATTTGGAAATATCGGACATGCTGCCTTAGGATATGTGCCTCTGCAAATAGCTGTTAAATGATCAAGCCAGCTTTTCTCTCTATGATTTGCTGCTGTATAGTTTGTTGATCAGTGAGAAATTAGCATTACATATTTTGAATTCAATTATTACATATTTAATCTGATATTGAAGGGTAGGTTATGCAATCCTGAATTCAGTTTGGTGTCAGAACCCACAACTGCAGTTCATGTTTGTGTGAGGCGCTGTTAGGGGTTAGTCATTATTTCTACATCAGATGAACTTAACTCTTTCTTTCAACATCAAAACTCCTCAGATTAGTGAGCAATACAGAGAATTTTCTTATATGAGAAACATAATTTTTTTCTACTTTCCTGGGCCATTTGGAACACTTGGAAACACCTGAAGTATGAATTCTGTGTTTATTAAACCTCTTTCAAATTTGAAAATGGTTGATTTATTTTAACCCATTCTAGCACATACTATAGTTGCACGTGTTTTGTGGGTCTCATATACATATGAGATGCATATGGATGGTTGTAAAAATGAGGAGGAGAAAGTGTTTGTGTGCATTGATGTTTTGCACCCACTGAAGATTGTGGGTGCAAAGTTGATTATACAAATACAAAGCCTCCATTACCCCAACACTTCTGCAAGTAACACTGAAGTTCTGTTCGGTCAGATTTCTAAGATTGGTTTAAATGCTGGTGACTGTGTTGAGTGTGGGTGCTGGGTTTTCCCAGGAGGGTTTGTTGGCTTGATTTTAATTACCCATGCTATGGGCACATTGTACAATCACCACCAATCCTATCCCTGTAGGCACCATTTCTTGTTTATCCCACATTGCAGTCTGTCTGATCTGGTATTTTCACTGTGATACCATAATAATAGTAATAAAAAGAATGTAAGATTAAAATTTGGTTTAGTTACATTTTTATTTACCTTACAGATAAGAGCATCTAAATTCTGGCCTCTCTTAGCTTTTCACTGCAGTCATAATGGTAGAGGTTCTGTTCAAATTTTTTTTTAATTGAGTTTTCCTTTTTTAAATTTTTCCTTTACCATGTGGATCTTAGGTGCTGGTGCTTTTAAAATAAACCCACAGATGTTGTCAGGCTTGCAGTAAGGTCCAAAGAGCTGGCAATGCTACTGAACTTGTTTTGTTTCAGCTCAGAAATCTGGAGGGGATATCCCCAGGAAATAACACCTTGAGTTCCCACAGTGCCTTCCTTACCCCTTTGTGAAACTGTGGGATAAATCTTCCTCACACAAAGTTTTGCTTAACTCACTGAGGCTTTTTCATGCAGCTTCTCATCTCTTCCTCCCTCCTTTTCCTCTCCTCTCCAGCTCAAGCCTCGTCTCTTGGTACCGGAAAACATGCCTGCTTCAAGTACCAGCCCTGCTGAATTTCAGACCCTTGTTACCGAGCAGTTTCTGCAGCTTTTGAGGGCAGGCAGAGCTTTTGATCAGGTGGTGGTTTGGTTGTTTTTTGGGTTTTTTTCGTTCTCCTTTTCTCACTTATCTTCCCTCTTCTTAAAAATCTCTTGCCCGTATCTGCCGGAAGCCAGGAGCCGTGCGGTGCAGGCTTTCCTCTCCCTTTTCCGCTGCTGTCTGCTCTGCTGCCAGATGAGGAGACGTTCAGCACACGAGTACGGTGTGGCTCTGCCTTGAAAAGGGACCAGTCTACTTGGGCAGTGCTGGGAGGTTTAAATAAAAGCCTCTTCTTACTTATCTTCCTGTCCCAGCTTGGATCGGGCTTGGAGCATCCTGGCCCAGAGGAAGGTATCCCTACCCTTGTGGGAACTAGATGATCTTTAAGGTCCCTTCCAACCCAAACAATTCTGTGATTCTTATCACCTTGTCTTACCTGTTAGATGGGCAGGAGGTGATCCTATAGTTTCAGCAATCTAATCAGCTCCCAGATAGAGCAGGTAATGGCCTGAGAGTGTTTTGAACTGTTTTTGCTTCTCCTCTCTCTGTTTGAAGTTGTCATCCTTCTCTGAGCCACCTTTCTGCAGATAAAGGGCTGGCTAGTAAGTCTGTCCTTTCTTTCAGCCAAAAATTTTCCTTCTGGGTTTGCCTCCATGGGTCAGAAGACTGTAGGAAAGCAGCAAGGACCAGAGCTGGAGAATTTCTGCCAGGCTTTTTCAGTGGGTCATGGCAAGGTTGTGCAGAGGGTGGAGCTAGTGAATACTCTCAGCATTCTCAGGCAGTCCTTGCTTTTTTAACCAAGATAACTTCTGTGAAAGTTGAGCTCAGAGATGTTTCTTAGGAAATGTTCAGTTCACTGGTATCTGTTACGTACTTTGATGGGAGACTGTTGAAAAGGGAAGATGAGAAAGATTTGACCCAGGATGGTTAAATCTCATAAGAAGACAGATTTCCGTTGTTTCTGGCAAACTGCAGCAAACAGGATTTTTGTGCTGAACAAAAGCAGATTTTCAAACTTCTTGAAGGCTGGAGTTTGTATACATATTTTTACTAATAAATCTTCAGTAAGTATTTGCCTATCTGTTTTTATCTCCTGGAAGAGCAGCTTGGATATGCACTCCTGTACAACCACTACAGAAATGCCAAGTGTGGACAAAATAAGCATCTTTCACAGCCAGGAAGTACAAAAAGCGTAACAGCAGAGCTTTTTTCCTGGAAGAAAGTGTATTTTTATCATCTCTCAGTAAAACCCAGGGCTTGCAGTGAGACATGCAGAAAAGGCACAAACAGTGAAGCTCAGTGTATGAGGCCAAATGAGCAGGAGTATCTTCTCAAATGAGCTATGTGGTCTTGGAAGTGATTGCCTGAACAACAGGAACAGTGGTGGGAAAAATGAGTTAATGCTTGTGAATCCTCATTTGTCCTCTGCTTCAGACCATTAGTGCTGGGATGGAGCAGAGTATGAAAGGGATGGTTTGAAGGAGGCAATAGATGGAACCATTCGCTTGTCTCACTGCTTAATTTTGTGTAACAAAGGTGACTGCTACTAAACGCGAGAGCTTGGAGTTTGTACTTGCCTGTTTGTGAGAAACTTCTTGGTTTCTCAACAGGTTTAAAGCTTTTCGTAAGATATAACACAAAGTGGCAGTATGAGCACTTTGAGTATGAAAAGAAACTGCTGCCTTTGTAAGCAGAATTGACTATTTGATCCATCTGGGCCATGTGAAGGTTGCGGATTGCTGGAGGGCTGGACACACTCACCGTGTTGGAGGGGACTCTGCCTGTCATCTTGCTCCAGAACGAGCCTTTTGAAGTCGCTGAGGGCCCTTTGAGGCTCAACAAGTCATGCAGGCAGCTTTGTGGGTGCTGATTTGGAGATGCCTGTGAGGGCCCTTGAAGCTGATGAGAAAGTGGAGCAGATTCATGGCGCTCAGTTCTTTAATATGAGCGGGTGAGTGTGGGCTTTGTGCTGACTGCCTCATTGTACTCCCAGAGTGGCCCCCAGTACGGTGGTTTCTCATACACAGCTGAAGAGTAGAATACTCCAGACAGAAATGTCTGTGTTTCCTTGATAAAGGAAGGTCATTTCTTTAGTCACTTGTAATGGCTCAGTTGACCTCAGCGCCTCTGTGGATTTATACCAATCACCACCAGAAACTGGATGCTTCCTTCTTTTTCTCTGGGGAAATATTGATTCTGCTTGAATCAAGTGTGATTCTACTGAAGTCAAGTCACGACTGAGATAAATGGTGGTGAATGGTAGAAGCCATAGGATTGTTTTGTCTGAATTTCCTTGCAGATTTAACCCAAAACGAGTCACAGAAGGGGATGGGGATGGTGGTTGTGCTGGGGCAGAGCAGGGGCAGCCACTGCCACCACTATTGCCTGCATAGGTTTCTCTGCCTGTGATGAACCATTTAACCGTTTCCCCACCCTGCTCTGCCCATTCCTGTTGCTGATCATGGTGTTTGCTCGTTATGACTTTGCTCTCTAGATTGCTTGGCTTCCCAGAGAGATGGCCCTGTGGCTTGCTGGGGGGCACTTGCCCGTAAAAAAGATTTGCAAATTTTAAAGTAAGAGACCTGTCAGCAAAGATGCTGAAATCTATGTGTCATTTTACCTGGTTGATAGCATGCATTTGCTGTCCATGTACCTTCTAGAATTCCTAATTATTTGAAAACAATCGCAGCTCTGCCCCTTCCAAGGAGATCTGTAGCTCGGCAGCAAAGGGAGATCTGGAAATGTCTCTGCAGCAGGGAGGGGACATCATAGAATCATGGAGTAGTTTGGGTTGGAAGGGACCTTTAAAGATCATCTAGTCCAATCCCCAGCCCAGCTCACAGAGAGAGCTGGGTCTCAGTCGATGCATCCCTGGTAGAAGGAAGACAGGGAAATTCCCATTTCTTGCACCCCTGAGCAGGTCAGTGTCACACCCTGTTAGTGCAACATTCGTGGGATTTGGCTTCATGTCTCTCCTGGGGGATGCAGGGCTTCGTGGGATGGTTCACAAGCTGCTCTGTCTGGGATGATTAAAACAGATTTTGGATTTCCTGAGTCAGTTTGATTCAAAATGAAATCTGCAAACCTGAAGCTGGTGAGTACCTCAGTGTTTGCTCACCACCTCAAAGGGCCAGCGTAGCTGCTGTGCAGCTCAGTGAGACCTGAGGAATTACTGCTTTGAGCCACAAGCTGGTGCAAAATCAGGCTTTGATGTTCTACAAGAGGGACTGAATAGAAATTTCTATTGACTACATTTACCTACTAAGTTATTTTTCATTCTGATCTACAGCATCTTTTGTTCATTTTCTTCCTGTGGATTGGTAAAAAGAAAGCCCATGATAGTGCTGCAGAAAAACAGCTGTCTCACAAACCTGAGAACATCTTGCACAGAGGCAGTTTCACAGAGCAAGTTAAATTCATTTCAGGAGTGAAAAAATTGCTGCAATTTGATGGCTGTTGGGTGTTTGTGAGCAGTGTGCTGCCTTTGTGTAGAAGTTATACCATCTGTACCATGATAGTTTTCATTCCTTCCAGCTTGTCCCTTTGCTGTTCTGCCTTTCAGGTGTCTGCTGTTGTGTGACAGCTGCTTTGGTGATCTTCACCCGTGATAAATTCAATTTAAAAAGCAGTTGTCATGCCTTTTGCTGCTACTCTGTCATAGTCTAGGGTGAAACCCACTGATCTCTACCTGAGAAAGACCTAGTGAAACAAAGCTTGTGTCTGGCATTAGCTCTAAATCACATTAATTTTGAAGACTGAGGAGCGTGTGTGTGTATCTGTCTGTCTGGCCCTGGAGCCGGTGCCGTGCTGCTCTCCCTCCCATGATTAGATGACTGTCCAGAGTGAAGGAGAGCGTGCGTGTCCTGCCGTGCAGGATCCCTCCTCGCCTGCCCGCTAACCCACCCTTGTTTTCCAGGGAGGGAGCCAGGGAGCCAGACTCGTGGAGCACCCTGTCTCACACCGTGCACTCGGGGGACTACAGCGTGAAGCACCACCGCGGGCTCGACGTGTACCTGCTCACGGCTGAGGCCAAGGAGGGGACAGCAGCCAGCTGGGAGAGGGACATCTGGCACCTTCAGATGCACATGCAGAGCCACCAGCAGCAGGTGAGTAAAGGGCTGAGGGGATGGAAGAGAAGCAGAGCTGGCTGGTTGCAGCCTAGCACCTGGGAAGGACTTTATACACATCAGCATCCTTCGGGGCATGTTTCCCTAGATTCATTATCAAGCATCCAGGTGGACACCTGCCCATTTGCTTCTTATTTGAGCATGAGGAGATCTGATTAAGCTGTATTGGACAGCAAATGTTCTCTCTCAGAAGAGAAACAGGCTCAGGGCTGTGCAATTAAGCTCTGTTTTGCCTCTCTCTGCTCCCAGATCTCGCCTTCTCTGTTGGTTTTGGACCCTCTTGGATGGGCAGAAATGCCTCCCTGGAGACTTGCTGACCCTCTGGCCAGCTTTGGGCAGCTTAAGGCAGGCTCTGGAGTGAGGCTGGGGGTGTGGGCTATAAACACCATGGGGACATCTCTGTTTAGATGGAAAGTTCAGAGAAGAGACTGAGAGGAAAGTCTCTGCAACGGGTGATGGAAGAAATGGCTGTTTCAGTAGCACTTCAGTGTAGGACTCAGAGGACAAACCTGCCTTGGCCACACAAGGTTTGTGTCCATAATGGTCCCTTCACTGTGCTCATGTCAAACTCTGTGGTGGTTGTACCATAGGAGCTGTAGGGTTTTAGAAGGGCTTCCTCCTGCTGCTTTAAAATCCATGCTACAGGGTGTCAGCTGGGATGGGAAGGTGAAACATCAGAACACTTCTGTGCCATTTCTCAGCAACACCCACATGTCTGTCACAGGTGGCATCAGTTGTGGGTGTTCATCAGATCACATATCCGCGGTTGCAGAGGTGCAGAATCTAAACAACAGGATATTTTTGTTGCTTTAACTAAGGGAAGGGAGAACTGTTGCGTGCAGCCAGTGGGCTGGGGAGATGAGCAGAGGAATGGGCCATGCTGAGCCATTTTCAGCCTTCCCTGAGTAACTGAGATGTTAATTACTCCCAATCAACAGGAACTGGTGGCATGAGTGGCAAATCTAGGCTAACTGGGAAATCTCTTCCCCTTACCATCAAAAGACACTAAACATGGCCAGCATATCCAGCTCACTGCTTGTTTGCTCATGCAGATGCCAGATTGGGAACATTTTGCCTGACAATGAAATCAGAAATAGACTTTACTTTCCACCACTGTTTTACTTCACATCTAATCTGATTTGAATTTGGAAAGCAGCCCTGTAATTATTTCATTTAGGTTTATTTTGGGTCAGTTGAAAGCCTGTTGGCTTCCTTTGGTGATGGCTGTATTTTTCCGGCTATCAGCAGAGTGACTTCACCGTGAGGATGCTGGGACTGCTGCAGCCCCTCCTTTCGAAAATCCTGCTTGTTTCCAAGCAAGTGTCACTGCTGTCTGTGTCTGTCCCTGCTAGCTAGGAGCCAGGAGCACAGTCTCCATGCTCTGCTGTGGGGTTACAGCCACCAGATGCCCAGCACACTGTTTGCCCTTGTAAAAAATAGCTGCAGCCTGTGGGTACCACTGCAAGCAGAGCTCTGTGTCCCATCCCTGATGCTACACACAGAGGATGGAGATGCTATGCTGCTGCCTCCAGTGCTAACCTCTCTTGGGATGCCTCAAAACCAGGGAGGCATAGCTGACAGCACATGTGGGAACTGGGCAGCAGGATTACTTTTGAATGGCAGGGAGATTGGTGGCAAACACCAGGAGTACATTTAGTGGTCTGTGACTCAGTGAAGTCTGTGGCACTGCTCACTGTTTGCAAACCTCAGAGTGGGGAAAGACAAGTAAATGAAATATCCTCAAGGTAGCAGTGGTGATTTTAGCCACTATTAGTGTAGGCAATACCCAGAAGTTCCCCGTGATGCGTCAGTGGCTGCTTTAATAATCAGGGCATTTAAGCTGACGGTTTTGGTGTGAAGTTCTACTTCTCTGAGAACTAAAAAACAAAACTTGCAGGGAGCTGTTCAAGTTAGACTTCTAGTATGCATGTATTTTTTAGAATACTTTTACAAATAAATGCAAAAGAAGCTCAGATTTTACATAGTTCATTAGAGTTTTATATATGTGGAGAGTTTCAGGCACTTAGTGAGAAACTGGTCTGACCTTGGAAAGCTTGTGGTGCAAAACCCCAGGCAAACCTGTGGGGAGCTCTGTCGGGTTTACACTGAGGAACTGGGTTTGCTCAGTAATTTAATAAGCCACTCTTCCTAAGATGTGAACATTGATAGAGAACATTCTACAGAGACGAGAATATGGAAGGAAATATTGAAACAGTTCTTTGTAAGTAAAGGTTTGATTGTATCAAACTATAAAGGGTTGACAGAGCAAATGCTCTGGAAGGAAAATGCAGATTAGAGAGGAATTGATTATGTTCCTACTGTTCCATGATAATGCACATATTAATTTTAATAATATGTCATCATTTTGAAATTTTTATTTCCAGTTAGGAAATAAATTTCAGATATTTAATTATGCCTGCAATTCTCAGGAATAGATTAGATTATTAGTTCAGTCCTGGGAGCAGGAGACAGTTGGTGTGTTTGGACATTGCCAGCCAATGCTCATGTCTGAAGTAGCATTTCCATCCCTAGAGAGAAAATTGAGGAATGCTGGCAAGAGCTGGGGAGCTCTGGGTAGGGATCTGTAGGTGCTCTTAACCAGCATTTGCTTGAAGTCCTTTGGGACTAGGCTGGTGTGTATTTGCATTATTTGGTAGACTGAATTCTTCTCTTTACTGATCTTTAATTTAAATGCACTCAAGAACTGTGGCTACAGCTTCTCAGAGAGCAATCACCTATTACAGTTCTTTTCAGTGATGGCAGACGGTGTAGCAGGGGGTAGGGGGACAAATTTCAGCTTTGGGGTGTTCAGGCTGGCTTTAGAGAAAATTCTTCATTGGAGGATGGTGTAGCATGGGAACAGATTGCCCAGAGAGGCTGTGGGTACTAAACTGGAAGTTTGACAAGATAAAGTCATGGTTGACCTGATGCTGCAGTGGCAGTAGGCCAGTTTCAGGCAGGTGGTTGGACTAGATGACCTTTAGATGTTCTTTTCAACCAACATTTCTGTCATTCTAGTAATTTCAATATTACCTCCTCCTAATAAAACCAACACATAAAATACCCACTGCAGTACATTTGTAGCTCTCTCCTGGATGACACCAGGAATAGGATTTGTGTGGAATAGAATTAGGTAGATACAGATCTTGAGTGCATGACAGAATGAACTGTTTCTTTTTTTTTTTCTTTTGTGTCTTGTTACAGAGTTTAAGGCAGCAGACAGAGCCTGTACTGGTAGATTCTGGAGATAGCTGTGCTAAAGGAGCAGAGGGTCACCTGACCACTACCTCTCAGAGCCTAGAAGAAATGTCAAGAGAAGAAAGGCAGGAAAATCCATCCGATCTGGTTCACCTGGACATTGGGCAGCTCTCAGACCAAACCCAGCAGGAGGAGAAATGCAACAGCAGCAGTCTGGGAGCTTCTAATGATGCACCAAATGACATGGTTAGCCTGGGGGGTGCAAACAGCCCAGAGAGCGTCTGTGAAAGTAAAAACACAGTGATATTGTGTAAAAAGGAAGGAGAGGCGGGGCTAAGATCTGCAGAGGGCTCTGGGACTGTATCGGATGAGGACTGCACTGTGAGCGTGTGTTCAAGTGTGAATGGTGCTGTAAATCTTCCAACCCCTGGAAATACAAATGAGGAAGCTGGAATGACATCAGCTGGAGTTGTTCGGGATCAAGCTGGCGTGGGCAGTGCAGACAGTGCCCACCAGGAAGTGCAAACTGCCGAGGAGCCTCCAGCTGACAGTGCTGCTGCTGTGGCTGCAGCTGCAGGTGAAGCCCCAGCTTCCTCCGAGGGCCTGGATGTGGCCATGGGCCAGACTGAGTGCAGGAACTGTGCCGGGGCACCTGAGAGGGCTAAGGGCCAGCGACGGGCAGAGGATGGGCTGGCAGAGCCTGGTGAGAGGACTGCAAACCTGGAAGATAAATACTCAGCTAAGAAGTACCCATCCAGCGCTGCTCAGCCCTTACTCAGTGGTTTCAATGGCCCTGAGTGTTCGAATGGGGAGGATGCAGATGTGGGAGTGGTACCAGCCTGTGATGGTGGAAATGGAGATGGTGACATTGGCAGTGTCTCTGCTGACCTTTGCAAGACTGGCAGTAACAAAGAGACTGATGTGGACTCGTGCACTGCTCAGGTAAATGGTGACTTCACGGAAAGCCAGGGTGATTCCCAGGTCACAGCAAGGCAGGAGGTCACTGCAAGCACTGGGGAAGCATTGCCAGCAGTGAATGGCATGAAGGTTCTGATGTGTGCATCAAAACTTGCTCCTGGTTTGGAAGTCCAAGGCAGCAGTGAGAGTGGGGAGCAAGAAGGGCAGGTGGAAGCAGGCTGCACAGATGAAAAATCCAGCTTGCACTCACAGGAAGGCAGCGTGGAAACTGATGGCCCTGATGCTGAGCCTGAAAGCAGAGGTGTTGGTGGATCTAATGAAAGTGGTGCAGAAGCTGCACATCACCAGGAGAGTGGTGAGATTGTTGACCATGGGGCTGAAGCCATGGAGAGTAGTGAAAAGGAGCCAGTAGGAACTGATACCAGCAGCTGCAGAGATGGAGGAAGCAGAGATTCTGCAGGCGGAGGCCAGGAAGTTGCTGACTGTTGCCCTTCTGCTGCTCAAACTGGCATTAAAAGTGAAATGGGCAACAGCTTCAAACCAGACACTGCTCAGGAGAGCGAACGTGAGGAACGTGAGCCTGCATCACTCCCTCCACAGGACGTGAGCGCAGGCCTGGCAGATAAAGAGCCTGCCCAGACTGGAGCAGAGAAAGCAGAGAGTGTTTCGGAGCAGGAGGGGAGGAGCAGCAAGGTGGCATCGCCCTCTCCCCTACCCAGAGGACAGGGGCCGTCTGTGAGTCAGGAGGGAGATGCTGCAGTGGCACCTCCCGGGCAGGAGGCAGCTCTGCAAGGTAATGACCCTGCGTTAGCTCCATGTGCCAAGGGCGCAGACTGTGCCCGGGATAATTTAATAGGCACACCCTCTGCAACTCATAATGAGGAATCTAAACAAAAGCAGGAAGCGGTGGTGGCGAGGGCAGGCTCAGCAGAGCTCGCCTGGCAGCACGGTGGGGAGCATGGCGGGGTAGCTGCTGCCTGGCCTGGGGACCATGCCGGGGATGAGCTCTCCCTGGAGCAGGGCCTCACACAGCAGGCTGAAGGAGGCAAAGCTGAGCCTGAGCAGGAGGCTCAGGAGAAGGGCAAGGAGCAGGTTTTATCAGAGGAACTTCTTGCTGCTGTTGTGAAACCCTCTGCCTGCAGTCTCGGGGGGCCTGTGGATGGCAGCAGCAATGTGGATGCTGGACTGAAAACGACAGTCCAACCCAAAGAAGTTGGCAAGGCTGGAGCAGCAGTTGCAGCAGAAGGCACCATGCATGGACCTGCATCAGCAGATGAGTCACTGGGTGCAGAGGGTGACCCTTGTCCAATTGTGGGGCTGAACCAAGAAGAAGACCCCAGTCAAACCGTACAGCGAATCTGCCCCCACAGCAGCACCCCTGAATTAAAGGATGCCTCAGAGGGTAAGAGTGATGCCTGTGAGGGTGAGGAGGTGCCAAGACCAGTGACAATAGCCACTGTTGCAGCATACCCAGAGGAGCAGGAGGATGCAGAGAGCCTGCTGCCCCGGGCAGCGCTGCAGCCCATCGCAGAGGAGCCCACGTGTGACAGTGACTCCAGCACGGACACCGTCTGTCCGTCCGGCGACAGCGACGCTGCTCCCACCGCCCCAGCGGCTCAGGGGGAGGGCTTGGCTGAGCCCAACGGAAAGCAAAGCCGAGCTGTACCTGCACTGCCCTTCTCGCCATGTTCCTGCCGCTCACAGGCTGTTGAGTCACTGGAAAATGTGGGAGTGAAGGGTTCAGTATCGGCTAATGATGTCTCTTCTCTGGATAAAGTTCCTAAAACGGTGAAAGGTTTTGATGCAGTGGTTTTCGCAGCAGAGACACCTTGTTCCCCTGAATTACCAGCTGCAGAAAAAGTGGGGCTTGAGCCCCAGACTGCGGTGGATGCTGGAGCCAGCCTTAATGGAGAAATGGATTTAAGTTCTTCAACAAAGAAGAAGAATGTCAGCCTGACAGTGCAAGAAGCTGAGCCTGTTACAGGTAAGAAAAATCTAGGAAAAAGTAGGTTTCCTACTTTTTAGTTTTGTCTTTGTAGGCGTGTCTCTATCACGTCATCAGCAGAGGAAAGGAAGTAAGAGCTAGAGGCTCGTGTTGGAGAGGACGTGTAGGTGTTTGAAGTTTTTCTTCTGAGGAACAAAAAATTTGTAGTTGCATATAAAAACTTCCAATTCAAATGCATGTTGCTCATCTGGCACTGGAGGTAAGGACTGAACATCATCTCCTATGAATTTGTACAGAAGAATTTCTAGCATGTAAATCCTCCCTGGAGAAGAAATGAATGGGAGAGTGCTGCTAGGATTACTTTATCTTCAAGTTATAAGCTTTCATGTGGGCATGAGTGTTTATTTCCTTGGTGCTACTCCTTCGCTTTTCCCCTTTATTTTTGCTAACATGGAGCCAGAGGGTCCTACGGGGCTCTCCTGATTTTCTTTGCTTGTCAGCTTGAACCAGCTGCCAGTGTCCCTCTGAACTGCCCAAAGCTGCTTCCTAATTGGCAGCATTAGGTCATTTAAAGCAGCCAGTGAGCCCTACCCCCACCGCCTTTTCCGGGCTTCCGAGCTTTTTTGTCCGGCAGAGCAGCCGGTGGTGTTTGCCAGTGTATTTCAGCAGTGCTGGAACTGGGATGATGAGTTTTACTGGCTCCTGTGGGCTGGGAAGTGGCACTGGCGTTCCCCACGGGTGAGTGGTGATGGGGGAGAGCAGTGGGACTTGGGGGACAGCATAGAAACCTCAGGTCCATACAGCAGGAGCTGATGGAAAACATCACCAGGTAACTCCAGGAAGGGGAAAAAAGGGGTACATTGAATGAAAAAGAAGTGGGTTTGTTGCTCCAGCCTGGGAATTAATGATGGGTGAATTTGGTACTGAGGCATGGAGCTAATCTGATCTGTGTATCCCACCTGTTCAGGCAGCTGTTAAATGGAAGCAGCTGAACTTTTTCAGTTGCCATTTTTTCTTTGCTATGAGAAAATGATACAGTGCCTCTTGCCTTCCCAGCACTGAACAAACAAACAAACAAAGCATTTAAATGATTAAAAGAAAATCTGCCATGATATAAATAATGAAGTTGTGAAGTTATAAAGCTGTTTCCCTGCTTTAATGCTGAGAGCTGTTTCTTCATTCTAAGTGCAGCATGGGGTGATGGCAGACAGTTTGTTCTGATACATGACAGCAGAATATCTGAGAGCAGGAGAAAGGCTCGGAGGGGCAGCATGGGGTGTCAGTGGAGGGTCCAGAAAATCCTTTTTTTGTTGAGTTCAGGATTTTTAGGATGCTTATATGTCAGGAGATAACCAGTAAACATGAGTCAGGAGATCATTAGTAAATAAGAAGAAAGATTTAGAGGTGGATTAGAAAGCTGTTTTCAGAGGGAACCTGTTTTAATGCTGTGTTGGTTTGACAGTTCAATAGATGGGAGTGGCTGTAAGTCAATACTTGGCTGGGCTCCTTTTCCTGGGAGCCTCTGGCTCTGCCAGCTCTATCTGCACAGTCCAGTCTTTATCTCTGATTGGGTTCTTGGAGGCATGACATTGTCTAGCTGAGGTTTTAAAAGGGAAAGGGACCAGACAGTCCAATAAGTTAGTAGCTAAAGTAGGAAAGTAATGTTAAGTCAGCGTTCTGTATTAGGATATGGAAAGGGGAGAAAAAAAGGAGGTGATCCTGTTACTGATTTAAAATGCATAAAGATTTAGGGCTTAAAAGTCTTGGAATAAAATGGTCTCATCTGTCCTTAAGCAGAAATTGTTTATTTGCAATGAGATGCTGCGCAAAACAGAATTTCAATTTTAGTATTTTCTCTTGAAGTACTTTGGGATTATTTTGAATCAAAATGTTAGGGAAGCACAAATAGAACATTAGCTTTAAGGAGAGACAAGTGACTGCTATGAATCCAAGCTCACTATTTGGAATATTTCTGAAACTGATATCCTATAAAGCAGCATCTAGAACTCTGATATGGCAGTAATTCAACAGAACTGACTTGTTGTTTATAATTATTGCTGTGTACATTTTTCGTGTCGGTGTCTAGCCTTGGGTAGCATATTTTGTGTGTGAGTTCAGTGGCAGCCTTCAATTTTTCTTTGCTGTGCCAGTGCTGGGGAGTTTTCCCTGCAGTCTGGGTTTGTACAGAGGATATATCCGTGCCAGACTCGTCAGTTCTCAGAATGAATCACATCTTTTTTCGGTGGAATACAATAAAGCCTTCCCAAAGGAAGTGTAGGTCACAAGGCCATTTTTCAGAAACACGTGTAGTCAGAGGGGTTTATTGTCATGGTAATTTATCACAGATGTAATCAGCTGATAATTGCTCTTGCTATTAGTCCAGATCATTGAGCTCTTTAATTTTTTTATTTATATTGTGAAGATGCTCCCAAATAAACACCTGTTTATCTCATTGCCTCTGCTTAGTTTCCGCCTACCCCCACACCAAAGACTTCAAAAGGCTAATTTCCTTATCCAGACAGGTATCTAGTGACTGGTCACAGCCCTGAAGGAAGCTGATGAAGGTAGATTCTGCTTTCCTGAGGCATCTCCTCCTTCTGTTAGCTTTAGACTCAGAACTGCATTAGAGCTGAGTAATGGGTTCTGCAAGCACATTACCTGCAAGTCAGGCAGGTAGATGCTCCTCATTAAAAAAGAAAGGAGTTAGGTTATGAAATCATACCACAGTAGCCAGGCTGGGTGAGAAGAGATGCCATGGGTTTGTGCTGACAAAACACCTCGGAGTAGTTGTAGTTTCTTGTCAGAAACCAGGCCCAGCAAGGCTAGATTGCATAGTTGGGGTCTGCCATCTTAAATTAACAAATGCTGTAATTACTGCTCCCTAGCTATTCTCCTGGGAGAAATATCTCCTGTAGATCTCAGCATTTCAAGAAAACATTTCCTTGACAGAAGAGTATCACCTTATGAGTCTTCACCTCATTCTTATCAGTGGCTTTTTCCCTGTGGAAAAGCACTTGGTACAATTTCCTTCCCCTGTTAAGAGTGGCAGGATGAGCAGGTAACAAATGTCACTAATGGTGCCACGTGTGCAAAATAAGGGGCTCTATGCCCAGAGACCTCTGCGATAGCTTTATAGTGCTTTTCCTTTGGGATATTTCTTGATAGAAATTCAGAAAGAAGTGACAGAGTGAAAAAATTGTCTTGAATTTCATCTTGAGGGCAAATTGTCTGTATCCTTTATTCCTTACCTAGCTAAGCTCGCTTCTCCCATCCTCAGTGCACCAAATGTTTCTTGCTTGCGTGTTCTGTCTTTGGATCAAGATCTCAACCATCCTCTGAGCAGATCTCCCAACAAATGGAACTCACAGAAATTTGTAGCATTACCTCTGATTTTTGAGTCTGCCCACAAATTCATGCAGTTGAGGCGAAATCATTGCAGAACCAGATGGTCCCAAAAAACAAGGGTAGATATTATAGCCAGTGGAAAACCATTAGTGACAATTGTGATAATTTCCCCATGAAGATGGGAGGCTCCTCTTGCTAAATCCCTGGATGGGTTAAACTCACTGCAAGCATACGTCGCCCTTAAGAAGGCGTTGTCATCCATCCAGTGTTTGTTTTTAGTAGAAATGAGGGAGAGAGTGGGATTAGAGGGGGAGTTTAGCCCTGACATAGCCACTCTCCATCTGGGTGGCTTTGGTCAAATCACTTCACTCCCCTGGAAGTGTCCTGTGTATCATGACAGTCGTTAATTTAGGATTGAAAGAGAATTACGATGTTGACTTCATGCCAGAAAAAGGTAAGCAGGGGGAACCCCTGGGGAATGGTGACTAATGAGAACTTGGCTGGGCAGAGGAAGCAGCTAGGATGTGAAATTTGTATGACTGTAGTGGTGACACCATCACGGGAGCATGGAGGAGGAGAAAATCAGCTGAGACTTCATAAACTCCAGCAGCAAAGGTTTTGCTTTCATAGTCAGGTGGGGTGTAATTCTCTCTAATCCATAAGGCAGTGCAGTTGGGTTGAATTTTTGCAGCTTGTGATTTTTTTTTTTTTTCAGTGCTTAAAAATACCTATTGAGGGCAGACAAAGTTGATTTCTTGTGTTATCTTTGGGTTACGATAAGGAGAAAAACAGCAAAAATTTTGATTCTTTAGGTGAATGGGAGCCAAGAACACACATGGACAAATATCTGTGGATGTGCTTCACCTCACCTACAGGTTCTCAGGAGTTTTACCCTATGCTTGCTGCTGTTTCCTAATTTCCTTCAATCCCAGATACAATAGTTGTTAAAATGAATAGCAAGGAAGAAGCGAAGTCAGCAATGAAACAGAATTTGGAAATCAAATGGACTTGAAGGGGTTCAGATGGCCTTGTTGAAGGGGCTTGAGGGTAGGGTTTTCTTTTCTTTTTTTTGCAGGGGGCACTGGTTTGAGTAAACATAAAGATATTAGTAGCACTTAAAGAAGTTTGTTTCTAAATTACCTTTGTGGGCCTTCTGTTTGCACAGGGAGGTTGGAAATGAAAACTGAGGACGAGGTGGATTTTCTGAAGGACCGGACGGAAGAAGCGGTGAGTGCACATGTTGTCACCTTGTCCTTTGTGGTGCTTTTTAAAGAAATGCCACTGCTGCTGTGACTTGCTGGTTTCCTTTCTGTAGCCTCTGCAAAGCTGAACGATGTCCAGTGATGTTGCTTTAGCCTTTTAAAAATAGCCTGGGCTTTTTTAGCCCTTGCATTTTCAACTGCTGGATGAAGGCACATTTATGTTTTCTGGGCTGGTGACAGAAAGTCTGAGCCAAGAGGTTCCTCATGGGGCAAGGTTGTACCAAGATTTGTGTGTGATTTGATAAAAGCCATGTCCTGAAATGCACTTGAGGTTAGTGATGCTGTTTTGGGGGCCAGCAGCACCTTCAAGGTCCCTGCATTGCTGCTGCCGGGGTGGTCCTGGAGAGTCTTCCCATCCCTTCTTGTGCTTTGTGTTTCCAGGGAGTTTTTGGCAGAAGGGACTGTGGCTGTGGTTGCTGTTGGTGTGTCTGAGGTCTAAAGGCATCATGGGCTGGGAGTGTTTGTGCCTGAGCTGGAAGAAGAATGAATAATGGGAGGATGTATAGGGATCAAATGTGGGGGGAAAGTCCATATTCCTCATGTCAGTACAACAATATAAAAAGATCGTGCCAGGAATCAGGAATCTATTGGTATTGTATTCTATTACTTGTGCTTTGCCATATTTAAAGACTGTCTGTAATTTTTTTAAAAAAGGGTGGATATTTAGCTTTACTTGAACATAATTTTCATTTAAAGCACCTCTAATACAAATTCTGCTTTGTCAATAGCTGTGTTTTTTCAGTCCTACTTTCCTAGCTGGATTTGTATTTGCTCCTGTATTTTATGTGTGGTTTCGTGTTCCTGAAAAAGTGTTTTGTAAATGGTAAATTGATGGCAGCCTGTGTCAGAGCACGTTGCCTTTGAGCAGCTGTGTTTGTGTCTTCCCCCTACCATTATGAAGCTGTTAAAAGAGAAAATACTTGGGGATGAGTTCACACTGCAGGGTGGAGCTCCAAAAATCTTTGCTCATCATGCAGTAAAGCTCTTTGAGCAGCAGAACAGTCTTGCCAAAGCTTGTAATAAAATCAGGTTTATTATGTTTTTAACAAGTTAAGGCTTAATTTCTGTAGCTGTTTGCTTGGTGAGTTAGCCAGGGACTAGAGAAAATAACTTTCAAGCTGAAATTTGTGCTGTCTGATACAGAAGTCTTTCATTACTGAAATGTGTGAGTTTAAAGATGCTACTGATTTTTTTTTTTCTTTTTTCCTAACTGACCCTTTATTAGAGATGATAATTTTCCTGACCAATACTTACAAATCTGGTAGTGAAGTAAGAAATCTTTAGAAAATGCAAATTAGGATACTGCTTTTGCCTTTCAAACGAGGATAAAAGAAAAAAAAAAATCATTGAATTTGGCTTCCATTTTGCATGTTTTACGGGCATTTTGGGGTTTTGTGTGTGCTTTCTTCTCTTCTTCCTCTCCCTCCCACCCTGTCAAACACCTCTTTAGAAATCCTTCTTTTCCGAGGCAGGAATGGGAGTGCCAGAGGAATGGAAAGTTTGCTGCAGGACTGACAGGGTTTCCTGTTGCTACGTTCAACAGAAACAAAATAACAACTGCACTATATTAAGGTCATTTAAAAAAAAAAAAAAAAAGAAAAAAAAAGGAGTGGAAGGCTTATAAATAGAGCTTAATTCACACGTGTGGGCTGGGTCAGAGCTGGCCAGCAAAAGCCATAGCGCTCTGTGCTTCTCCTGCCACGTCCTGACTCCTTTATTTAGTGCTGACTCTTTTTGTAGCCAGAAGTCTTTCAGATGCTCATTGGTTTCTCATTACAGAGCTATTTTGTGGTTATTAAGGGTGGTTTTCTTAACTTGCTGCAAAAGGAGGTGTTGTTGCTTGCCCCTGGTTGGGAGCTGCAGGTATTTTGCAGCCTCACCAGTGCTGTCGGCAGTTTTGGATCTTGGGAATTGTTGTTAACTCCTGTTTTATGGGTGAGAAATTCGCTCGATGTGGAAACTTTTCATGAGCACAAGTTACTAAAATAAATACCTTGGAGTTTAAAAAGTGCAATTTCTTGTATAGTTCAGTCAGGCTGAAGGACAGTAGGTTGAGAACTCTGAAGAGAGAAGGGGGAAAACTCTTTCTTCTAAGCTGATTTCTGAAGAATGAAAAATTGTGAAGAATTTTTAGAATTAGCTGGATCTGTGATGCCAGTATTACATGTGTGTAATCTCACGCTTTCCCCTGTAGTTGTTTCAGAAGACTCTCGTGCATGTCATGGAAAAGCTGCTGCTGAAAAGTGTTTAGAAAAATAATGGTCTGTAGGGTTATAAGCACTGAAGAGAAAATAATGGAAAAATGTTTTCCAGTTAAACTGAGTTTTTAAATTATCTATTTCTTAAATTTCTAGAATATTTTCTCTGAGGTTGTGTCTGTTCAGGTATAAAACTCAGTAACCAGAATTTCCTAGGCTTTCATGATGGGCAGTGGGGGCCCATCCTGATAGACTCTCCTGGTCCTCGTCTTCCTGCTTAGTTTGGGAATCCTGAGTAGAGCTGGGACAATCACTTGATGTGATCTATTAAAATGAGACTTCAACGTTTTTAAAATGGAATAATTGTTAACTCTGATGAGAAATTTGGTTTGGCTACTCCATGCTGCGAAATAATTTTAAATGGAGCTTGTGGCTCCAGCATCATAAAAGTAAAGCGACAGTTTGAAATGAACTTAACCCTGATATGCTTCTCGTGTGTTGATCCCAGAAACTGGTTGTGATTCATTATTTGCTGAATCTTTGTCTTCACGTGGCAGGCTGGATAAGGTTGTGCTGCTGGATTCTTCCGACGGCTTTGGTTGTCTGAGCCTGTGACTGAGAAATTGTAGCTGGCTGACCTCAGGAACAGAGTTCACTGGGAAATAGCCTTCCCATTGCATTTATTAATTTTATTAGTTAGTTCCTATTGAATTTAATGCATCCTACCTTTACCAGAGGAATTAGTTTTTAATTAACGTCTGTGTTTTCAGAAGCTGCAGAGAATGAAGCTTGGAAAAGTCTTGCGCTTTCAACCCTCCGCTGATCCAAGTAGTGCAGTAACATGTGATATATCAACAAGGTCACTTTCTGGGGGGAAACTTGCAGTATTTTTAGTCATGATTTGGAAGATGGAGATATGTTTATAACAATCAGATGACATCAGGTTGGGAGAAATTGCAGGTGCTTGGGAGAACAGGGTCAGGGTTCAGAGTGACCTTAAGAAATTGGAGAGCACATCCAGATAAGAGATAAAAGCAGACAGAGAGTGCTGCATTTGCAAAGGAGAAAGCAAAATGCCATTTACCAAGTCAGGTTTAAGATGGAGAGGGATGGCTAAAATAAGACTGAGGATTTTTAGTGGATTACAAATGAATCAGCAGCAAGAACTGTTGCAAGAGATACAAATCTTGTTTTGAGTTATATTTGAAAGAGTGTCCTCCATAAGGTGCGGGAGGTGACTTACTCATGTGTGGCACTGTGTAGCCATCATCATGCCATCAAATCCAGTTTGGGGTGCTCTGCTCGGAGGAGGACACGGGCAGGTTGGAAGGTGTCCAAAAGGAAACAATGAGAAGAGATTAAGAAACGTGAGAAGAGATTGAAAGAACTAAGTTTATTCAGTGCAGCAAAAAGAAAACCATTGTGCAATCCAGCAGTCTGCCAACATGTAATAGTGGTTATTAAAGTCCCAGATTTCCGTGGCAGTTTAATTTACTGATTTGCTAATTTGCCAGGATGATTTAGGCTGTATGTTGTGAAAACATCCTGTTACCATCATAAAACTGTTGCAAGACCACCTAGGAAGGCTAGGAAACCTCCTTCCCTGGGAGTTGTTACAGATAAGAGAGATGATGCTGTCAGGAG
Source organism: Vireo altiloquus (assembly GCA_013396875.1). Taxonomy (NCBI): domain Eukaryota; kingdom Metazoa; phylum Chordata; class Aves; order Passeriformes; family Vireonidae; genus Vireo; species Vireo altiloquus. Next base: position 64,496 of record VZRF01009707.1, read on the forward strand.
AGAGCCTTAGGTCTGTTGTTGCCCATTGGTTTTGGTTTGTAGGCCCCCAGGTTTGTGATTTGCTGACCAGGGAGAAGAGCAAGGAGCTGCTTGGGCAGAGCCTGGCAGGGTTAGCAAAGGAAGGGGACTGGGACGGCAGGACTGCAGGAGGTGAAGGAGGGAAGAAGGGGATGGACATGGCATTGAGATGAGTGTTGGGATGGACAGTAAGTGTAAAGAAGCCAGAGATTTTTTTTCTTTCCTCGAAATGTAGTCTGTCATGTTTCTCTTCCTTGGAGTCAGCAGATCAGTGGACAAAACTCTGGCCAAGGTGTACAGTGTCACCCATCTCCTGGGGCTGATGCTGAGGAGCAGAGGCTGGTGCTGGTGCCAGTTGTTGGTCAGATCAAGTGGTACTTTGTGCTTCCAAACTACTGAACCTCGCTGGTGACCCAAGACAAGGAGTTGTTATAGTTCTCCAGGCTGCAGTTTATTTTCTTAGGACTTAACTATTTTAATAAACTGAGGTCCTGACAAAATTCAGATTGTATCTGTGCACTAAAGTCCATTTTCTCCATCTGCATGTGTGTACATAGGTACATACTATTGGATGGCAGTTGCAAATCCCTTTTTTCCAAAGAATAGCATGCAGAATAGCATGGTAATCTCCTCAACACCTTGGGCAATTTCAGAGCAAGTGGATAAAGTGTTGAACATAAATCAGAGCTGGGTCTGGCTGTGAAAAGTGCAGCCTTAACAATAGGCTGGGTTCTCACCCTGCTTCTTTAAAATCACTTGTGTAACACTCTCTTTGTAAATGTTGTCCTGTAACCCCAGTAAACATGGAAAAACTGAACCAAAAGGGAGCCTGCCCTAAGCCTGGCATTAATGCTGCAGAGTGACACACACTTACCCAGCAGCTCAAGGCTTTGGGCTAGTCATCTGCCAGGCCCTTTCTCACACCCACCAGCATCCTGTGTCTGCCCCGGATGCTCGGAGCAGAGGCTCTGAGCTCTGTGAGGAAATTGTGTCAGCTGGCCAGCCCTGGGTGAATTCATCGCTGTGCAGGACACATCGCCCTGGCTTTCACCAGCTGCTCTGGGCATCTCCACACAAGCTACAGGGAGTGAGAATAAAAGCCAGGGGAAAGAAAAGAAAAAGAAATTCAAACCAGGCTAGGGTTCTTGTTTGGCCTCTACCATTACTCATGCCTTGAAGGCATTTATACGACAGTTGTGGCAGGTTTTTTTGTCCTGCACTGAATTTCTCTGGGTGCTGCAGGTCCGATGCCTTTTCGTCCCGAATACTGATAATCCTCAGCTCGAGCCAGTAGTTTCCAAGCTCAGCCAGAGGATTCATGGATGTTAGGGAGGGAGGCAGGAACGTGGACACGGAGCCAAATCCCTGGCTCAGCCCAGGGATGCTGCTCCCAGGTCTGGCTCGGGGCAGATGAAGGCGCCCACGCTGTGGCCACAGGGCTTGTGCCAGCCCCCGCTGATCTCTGGAGATGGTGAGTTAATTCTCCTCCCCTGCGCCTTCCCCTCCAGCTACTGTTCTTCAGAGTCAGAGATTGCTGTGTGATATTCCGGGTTTTCATCATTTCCTCATTTTCTCTCACGAAACATCTGACTGCCAGTCCCCCAGTAGCAGCTGCAAAAGAAGTTTAACCCTCTGGTTTTTCACACTCATTGTTAAAAGCATCAAGATCTACCTGCAGTTTTATTTATCCATCTCCAGATGCTGCTGCCTTAAAGGCAGAGTTGTGTGTGTATTCTTGCTGTAGTTTTGAGTTGGTTTTGATTAAAGACAACTGTTTAATAACTACAGTTCTTCTGCAATGACCGCTTTTGGCTTGCTTCAGACAAAGGGGTTCACTCATATATTATTTTATTTATTATTTGTTTTGTATTAAAGTAACTTTCAGAGGCCCTTTTTAGGATCAGGACTCTGTTATTTTACAAGCTTGTAAAATACAGATCTAACAGATTTCAAGTATAGAAAATCCTGGGTTGGGAGTTCTCTTCCAGTGGTATTCATTTTTTATGCAATCATGAAAGTATAGATCCATACTTTCCATAAAATAGTGGGTGTTTAAAACTTTTCCTCTAGCAAAGGAATGCTGGCATTGTACCTTATGAAGGAAAATTCTGTGCTGTTTTTGAATGGTCCAATCTCCTTTATCCTATGGGTTCTTTGATTTGTGTTTGAAAAGTTTTGTGGTGTAACTGTTGTACAGTAGACATGGTTACTGCACACTGAATTCCTGGTCTAAATATAGAGGAAACTAAGATGATAACATGGGAGACCAAATGTGGACTTTTGATGGAGGCTGCATTATTAAGACAAATGGGTACTTGTGTATATCAGATCTCTGGGATTTTATCCTTCTGAAGGAACTTAGCTAGCTCCATTCTGATATTTTGGAAGCCAGAGTTTGCCCCTTAGAGTGTAGACAGGCCACTGTTCATGTTTTTCTGTAGACTAATGTTTTTTGCAGTTCATTGTAAGTTACACTACCTTAGAGGAAAACATTAAAAATACAAGAAATAGATTTTTAATTATATTCCCATGCATTTGTTCTGGGCTTTTGTGAGTAGTCATGGGACAGACAGGAACAGCTACCTGAGAGATGAACAGGAACTCCTGGCCACTGGTGAAGCAGGCTCTAGCAATATCCAGGCATAGCATTTCTGACTTTAACTTCCAGCAAAGGATGAAAAGAATGATGGGAGTAAGAAGATAAGAAGTACTGTTAAACCTTTTCCATGGAAACATGGAATGAAAATACATGTAGCCTCGTGGTCCTTTCACAGATTTCCCTTTTTGTTATTGTTCTCAGCCTTTTCCTATCTGTTTAGGTTGTCTGCCTTCCCTTATTATATTATTTTCATGCAAAGGTGGAAACCTGGTTTTTTTCCTCCAGCACCTCTGCTGTTTCTGCTTGGTGTTGCTTACACATCCTGGTGTGGACCAGGGTGACTCAGCTGTGTTGCAGAATGTTTCTGGGCTCAGACTGCTGTTAAAACACCAGATGAGATAAAAGCCTGGGTGATAACTAAATGTTTGCCTTTTCATTCAGCATCCTTGCACTGAGCAGACTGACAGCTCTCTGGCTTGGCAGGGATGTCTTTGCAGCAGTACAGGACAGACTGGTGGTGGTGGAGAGGTCTTTAACCTTGGGAGTACGAAACAAGAATAGATGGTTAATGTTGCAGTGGGTGATTAAAATACCGTAGTCTTCCCAGAGTCTTCCCAGAAGGACTGCGTGATTTGGTATCCAAGCACGTGATATCTAAAATAAAAGTTTGGGAGGGAGTGGGTTTGGCTGAGCAGAGGCAGCTGCAGGTCAGAAGTAAAACCCCCAGGGCCAGAGCAGTGCCTTGGTGTTGTGTTTGGCTGTGGGCAGTGGCAGTTGTCCTTTTCTGTCATAATAACCAAATTCATTGAAACTTTCAAGCAAAAGAAACTTCTCAATTTTGGTAGAAGACTTCAGTCATAAATCGTGCCAAAGAAGAGGTGATGTCTCCAAATGCCAGGTATAAAGCATGGACAAGAGTGACTTTTCTATTGGGACCCCAGAGCAGGTAGACACAAAGGATGTGAGTTTATTCTCAGTGCTGCTTTACCTCCTTTCAGTCGCCACTTTGGTTTTTTGCTGCTGTGGTCTGTGTTTTGGACTTCTGCTTTGGAATAACCCCAGCATGGAGGCTGTAACATGAATGTGAAAAGAGTTTTGCAATGGTTTAATAAAATATACTTGATCAGCTGTATAGGAATTAGCAGATGGGAGCAAATTCTAAACTGGGCTTTCTTTTGCACTTGGTCTCTTGCAGCTGATAAAAGTTCTTCTCTTTCCACTTCTCTTATGCATTACATTTATGCCTAAATAAGCATTTACTTGATGTAGCAAACTTTCTGAATTTTTTCTTGAGCAGTGGTGAACTTAACTGCTCCCTCCCTTCTTACTTGCTGTGTTTATCATCTTAGTGCCAGTGATGTACTCGGTGAAAATGAAGGCAGTAGCTGTGCCCAGGGGACTAATCCAAAAAAGAGAGCAAATATTTCTGGATTACCTTGTTTGCTTTCTCTTCTGTTTGTGTAGTTTGAAACAGAGCAATTGCTGCTCTTCTATGTTTAACCTGAGTTATGCTGCTCTCCTTTCAGGTCTGCAGAAGGCCTGGTGCTAAGCTTATGGTTTCCTCAGCCTGGTTAGATATTACTTCTCCCTAAAAACTTTGCCCTGATACCATTGTAGCCACTTAATAGTAGTTTCTCCTTATTTTTGCACGTAGTTATTTGGGGGCATATTCTTACCTGCATCTTTATCCAGCACCACGTGTCTCCCTCTCCTGGAGCATTTCCATCCTCCCCACTGGAACAGCAGTGCTCCAACACGGTGTTTGCAGGTACCTTGGGGCTGGCTCTGCCTATCTCTGTGCTCTCCCTCCTCCTGTGGTGTCCTTCCAGCTGCTGAGATAAGAGGCAGGAACGTGAAGCCTCGCCCTCACTCGTTCATTAGTCTGAGCCCTGGTACTGAGTCTGCTTAGCATCAAGTGACTTGTTTTTCTTCTGTCTGAGACTATGCTTACCTCCATAAATCACAAAAAGATCATAATCCCGGCTTACTTGACACTGAACTTTTGCTTGGTTTCTTAACACAGCTGGACATATTAAATGCCTGAAAGCTGTTGGGAGGAATATTTCCAAAATACACATTTTCAAAGGCTGGAGGTGCAGTTCTCTGAAACGCTAGTTTCAATCTGAGATCTTGTGTTTAGGAGTATGAAATCTCTTCTGCCTCTCCAAAATACTGTACTGATTCTTACCAAAAGCATGGAAAGGGATGGGCTGTTAAAATCTACTGAGATTAAAGAAAGGTTTCTTAGTATTTTGTTCCGCTATTATTTTTTTTTTTAACTCACTGGCTGTAACAAGGCGAGGAAATGCTTACTGATCTGCTTGCCAAGGAGGAGGCAGATAAGTTTTAGCTTCAAATACCTGCACACCAGGGTAAAACAGAGTGGTGATGTACCCTTCTGGGCCTTTTAAAAGAGAAGGAAGGTTGCTTACATCATGTCCAGATATTCCTGCCTGCAGATGACTGAAGGGAGGCATGACTGTAAAGATTAGCTTCCCATAGTCTTAAAAAGGGAAGAGGTGAGAGAAAGTCCTTTCCTCCCTGCAGCATCTGCTGAAACGGGTTTTAGAGCATTTTGCAAATTCTGGGTTTTAACATGTTTTGAGGAGATGTCAAGAGGCATCTCAAAAGGCTTTTTTTTTCATAGCTGTATGTTTGGGGGGCAGTGTTTGATTTTTCTTGTCAAGCCTTGTTTATTTCTTGTTTTCTGTCTTTGACAAAGCTGTGGTCTACTTTGTATGCTATAAACGATGCAAAAAGCACCCAGAAGACTGTAGATGGATCCTCTCTGCCTTTGTTTTAAATCTATGTATGTAGACTAAATAAATAGCTTTTTTTCTGGGCTTAAAATCCTTACAGTGCACCAGACAACAAAAATTTGTGTCTTGGAGTAGCTCTGAGAATTCTTTAATGCTGAAATATCTCCTCTGCTCTCAAACCTGGGGCTCTCCCTCCTCTAGATAAGCAGTTTCTGTTTAAACTGTTTTTTTTATGACTGTCCTTTTGGGCAGGAGTTGGCACAGCCGATGGAGACTCTAGGAGTGCATGGCAGGGAAATAAGAAGTTTGAAGGTAAGATTAAACAAGTCCTCTCTGTTAAAAAGAGCAAGGGAAGAAAAAAAAATCTATGTGTGGGGTATTGGCTTTCTTTGGCTCCTGACAGTTTGAATGTACACTGAAAAGGATTGGAGCTCTTGAAAAGCTTTATAAGTTGTTTTCTTCTCTTTCAAGAAAACAGAATTTAGATAGAAACATCTTGTTTCAACTAGCAGTTGAATTAAATGTTGAAAATAGGATATTTTGGTTGAATTTGTTGGGGGCGGTGGTTTGTTGGGTAATCATTAGATTCACAAGAAAGTACATTGTGTTTTTATGCAAGCATTACTGTGAGCAGTGCGCGTTCTCTGTCTGGGAAGTAGCACTGTCTGAAGCACCAAATGCCTTTTGGCAGGTCGGCTCTTAAAGTATATTGTGTGTTATCTTTTACGGAGGATGTTGGCAGATGTCTGGAGGGGGGAGGCAAGACAAACCTGGGGTTTATTGTGGATTGCTGTTGGAAGTGGAAATGGGAACCAGGAAGATGCGCAGTGGAGGGTGTTTTAGTCCCTTGTACGGGGCAGAAAGCAGCAGCAGCTGGGGGCATTTTAAGCCAGTATTTAAGTGAGATAACCCAGATGCCCTTTTGGGAGATGTATTTCCTCTATTTCTTGTCTGAGGCTGGTGAGCAAGACCAGACTTGGGGGACATTCAGCCTTTTCCCCCCAAACTCCCAGTACAGGGGAGGGCACGAGGTGCCGACTGCAGCTGCTAAAGAGATACCAAAGTCAGGAAAGGAGCCCAAATTTTATTTTCTTCCAGTCTTACCAACCGGCCTAGCCAAAAAAGAGCATAAAACAACAACAGCTGTTGAAAAAAGTCTAAATTGTGTGCCTGTATCAACAGATGTTTCCATAAGCCATTGATTTTTAAGTTGGCCCCGCTTAAATACAGTATGAGGGTGAAAAGAGTCAAAAAGGTAAAATCTTATCTAAGAGACGTTTCTCTGCTTTTAAAAGCTGTCAGAGAAGCCATAAACAAAGTTGCACCAAAATATATAGTGGCTTTTAGTTTAAATTGTGAAAATATCTTGCTTTCAATAGCTTTTAGATCTTTTTCTGGGTATTTTTGCTTATGCGTCTGCATTAAATAAGCCCATTTAACAAAACCTGATCCTCTTATAAACATGGAATAATGATGGTATCCCACATATGGCTTTCATTAATTTTTGCATGTTCCGAAGTTGCTTTTTTTTTTCTCTGAAAGGCAAACTTCAGAAACAGAAGAGACTAGTGCTGCATAATAGCCAAAAAAGACTAGCTGAAGAATAATAACTAGGAACAGTTAAATTATTTAACTGCTGCATAACAAAAAGGATTTTTTTTTCCTATAGAGAAGGATGCTGCATAAGCTGAGTTCCTCCCAGTTGCTGTTACTGGTTTGCTTTGATGGAACTGGCGTCACTTCTGGTTATCTGCAAGCTTTTGTGCTCCTGAGTCTTGTAAATGTTTTGGATATTAGCCTGAAGAGAAAGCTTCAGAATATTTTCCCTTTTCTTCCCAAGAAAACAAAACCAACCCTTTCTGTGTAGTCACTGGCAAGAAATCTCAGATGTTCCATTTTCCTTATCTGCAACGCAGCAATTTGCAGCTCCTGGGACAGTGCAAATCAGAAGGATAACTAGGGAAATTTCAGGATATAATAAATGCTGCTTTTTGACATTTTTGGCCCCATTTATCATCATCCATTGGCTTAAATGTATGTATGTATTGAAATAAGCTATTAAATATATGGAAATGCAGCAGCTCTGGCAGGTGGGGAGTGAGAGAGGGGAGCACAAAAACTCAGCAATTAAAACTTCCCTAAAACACCTGTATTGGCCTGACATTCCCCATTTGGGGACGTTCCCTAGCTTTAACTGGGTGGAGAGGATGGGAGCAGGGCATGGAATCCATTATTCCAGTTAGGATTTAACCTTGCAACAGCAAATGTTACTGTAGAGGGATCTTTGAAAAGCTGGTAGAGATGTAGGATATGTTAGTTTATAACCTTAGAATAAATATTTTACTCTTTTTCTGGAGCAGCATCAACTGTTGAGAAAATTCCTCACTAATGGTGATGCTTCCACGTATCTGGCTGTTAATTATACATGTTTTATGCCCTACAATTCCTTTAAAAATACTTTCTAAAATTAGGCTATAGGGGAGAACATACTCAGCATGGATTGATGTAGCAGTCCTTAATGATGGCTTTGTGGACCCGATGAATCCTTGCCCTTGTATATACATCTTTAGTCCAGAGGGATGAAAGTGGGGTAAAAATGGATAAAACCAGGGGTTTTTCCACAGGGTCAACATTCTCTCCTGGGCTCTTGAGCTGTAAAGACATGTTTGTTTAATATTCTTTACAGAGGACTACCAGGGAAACGGATAAAACAGCGAGCAAAGGAATACTCATGTGGTCCTAAAGCAGACCTCCCAGGCAGGAGCTGGATTCCAAATGCCTCCTCTCAAAGTTTGCATTGGATTTTATTTGAAGTTTCCAAATGCGTGGAGAGAGGGCACAAAAATATTGGTTGGATGCGGGTGTAGGCAGGAGGGTGAGCTGGAGTGTGTTATTGCTGGGAGAGGGGCTTGGCTGCACTCAGGCTGATATCCTCCTCCCCACAAAGCAAACAGAAAAATTGGAAGGGCAAAACAAATGCCACAGTGTCCTCAATCCACTGCCTTCATTAGCAGCCAAGCAAAAAGCTGACCTGGGCATATGATGGGTGCCTTTGTACAGTGCTCTGCTTTCCCACCGCTTCCCCTCCCAGATTTTCAATTACAAGATGAAAGAAAAGATAACTTTTTCCCTTTTGACAGAGTGCCTGGCCAGGACAATACACTGGGTCGTGTGGGTTTCCTAAGGGCTGTGTCCTAGGGACTTCAGTTAAAAAGGGAAAAAAAAAGAAAAGGAAAACAAAAAAAGAAGGGAAGCTGAATCATTTTCTGGCATGATTTATTCATTTGAATGACCCGTCTCTGTTTCTCAGTCGGATTACAGTGCCTTTAAACTGCAGGCATGAAAGAATGGTAAAAGTTGAATAATTTCCTCAGTTCAAGATGTGTCATTTTTATATTGTCCAATAATTTCACTCACTCATGCCATACGTCATTTTTCTTGGGCTTTATCCACCAATTCATCTACATAATTTGCTACCCTGTCTCTGTTTTTAGCTAAAGACATAATTCTTCAGATAGAGCCGTCCACCAGACATCTTATGGCACTGATCTCATGTTATGCTGAGGCATCCTGGAGTGGCTCAGGTGATGTCTGCCTGCTCCTGTGCCCTGCCCACAGCAATGGGGGTCATTTCAGAATACAGGGATGTTTCCTGCACTCTGGAAATGCGAGGTGCTTTGTTTTCCTGCACAAAAACTCAAACTAATTTTTATCCTCATATTTTGAACAGTAGAGATTCGGTCTTTCTAGAATGTGTTGTTATGGGACAGGAGAATATATGTTTTTAGTTTTGTAAGTCAGTACTTTTTTATATACTGTATCTATCCCAGTCATGTCAGAATGGGTTTTTTTTATTATGGATGATATAGAAATGAAAAACTCCTTTGATTTTTGAATTTGTGAACTTTATAGATAATGAAACATCCCCTTTTTCTTGCATTTGAGACAAATGCAATGATCTTTTCCTTAACTCCTCTGTGGGACAAATTATTAGACATTGCTTGCTTGTGGTTGAGCAGGCCTTCAAGTGTTTGGGAGATAGTCTGTGCAAACCAATTTCAAGTGACTTGTATAAGGTTTATGGTGGTTTGATAACTCCTATAAATGCAATTCACTAGTTTAAATACTTGTGTCATTACTCTTCCAGATACCAGAAATAGCAATCCTGCCTTCAGAGTGAAATCACAGTAATTAGAGAAGATTATCACTCATTGTGTGCATGTAAAATTTACATCTTCATTGTCAGCAACTGAAAACCATAAAGGAAAACATAAGCAAATCTATTGTGACCTACTTTAGTTTTGGATGAGATCAGAGAATTGAATGTCATTTCTTCAGCAGCAGCTCCAGGCTGGGCTGTCCCAGCTGTGAAATCAAAGCATTATCTCCCATCCAGTTGTTTTGGTTGCAAATCGCGTTATTCTTTACAGAAGTCCCCGTTTTTTTGTGTTTGACCCAATCTGTAGGTCATTAGACCTGGTGCCCTGGGGGGAAGTGTCTGAGCACGGGAACTGACAGGAGGACACGGGACGTGCAGCTGATTTATTGCTGCAGTTCATAGCTCAGGTGCTCCTTGACAGCCTGTTTTGGGACTATTCCCACTTTATCCACTCATGTTTTCCCTTCCCTGTTTTCAGGATGTTGGAATTCACAGAGCAAAGCAACATGTCCAGTCTTTGACAGCAGAAGTATTTCTCTCAACTCCCATAACACGCTAAATAAATATCTGTGGCCTGGTCCAAGATCCCACAGCACTTCAGCCAGCTAGACATCCCAACTGCGGTTGTTTTTGGTAAAGGAAGAAACAGATCTTGAAAAGTGATGTAGAGTCAGCTGAGGGCCTGCTAATCTCTTGTGTGGGTTGTGTTTCTTCTGTAGACATTTGGGAGCAGTGAGATGGGCAGTTGACTTCCTCTGGAAGGATGTTCAGGCATGCTCCGCGGCTGACCAAAGCTTCAGCATTTTTCTGAAGGTTATTTGGACAACAGAAATTCCTGAAAAATGTACACTGAGTCTCTGAGAAATATTAGAAAAAGGGAAGGTCAGGAAGTGGCTGAAAGTCTCTCAAGGTGTTTTTGCATTTTCTCAAAACATGCTCCATGTATCTGTATGTCTGAGAGCTTTCCAAGCCCTCCTCGTTCCCTCATGGCTCTTCAGCTGTTTGTTAGACAGTTCTGTCTTTGAGCTTTAACTCAGGCTGCAGCTGGACAGTGGATTCTTTGGATGTTAAATTTTGCTCAGTTGTGTTGTCCCAAAATGTTGCTCTAGAAATGCCTTTCTCCAGACCTTTGCATGAATACATGATTTGAATAGGGAAGCTTTAGTAGAGTCCCAGGCTGGAGAATAAAACTTGTGTTGGTACTGAGGATGATTTGCCCCAAGGATTAACTCAAACTGATGAATATGAAGGTGTTTTAGGACCAGGATTGTGAAGTTTTGTTGCTGCATCACTGACCTTCCCCCTTAGAGTAGCACAGATTTGCCACTTATGGGATCCTTGTGATTGATGTCTGATCACAGGGGACTGTCCATGTCCCTCTCTGTGATGCCTTTTTTTTTCCGCGCCCTGCCTCATAGGGGAATTTAAAATCACAGCCAGCATTTTGGAGTCACTTGTAGCTTGTGGGGCACTGGTGGGTAGTGCCATGGCCAGGGGGATGCAGCTCTGGACCAAAATGCCACCACCCCACAGGGATGCAGGCAGACAGGCATGGTGGGACTGGGTCAGCCACAAAATTTCTCTCAGTGTTGCAGTGCTCTTGCAAACGTGAAAAATCCAGGGCTCCTTACCAAGGTCTGTGGTGGGAGTGCTCCCTATGGTCAGCAGCAGCCTGGTTGCTTCAAAATCTGCCTTTGAGCATCTGTCCCAATCTGGTGTCAACGTGGGTGCTGATCTCCCTCCGGGCAGGCAGGTTGGGTGAGCTCTCCCCTCCAGATTGGACGTGCTCCTCTTACAGGCTTTGCAGCATTAGAGTGCAGATTTCCTTTGCCTTATTTAGTTTTAGGAAAAAAGCTGTTTGTTTTGTCTATCCTTGCAAGTGCCAGAAATGTAAAAATTTAAAAACCCTTTCCAAAAAGCTGCTTTCTTTTACGAAAAGAGCAATTGAAATTGTAATTCTTCTCTCTTACTATCTTGATGAATTTATTATCACCTCATTTTAGTGCTCAAAAGTGGGTTTTGCCTTGCTTAAAACGGGGAGAATTTTTTCCTTTCATCTACTGCTCCATTAGTTCATATCAGAGCCGTGGTTAAAAAAGTTAATACGCCTGAGTATTTCTGCAGATTGCATCATTGCAGTGTTTCATAACGATATGGCAAAAGTAATTTGAAACAGATAACAATAGTTCAGTCTGTTTCAGGATAACCATGATTTCCTTGTCATTAAGAAGTCTGTTAGCGGGTGGAGGAGGAGGAGGAGGAGTTTTTATCTGGATGAGTTACAGATCATATGGTGTGACCAAGTGCCTTTTTTTTTTTTTCTTCCCCCTCTTTTCCTTCCCTTGAAATCCGCAGCGCTGGACTTGGGTTTGGATATGAAATGATTGGATAGTTTCAAACTCCTGTCTGCACAAAGCAGCTCAGAGCTTCCAGATGTTTTCAATAAGGAGCCCAGAACTGTCGCATCAGCAGCCAGTGGCCGGGGCTGCTGCTGGCGTCTCCGCTCCATCTCGAGCAGCTCGCCAAAAAAAGGGAGAATTATTTACTTGTTAGAGTAGGGTTTTTTTAATTTAATCTTTATCTTCTGATTGTCTGTTACATTGTGTTTCAGAGCATAAATGCTATATACTGACTAAACACTTGTATGGCATTCAAGGACTGCCTTAAATAGCTGGACAAAAGAGACTGGAAACCTTTGTTCTGCTCCGTCCGGGCTGAGTCGTGTTCTGTGTCTGCCCAACGTGCCTTTGTGGATGGCAGGCTGTGTGCAAGGCAAGATTTCTAGCCTGAAACAATGCAGCAGAAGCCCCACCTAATGTGGGAAGAGAGTGATGGTCTCCCAAGGGAGACTGTGTCTGGCACGTTATCTTCTATTTGTTTATATTATGTTTTTTCCCCCCTTCAACAGTAAAGTCTGGAAATGTAGATGTGATCGACTTGGGGTGTCTGTAGTCGTCACTGGCCTCCTGATCTTGGCTGTGAGTCAGGAACATGACCACAGAAAAAACTCTTGGAACAAATTAGGGATTTGGAGGCTTAAATTTAAAAAGAAAATAGACGGGAGAGAAGGGGTTATTTTTTCTCGGTTTGTGTTGATTCTTTCCCTCTGTGGCTGAGTAGGGGAGTGGACAATGGACAACCTTTACTAGATCAAGACACATAATTATGGAGTAAGGCAGGTTATCATCTTAATTCACAGGACATGCACCAAGTCCTGGGATATGCACCAAGTCCTGGGACACATCCTGTGCCCAGAGTCACCCAGCCTGGCGTGGGTCTGGTAGCTTCTCTGGCTGGCTCTCTCCACCTGTCTGCACCTTCCGCCTGAGCTTTCTGTGCCCTGCTGCCCCGTGAAAGCACACACTGGGTTACCTGTGGCTTTTGCCTATCCCAGAATGCTTGTGCATAGCTCAGGAATATTGGCCTCCTGCTGTGAGAGCTGCACATTTTCCAGCGTGTCTCCCATCTGCTTTGACTGGAGATGTGTCTCATTTACCCTTACCTGCAAGAAGGCTGAGGTGATGTGAGCCACAAGACTGGGCGTTGATGCAGCTACAAGCTGGACCCATCTTGCATCTCTGTGGAAGATGCACTGTCACAGGTAGTGATGCTCACCTGGCAGTCCCCTCTGCATGCTGGGCATTGCTTGAGCCCTGCAGCTCTTTCTGGTTGCCAGAGGAACTCTATAGATCAAAGGTGAAGTGCTTTAAATGGAGTGTCTGAGCAGAGCTGTGCAGTTGTTGTTTGGATAAATCCTGGCTGGGTATACCAGCAGCTGTAATTAAATTGATTTGAAAACAAACCTATCTGCTCTATCAGCTGAAAAAGAAGGGTGCTCCATAACGAAACATTAGAGCATCATTGAGGCACTGTGACTGTTGCAAAGTCCTACACCTGAACTAAATTCACATATTTTGTTTATGGGTTCCTGTCTTGTAAATTTAGATTTGAGGAAATCCCTTCCTTTTATGGTAGTGTTTGAAGGGCTGGAATGCTGTCACAGCCATTTCTGATTGCTCATCTTGATGGGCACATGATTGCTGGGATTCATTACTTGTGGAGAAAACTGGTGGCTCCAGAAAGTCCCCAAAGTACGACCACATTGTGTGTGTCCTAATACTGAAAGCAGAAGCTCCGCTTGTTGTTGGAGAGAACAGAATCATTGGCTGAGATCTTGAGCCAGGGATTGTAGCTGTAAGACAGCCTCATAGAGGAATCCTCCTCAGTTCAGCTGGTGGTGTGGTGGAGATGAAGCTTTGGGATTTAAGGGAGAGACTGGAGCGTAAGGAATTTGTGGGGAGACCCTGGCACTGACTAGGTAAGAGTGTACCTGTGTCTCTCACTGGGAGCAGTTCATCTGCTGTGAGTCCCAGCCTGCTCCAGCTCCTGAGGACATGCTCAGGTGCGATGCCCAAGGCAGACCTTTGCGTCTGGGCTGGCCACTGTGTCACCAAGTCTCAGCAAAAGATGCCCTTCTCTTGCTTACTGAGTGCTAAATCTGTAGGGTAGATGTGCTTTTGTGTAATCTGACTGTATGGATTGGGGGTGTCACATCCAGCAGCACGTAATGGTTCTGTAAACTCCTGGGTTTTGGTGTTTCATGAACAGGCATGGAGGGGGGTCAGTTCCTGTGTCACTCACAGGCAGGCTGTGCTGCAATGTGTTTGGGCAGTCAGAAGACTGGGCAGCACTGGGAAGAGAAGCTGGAGTGCTTGCTTACAGCAGAGGGGTTTGGATTTCCTTTGGAAGATTCATCTTGCATTCAAATGCTGAGAATTTGCTCTTTATCCGTTCCAGTAGGCTTCAGGGTTTGATTCACCTTTGCCAGAGTTTGAGCTGGTGGCTACAAATCTCCTTATACAACCAGGGAACTGGGACCACCCTGCAGGACTGGATGAAAAGACCTACAACCCCCTAACTAAGCTCCAGGAGTGGAGCAAATCCCAGCAGCAGGAGGTAGGCCAGTTCGCCCAGTGCTGCTGAGGATGGCTTTTGGAGATCGGCAATTAAACCTGGGGTTGATAAGTGCTGTTTCCAATTCTGTGTTTCCTGCTTGGCAACATGGGATTAAAAATTGCTGCATTTTCAGTTTTTCCGTCTAGCAAAGCAGCAGTTCTGGTTGCTGCAAACTCCCAGTCACTGAAAACTCTGCTTCCCCTTTTCTTCTCTCTTTTTTTTCCTTTCGTTTGGAACCGCCCCCATTCTCTTTTGAATCAGTGAATGAGAGAATGTCTAAAGCCAGGGAAGTATGGAAAGATTTCATCCCTGGAGAGGTCAGGGTGGGGTGGAAAGCAGAGGGGGCTGCAAGGGGGCAGTTTGAAAACAGGAAACCATGTGGCAGTGAGCATGCAGGGCCCAGCTGATGTGAATGAGCTATTGAGAGCACAGAGACTGGAGCTGGCCCCGGCATTAGAAAGACGAAAAACTTTTAGGGTTGTTTTTTTTTCCCCAAGAAAAAAAGCTCTGCCTTTCAGACTAGAATAGAAGAGGGAAGATTGTATTTTCTGGACTAGTTGCTCAGATCTTTGCTCTGTGTTGCAAACAAACCAAGAATAAAGTCAATTACTGAGTTCCTTTTTTTTTTTTCCCCCATGTGCACTGATTAAATCATAAGTTTCCATGCGTGCTTTAGGAAAGATTAACCCTGAAACTGTGTTTCATTCACCTGGCCTGGGGGAGTAGGAAGAGTCTTTTTACCTCTCCAAAAACATGTGCCTTTGCTCTCAGTCTCATTTTGGACTGAGTAAACACACCAAGTGCCTGCAGCCAGAGGTGGAAGAGGGTGGCAAAGAAAAGCTGCTGCTTTTTCTTCTCCTGCTCCCTCCTCTTTTTTTTTTTTTNNNTTTTTCCTCTCTCTGAATCATGCTCCCACAACTGCAAAGTAAATTTGAAAGCTGGGAGAACACTGGGGCAGGACTAAAAAGGCAACCAGTGACGTCCCAGCCCAAATCAGGAGGGAGTGGTTTATTTAATTATTTTCTTTCCTTTTGCCCAGTGCTGTCATTAGAAATTTAAACTTAACGCAAACCCGAACCGTCTTGCCTGGTGAACAGTGAACTGACTCGGAAGGAGGAAAGTACTTTTTTTATTGTTTCTTTCAGTGCATGAGGGCGTGACAGACAAAACACTTTGGTGACACTCTTTGCGTTGGATACGGAGATTGGGGTTTTTTTTGCTTTTCTTTTTGTTTTTTTCCTGAATTAGACCCGTCGTGGCGGAGCCTACCTTCTGCCTTTGCACTCGGAGCATCAGTATTCCTGCTGCACACATCTGGCTTTTGTTCTTTTTTCAGGCAGGATTTTCATTCTGGTGCTTTTTGGATATCAAAGTTGTCTGGAAATCATTTTTTTATTATTATTACTATAACAGGAAAGCCGATACCATTCTTAGCAGTCGCAAAAAAAAGCAATCCTATATGTATAAAGCTGTCTTCAAATATCTTTTGTTTGCTATAAGTTCCTGCATTCCCTGTAGAAGCAAATCTGTTCCAAGAAGACTTTATCAGCTGGGCGCAGTGCTGGGATTTTCGTTTTCCTGTTGAGAAGCTCGGGCAGGCTGGTGTGTGCTGAGAGACTCCTCTGAGCACGGATGTGAGAGCTCTGTGGTCAGCCCCAGCGTTCATGGTGGGCTCTGCTCCTCCGCTCCCAGCTTTTTGGACAAAATGTACGAACGCCACAAGAGGCGATACAGCCTGTGCGACATTTCCAAGGTGGACAGGACTGTAGATGTTGTGTTGTTGAAGGTATGGTGTTCATGTGTGTTTATTTGTGGGTTTCCTCTCCCTGTCTCCCCGGGGGTTGATCTGTCCTTGCTGTAGCTGTGTCCCCAGCGGGACAGTGCAGAGGGGAGGGACAAGTGGAAGAGCTCTTGCCCTTCAGTTTGGAGATGTTATCAAACCATTTCATGCTAAATGTTATTATCTCTGCAACTGGATAATCTCCTGTGGCAAGCACTCTTTGGGAGAGCTCCCTGACCATCCTACATACCCTCTGCCCTTAAACAGTCCTGATTTGAAATCTCTGGTGGGTTTTCTGTGTGAGGGGAAAAGGGTTTCCATTTCCAGTGCTCGCTTTTGAAAGGCACATGTTCCTCAAAAAGATTAATTCTGCCAAAAAAAGGCATGGTGGATCCTCCTCTGCCTCTGTTTTTTGTTTGTGTTAGAAGGGTTACTGTCAGTCTTGTTGTTTGGGTGTGATTTTGTCTGAGGATGGGTTGGAGCAAGAATCAGGAGTGGTTCTTGGCTAATTGTCCCACTGTGTTCCTCTTGTAATCCAAAATTAGCAAGTGCTCCACCAAATGGCACAATGGCAGTCTGGGAATGTCCTGTCTCTGTAACAGCTTTGTGGAGCTTCAGCAGTTTCCTGGCAGAGTGGATGGAAATAGGAGAGAAGCCAGAGGGACTGCAGAACACAGCCCAACTCAGAGATCTTAACTCCTGGAAGAGCATTTCCTTTCCCTCTCCCTCTTTCTCTTTTCTCTTCTTAGGTGAAGCAGTGGGATTCTACATGATCATATGGTTTCCTTTTTTATGATTTTTGCTTCATGCTCTTGTTTCCAAGTCAAGACAAAAATATATAACAAATTTATTTTCAATTAATTCTTGTTCTACTTTATCTGCCCTAAAATAGACCTAGCTCTTGTTAACTTGCTTTGTTTATGAATGAGTGTTTTCCTTTAATTCAGTGTATCCACTGGTTTTTGGTGGCACAAATAGCTGGAAGTTGTTTTCTCTACCAGCTCAATTTTTTTGGAGTATTTCTGAACTCTCATGTTACTGTTGCTGGTTGAGGATTGAATCCCATAGCATTCAGTCTATAGACACAGTATGAGTCATTAAAAATATTGTTGTATTGAGGACAATCTGCTTCTGTGAAATGACTGCCTAGTTAATTCTTGGGAGGAGACCTGGTACCCTGACAATCTTTGTTACCAATAAAAAGCACAATCCTCTTCTTTATGAAGAGTATCTGAATGCCTGGGTTAAAATACAATTCACTAAAATTATCTAACTTCAGTGTTTCTGATGTCATCAGTTCCTTAAATTAGTTTTTGTTCAGCAAAGCTTAGATTTTATAACAAAATGTGGCTCTTGTTAGTTCCAACTAGTATTTTCCTAATTGAGTTTCGGAGCTGTGGGTTATACTGTCTGTTCCTGCAAATGACTCAGTGTCCATATATGTGTGCATGTGTGCACGCATTGCTGCTCCCAACATGGACTGTACAGCCTGCAGATGTTTAAAATAGGGGGGTGCTGGTGACAGCTACGGCTACAGTCAACTCTAGCTCGATTTTCAGTCATTCTTCATGTTTTCTCTGGTTTCTATAACATAACTGGTAGATGAAATTAAATTTTGATGATCTAGGGATCCAAGCCAGCGCTCGAGTGCGTCAGTGGCAGATCGTCTCTTGACGTTAATGGGAGTTGGATCAGGCCCTTAATGAGGGAGCTGGGGGTGGGGTTTCTGTTGGGTTTGGTTTTCATTAAAATACTGAAATAAAACTGTACCTTACCTAGGTCCTATTTTGGGGAGTTAAGAGGACTGGGTTTCTTAAATATTGAAAAGCAAGTCCTTAGAACAAAAGCAGACCCACATCGGATCCATCAAGAGTGTTTGAGTTGATGAAATTTTAACAAGATACTTGCAAAGCACCAAACAGCTTTCAATTTGTCTGCAGGTTGACTCTGACAAGCTGTCATTTCTTTGAGTGGTAGATGAATATGTTCTTTGCTTCATTTTAAGATAGGGAGCTCAGTAATCATAGAATTGTTTACGTTTAAAAGACCCTTAAGATCATCAGGGCCAGCCATTAACCCAGAGCTGTCAAGTCCACCTCTAAACCCTCATGTCCCTCAGTGCCACGTCTACACATCTTTTAAATACCTCCAGGGATGGTGACTCAGTCATGACATGAGAAAGAAAATCAGCTGCTGAAAAAGGACAACGGGAACAAGTGGTGAATAAAGATCTTATGCCATTTTGGGTACCGGATGTTTATAGATGGGATTATATTTGCGTTGATTGCATCCATTCTTAGATACAGTCGCAAAAGAATTTTTGGTTCCTACCCCTTATTTTGCAATGCACGTGTCATCTGAAGGGCTACTGTCTCGAGGCTCAAATTTTCCATGTTTAGGTTGTGCTTGAAACAGCGGCTTGTGAAGTTATGAAAAAAATTAACCTCAGCAATTTTGAGAGTTGATGCACACAATTGGTTTTGGCTTTAGCATAATTTCTTTTTCCTCTCCACATTTGAAAAAGCAAGAGGCAGCAGGTTACCAGCAGTGTCCCAGCCTCTGTCAGAGGTAGGACTTCATCCTAGGAAGAAATTCCTTACTGTGAGGGAGGTGAGGCTTTTCCAGAGAAGCTGTGGGATGCCCCATCCCTGGCAGTGTTCAAGGCCAGGTTGGATGGTGATTTGAGCCACTGGGAAAGTTGTCCCTGTCTATGGGAGGGGTGTTGGATTTGGATAGTCTTCAAGGTCCCTTCCAACCCAAACCATTCCACGATTTCACGATTCTGTGTCCTTTACTGGCTGCTGCAGCAATGCAAACTTGATGAACTTGGATCCTGAGCTTAGAGTTTGCCACTGTGCAGGGAAGCCTGGATGATGCAGAAATGACTTAAAAATTTGCTGTCGTTGTTCCTGCTGAGTTTGCCTTGTAGCAGATGAGGGAGAAGTTGTGGGGTGTGCGATGTGGGATGTCTGCTTGTCTGAACATTTTGCTGAGCTCTGAGCAGCTACGTGCAGGGTAAAGCAGTCTGTGCTGTGTTATTGCAAGCCCAAAATGGGAAGTCTCAGTGTGCCCATGTGTGCCTTGGCAACCCCGTCTCATTTTTATGTTGTGCCTGCTACCACAAATAAAATTATCTAGGGACAGGATGCTAAAACCACACTGGCTGGCACCTTGCAAATACATGTGAAGTCAGACAGGCGTTCAAGTGGGGATGAACAGGCAGTGCTTTGCTGAGTTACGAAGAACTGGGCTTGCTTTGGGAATGGGAGACTGAGCAATGGCAGCTGGGAATGTTCTCTCACAGTTACTGCCTTTATCTGCATTTCACCTCTGTACGTGAATGCTCAAGCTGTTAAGGGTAGGCACCAGGAATAAGTTTTTTCCCAGCTGGGGCAATGAGGTTTGATTTTTCTGCTTTTCAGATGAACCGATCCCATTCAGCTTCCAGTTGAAGATCAGAACATTACTCAAGAAATTAAAAACAGCGTTAATAATAAATCAAGGTATTTTGAAGTTAAAGGGACAGCACTATCAATTAGATGTTCTTATTCCTGGCTGCTCTTGTAGCTTTACTCCAGCACCAGAGGAGATCCTCTGGAATGAACCCTGCCTACCTAAGGCAAAGTGCCATTTACAGCATCCTAAGCTAAAAGTAGTGTATGGAGAAGTCCCTAAATTAGCTGGAACTGGGCTTCCTTCCATTGTATGTTGAAGCTTTTTCTTATTTATTGACAGATCAGCAAGTTAATTCCTTCTTTGGGGTTGTTCTAGGGGAAGCATGTCCCCAGCTGATGGATATGCGGTGTTCATCAAACTTCGTGGGCCTAAAATTACTCTGAACTTTAATTCTGCATCTGTCTATACTGTTCTATTGCAGGACAAAAGTGTTTTTAGAATGATGTAGAGAATTCTTGACTTTTTCCGTTTGTGTCCCATGTAGAAAAACAACTGGAAGGGCAACTTAAATGAAATTATTGTGTTTTCACATTAGGCACATACATGTTTTTGGGAATTCTGCTCCCATATTAATTAAGGGATGGGTTTTTTGCAAAGCCAGTGCTGTTATTTTTAAAGCTTAATAAAGTCTGTTGACTTTTAGTTTTGCTGGTGGAGGACATCCCAGTGCCAAGGGCTGAAGAATGTACTTGGGGCACACGTTCCTTTTCCCAGCTGGGACATTGCCAGGGGGATAAATGCACTCTAGGAATTCAGAGTTGCTCTTGCACCATAAAGATCTAATTTATTCAGTCATGTGACATGTCCTGTGCTTGTAGGAGCCTTTTTTGGTGAAATCCTTTAATACAGTTTTCTATAGCGCTGCTGGCTTGTTGCTGTGAGTGAGGTCAGTTTGGACCTCCTTGAAAAAAATGTTGTCCTGATATGGTGTCACCAGTTCTGTAAAGGTAAAAGACTCAGTCTAGCATATTCACAGTGCTAGAAGAAAAATCAACGTAGAAATCATTGAAGAAGTGCAAATGTTGTCCCTTTTGGCATACATTTGAGAATGTCTTTGTGTTCTGCATTCACCTGTTAATATCATCCTTCAGAGCTAAGAAAATACACAGGGAGATTACAAAAAAAATTTAAATCAAAAATAAATCTGGAATTTGCAGGCAAATTGATACGTCTGCTCTTAATATTCTCTGGCAAGATGATTACCAAAGCAGTGATTGCTGCTCTTGATGTGAGTTTTGTGTGTATGGAGTCTTTCTGCAGCAACAGATGTTGAAGGAAAACAGTGGAAATTCCTTCCCCAGATGCCCCCATCCTTCATGCTCCTTTTCAAAGTGTTTTGGAGGATCTTGAAAGGTGGTTTTTGTGAAGGGGGTAAATCAACTGTTGCTTTAGTTTCTAGTGCAGGAACCACAGGCAACTGGATAATTTCATATAAGTGGAATTGTAAAGTTAAAAGTTGGGCGGCGTAAACATTGAGTTCCAGTTATGTGTACAAATTTCTTTAATCCTGTAGGAAATTTTTAAGAACGGAAAGTTCCTAGAAAATAATTACAATATGCATAGAACTTAAAGAAAAATCATTGGATCATTTCTGCTTATGAAAGAAATTAGTTAGAATTGAATTTAGAGTATTACTTTTTTCTACTACTTTTATTCTACAGTGTATATTTGAAATGGATATTACTCGGTGTGGTGCACAAGTACTTAATGATACACTAAGCAAGCTACAATTACTCTCCTAAATATTTTCCTATGTGCAGTTGTATCAGGTTTTAGCTGCAAGGTAGATCATTGTCTGGAAGTCGGGGAAAATAAAAGGAGAAAAATGGAAACTTGCGAATTTAGGACAAAGTTAAAATAATATGGAAGGAAGATGACTCTCTAGGGACCTGCTAGGAAAAGAAAGTTAAAGTCATCTGGTTCCTTGTGCTCTGGAGATGTTGATTTATATCACGACCCGTGAGGTTGACAAGTGCAAACTTTTGCAATAGCGAAAGATTTCCTGGAAGGTCAGTGTGTTCTTTTTATTGTGAAATGGGAAGGGAAGAAGAGTTAAAATAAAACCAGAGGGAGAGAAAAAGGACTTTTCCATGCTGGAAATGTAGGAGAGGTACGTAGGAGGGAGGTAGTCCCTGGCCCCCAACACACCTCGTAGTGAGCCTCCATCACACAGCTCTGCCGTAGATATTGTTGGAGTGTCTTTGAAAGGAGGTCCTAGTCCTGGTTTTAAAGACAGGCACCACACTGGAGTGGATTAGATAATTCCTTGTCCAGGACCAAGGGGAGAGGAAGGAAGAGCCTGGGATTGGGGTCTGGGGTCACTCACTGTTGCTATGGGACAGAGGACATCTCAGCTCGAGGTGCCCCACAACTTGTCCGGTGCCATCCTTTCCTTATGCATTAAGTCACATCAAGTTTGAGTTCAGAGTCTGCAGGAAGAAGTCCCTGAGAGTCAGGAAATAACCTGTGTGTGCCCAGAAAGAGCAGTGGAACCATCTGCTGCTTGCAGCTCCAGCTGGTGTCCTGAAGGCCTCTTGGAACATTTAGCCTGCTGGTGTTTCACAGGCAAACAGAAAATCCTCCGGGATTCAGTCTTTGGTGCCTGGGGATGTGCTTCCATGATTCATTCTGTGTCTGAGCTGCAGATAAACACATTCAGGCTTCTGTATGGAAAAATAGCTGGTTCTCTCCTGGCATTTCTTCAAAAGCTGTGTATTGAAACTCGGTTCCCAGAGGCTGTTTCATATTCCCTGTGCCACTGGAACAGCGCTGCATCCTCTGCTCCCGCCGCAAAGACTCGGGATGCCTGGAATCAATGAGCTATAATCAGTGTGGGCAAGGAAGAAAGTGTGGGGTTTTTATCATCTTCTGTGGTCACCAGCCTGCGGTCCTGTCGTTGGGCTTCTCTCAGCAAAACAAGAAACTGGGGGAAAAGGGAGGAATTTTCTCACATGTAATGCACACGTGCCTGCAAAATCACCAGACAAGCTCATTTCAAATTTCTCCATGCTGGTGCATTCCCCTGCTCCTGATGTTCAGGTGCTTTTATAAAGGCAATTTTCTTTCCAGCTCTTACTGTCTGTACCTGTAGTCACTAGTCCTGAGTAAACACAAGCAGAATTCAGGTGTTGAGGGGGGATCCCAGTACTCAGTGTTGGGCTGTGGACAGTGGGGTTTGAGTTTTGAGTATCTATGGACCACCCAGTTTTCTGAGAGCACACAGTAAACCTCCCTCAAATCCTGTCTGGGCTCGTTTTGGCCTAGGAAACACTTGTATATAGTAGTGGTTTCCTTTGTTTTTGTTTTGATGGTGATTATTATTTTTCCTGAATTAGGGCTATGGAGATATTTAGTTTCTAATGTTTTATTTTGTACATAATCAGGTATCTCAGAAGCAGCACCTTAAACCTCAGTGTTACTCTCTCATTACTTTTTTAATAGAAAAAAGCAGACGTTTTCAATACTTGGCAAAGCCACAGGGCTGGGGAGAGAGCTGGCTGGGAAATGGGAAAAATGCTCAAATCTTTTTTGAAAAAATGCCAATGTCTATAATGCATTTTCAGTGAATGACTCAATTGGTTCTATTAAAGTAAAATATATAATGTTAATTCAGCCTAATATGGCCTATTCAACAGACAGCTTGAACCTCTTCATATTTTCCTTTCCAACTGCTAATTATTGAATGGGATGTTTAAGTATTGATTTCCAGTAGTGGATATCAGTATAAATCAAGAGTAGTTCCTTTAAATTTGATGGAAATTTGTTTAAAAGTAAGAAGGGTCAGAGGGAGGTGCAAGTCAGTCAGAAGGAGGCAGAACTTGATTCTGTATCTGAAATGGGTCAATCCTTCATTTGTGTGGACTTGACAAGCATATTTGCATTTGTCCTTCTGTGTATGTTCAGCCTCAACCTCTAGATTTGCCTTTAATAAAATGTAGGAAAGTGTGGTGCAAATTTATTCTGTTTTGTATGGAGAAAAAAGAATAATAGCATGATATTTATTGACTTTACAGTCATAAAGTGCTATTTATTGACTTTGCAGCTCTCCTAAGACTAAAAAAAAATAATAAATTCTGCAGTTAATTTTAGATGCTAAGGTTATATACCACACAACCTTGCTGAAAACAGGGAGTGACTTCTGTGGAAAGAATCAGAATGTGACCCACTGTCCATGCAACAGTTAAAATGCAACAGCCTTATTTCACTCTGGAAAGAAAAAAACCCATTGTTTTGAAGTTTTGCTTACAAAGCCTTTCTCAGACGGAAGACTGCTTCTCTTTCCCTTGCTACCTCTCATTTAATATAGATGTACTGTATGTAAAAGGGAGAAAATGGACGCACAGGTGCGTGTGGAGCAGAGGTGCAGGGAACACGGGGATCTTAGATGTGTGTACATAGATGGGTGTGATGGGGTCCTGGGTGAGTGTCTGTGTAGTGCAGGTGCATCAGCAGAGTCAGGGAGTAAGTGCTACAAAGTGTACATCATCCCTAAGAAAAATAGACTGCAAGATTCCCTGGAGGTGGAAGGGATTTCCAGGTGGGACATGCACTGAGGTCACCCCGAGACCTGCCTCTGGTAGAGCTCAACGTCTCCTTCACCTCTCCTGGGAGACTTCTGCTCATTTTTCCCCTCTCAGAACTTCTCTGTTCCTTCCCTTTTCCCTGTCAGCAAGAGCTGCTGACTGGGGACGGTCGTGGCATCCTCTCCACTGGAGGATTTTGAGGACACGTTGGATTAGGACCTCTCAGATGATAACTGAGCCTTGATAACTTGGCGCAGCAGACCAGGACTAGGTGACCTGTCAAAGGCCCTCCCAACCTTGCTGTGTCATCACACAAGTATGGAAGAGGACAAAACCTGAGGAAGAAAATTGTGCTGTGGCAAGTAGCTGCCAGGCCTGGGGGAGTGCAGCGTTGTCTGTGTGGTGTGGAGAGCAGGAGGTGAGCAGAGGTGCTGGCAGGAGCCCCTTGGTGACAGGCAGGGGACAAAGCCAGCCAAGGACTGCAGTAACACGTTCCATGATCTCAGTGAGAGAGGAAACAAGGACGTGGGTCATTAGTCAAAGCAGCACGTCAGGTCAAGGGTAGGAGAGGCTTGGTTTTAATTTATTTAAATAAGGAAATAATAAGAAGGCAAACGCAGTGCATTTCTTAACATAGGAGAAAGGACAACGTTGAGGGGATGAGAATCCAGCAGGAACTGCAAAAATAGAGTGGGATCATGGAGGAGATTTGAACACGGGTCAGAGGCAAAAAGTAAATAGTAAAAATTCACTATTTGAAAGAGAGGAAAGGAAATTATTTCAGGAAATAAAAAGAAAGCCAGAGAGAGAGGATAGAAGAAATACTTTACATATAAAATCAGACAAAGTCATCCATTTCAATAGCTTTCTTTTAGCTACAGCTTAAGATGTGAGATCCTGTGTGTTGAGGCAGGTCAGGAGGGGAAATAACTTCTGGGTTTTGTGGTGTGGGACAGGTGAGATTTGCATGCATTTGGCAGTAAATAAAGGCATTTGGCTCAAAGAAATGGCAGAGAGAGTAAAGGGGCTTCCAGAGTCTGCCAGCTGCAGACAAAAGTAATGGGAAGTGAATGTTGGATGAGCCAAGGGTTGTGCGTAGTCCAGCAGACTTCAGAGTCAAAATGTTGGACGACACAACCCCAGTGAGGAAGATGAAAGCACAGGCAGAAGGAGGAGGAGTCTGAGAGCAAATCAGTCATCCTTGCTGAAAGACTGGGAGTCATGGAAAGGGTGAAGGACAGGGTGAGGTGATAAGGGCTGGTGTTGAAATAAACCATGTGATGTGTCTTAGTGTTAAAATGGGTGTTTCTATCATCATCATTGCAGTTAATGCAAGCCCAAAGTGCTTCTGGTTCTCACCATGACCTGGGCACTTCCCAAGCCCTCGATTTCACATCATCAGAGCACTTCGCTGTCTCTGAGCTAATTATCTGTACAGCAATATGGGTGGTAAGGAATTTCTGTTCTGTAGGTTGTGAACTGAGGTGTAAAGCAGATGAGTATTTTCCTACAGCACTGCTACAAGTGGAGGTGGGACTTGAAGCCAGGGTTACTCATCCTCCCTCTGAAGTCCTTCCTTGAGCAGGAGCCACCTCCAAATCAAACTTTCCACGGAGAAGTAAAGGTTTTTGCCGTATATTAATGGTTTGTTTAGTGATGCAATGAAAAATAAAACCGTACATTACTTTTGACATTTTTATTATTGTGAAAAAAATTAAGCCGTAACTCTGCATCTGCTGGTTGATGCAGAGGGACATTGGAGAAGAGACTAAGAGGGGTGCTGGTGAGAGTGGCCTCTCTTTGATGTGCTGTGATGTGTTTTCCAGATAAACCGTGAGAGCTGGTGTCCGCTGGAGCCGTGCCCCGATCCCTCCCTGCTGGAGCGCAAACGCACTCGAGAGTCTCCAGGTGAGCCTTGTGCTGAGGGCAGCTCCACACCCACAGCCCTCCTCCTCACCTCTTCTATCCTCCCTTTTCTCCCTCTTTTTGACGTCCTGGCCTTCGTGGGGAAAACACATAAATTAAAGAAACTGTGTAATGACTGTGCTGTGAGTCATTGTTAGCACATGGCTGCAGCACTTGACTAGCAGGGAGCTGTGTGGTGTGTCACCGTCTCAAATAACTCTGCATTTCAAGTGCTTCAGTATTTTGATTCCCCCCCCCCCCCTTTCTTTTTTCTAAATAAACTTAAAGGGGGTGGGGGTGGGCACACAGACATGATTTCCAGCTAAATGGATATGATAAAAGAAAAAATTTGAACTCCTAAATCCATATTTAGACCCAAATCAGTGGCTTGGGATTTTTTTTATTCCCCCCTCCTTCCCCCCACCAAAAGTTGCCATGATTCCAAGCTTCAAGAAGCAGGAAGGCTGTTCAGAGCCATCGTTCCCACACCCTGCCCACTGTCTGTGCCAAGCTCCCAGCCCTGCGTGCTGGCTGGTGCTTTCTGGCTCTTCCACTGGGACAGAAAATCTAGTCTGGGCAAGCTTCAAAGAAGGGTTGGTGTCCAAGATAAGAAAAAAAAAGCATTTCCTTTCATTGGGTTATGCATGTTCGAAACAGAGTAATTTATCAGGGCCCTGAATAGGGACTTTGCTTAGGCTGCTCATGGAGAGGAGACTACTTGCCCTGCTGTCCTTATGAGCAGTGGTCTCACCCAAATCTCATTCAATTTATGTGAGACTTCACAAAGAACATGGCTGAGGGTCAGTGTCAATTTAAGAAATTTAGAAATTTAAAAAATTCAGAAATTTAAGCTCAGTCTTTCAGAGTGTACGCTAAGAAGGGATAGTGTGAGTTAGTGATCTGAGGGGTTTATCCTAAACAGAAGTTCTAGCTCACATCAAAGTTAAATAAGTGCTTTTTTATTAAAAAAATAATGACAATTGCTCTGTTTAGAAGAGTTGTGAACAGTAAATAGCTGTTTCAAGAGTGTTTTTACTGGAGAACCTGTGCTTTTGCCATGTCTCTTCCTTACTAATTGTATCTGTGAATCCCTTGTCTCTTGGTACAATATTTTTATGCTTCAGGCAAGAGTTTCTGCAAATCATTTATCTGTTAAATTACATGCACTCATTTGACTTACCAGATCTATAATCATGTATTCCTATGGATCACTCTCAGTTGCACACCTATTAATTATCTAATGCAATATTACACCATAGAAATACACTATCAATTGCATAATTAGGTAGCTGTATATACAAATTTATATTAATAATTATAGTCGTATGTGTCTGTAACACAAGCATAAAGAGACAGGTTTTTAGGTAAATGTGCTCTCCAGATGGACTGAAGCAGTTGAAGGATCTCAGGTTATGCAGGTTCTGCCCTTTCTAGAAATAATATTGTTACTGCACAGGCATCCTCCTGCTGCTCTGTGGTGCTGGGCAGTGTAGAGAGGGCAAGAAAAACCTGGCAACAGTAAAACCCCTGGCTGTTATAATGTGCCTAACTTAAATACACTTACTTGATAAGGAATTAGGCCTTTTTCATCTGCAGAAATGGCTTGGAAAGACAGAGACCTCAGATTTTAGAAGGGGTTACTCTTTTGAGTTTAGAAGGTAACTTTTGTAAGTGCACAGAGGAGTGTAGCAGATACGTAGTTATCAGCATGGAATTGGAGAGCTCAGCCCTGGCTTGGGGGACACCAGAGTCTGGAAAATGTACAGAAGTGATTGCTTGGAAATGTTCTTCCTAGGGCTTTTTCTCTGTTTTTTTTTTCTGCCTTTATATTATGCACAGAAGCATTGCCAGGGGTGTGAGAGACAGAGCCTGGCTTTGTGCAGTGTCTGGGCAGTTCAAAACAAACTCAGCGAACTGAGAAATCGGGAGGGAGAAAACAGAGAAAATATGCACACCTCCAACCAAAACTAAAGGAAGAGTGTGGGGAAGAGAAAGTTTGGGAATGAGTTTCTCAGCACAACTGAGCTGAGGTGTGTGAGGGGTTCCCCATCACCCCACTCCTCATCCTTCTTTCCCACTGCTTCATCTCCTCTGCCCCTGGGAGGCTCCTGCCGAGGAGGCTTCGCTGCCTCTCGTGCTTTATCCTCAGTGTGAGGTATCCATCCCTCAGCACATCTGAGCTGTCCCCACTGATTTTCCAGTGGAACGTGGCTGGAGCCCCTTTGTTTTTCAGTCTGGGCTGTGGACATGCTGTGCTGGCTGCCAGCTGGATGAACAGCACCTGGCCTGCGTCCTCACAGCCGCCTTGTCTCTTCTTTCCCTTCATTCCCCCCCTGCTTCTCTCCCCTCCCTTCTCCCCCTCAGTGATGGAAAAGCAGTTCAGATTTTCCAGGTTTACCGAAAGGGGAACAGGAGCAGCTGCAGCATCCAATAAGTGCTTTTCCAATTCTCCACGGTGTGGAAATTCCTCTATGGGGTAATGGGGTTTGTGACGGGCTTCAACTCCCCCTGCCCTAAATGGGGACAACCCCACCACTATCAAAGTAATGTTATTTTCTCCAGAAGTGGAGTCACTCCCATCAGTTGGGATGTTCCATAGCTGCTGTCAGGCACAGATTAAGGACAGGAAGGCAAAGAGCTGACCTTAAGCTACCCAAACCTGTCCTCCTTGCGCTGATGTTTGAGCTTGATGTCACCAAGGATGGAGTTAGTGAGGTGTAATTTAAGAGTGAACCAATATTTTATTGCCCTGGCTCGTCTCCAGACAGCTGAGCACATTTTGGATCTGTTTAGTTAAAAGAGGTTGCAAAATAGCACCTTCTTTTTTTTTTTTTCTTTTTTTTTTTTTTAATACTAATAATTAGAAGACATTTCAAACTGAGAAAAAACAAGTGTTCAATTATTGCCAAAATTATCATTAATACTTTAGCCTGAAGGGTGAACAAATAAAATATGTACAGGCGTTTCTCAGGCAAATACTTGTCTGTTAAAGGTTTTGGAAAGAGAGAGGGCTTTTGCAGGGGCTATAGTCTAGTTCTATGCTCCTGATTAAGCCAGTGCAAACAGCTGGAAGCATTTGAGACAAAAAGAGATGCAACATGCTTTATATTTCAATGTCAAGAGTTACTAAAGCTGAAAGTTTTTTAAAAATCACTTAATTTTTGAATCTTAAAGAAGTAAAGCTTGTCATGGAATTCACACTAGTGTTTTTTCAGCAAGAAGTGTGGAAAAAGAAATTAAATTATTGTCTGAATACGCACTAAAACCACCTTGGCATTTAAAGGGAATCGATTCTTTGAGAAAGAAAGCAAATACTGACAAGTTATATTTTTACATTTATTGAATGTTAATTAATGTTGCAGTTGTTGTAATAGATAGGAAACATCCCATTATGCACTGTATGTGATACCTCATATGTAGTATATTTACCAGCACCTCAAACTACACGTGTTTACAGCTGTTCCATGCAGATTTTCAGTTTGCACCATGTACTTCAATGATGCACTTAAAAAGGAGTTTTAAACTATGGAATAAATTACTTGAGAATTTGCAGGCAGTTTTGGGAGGTGAATAGATTTTATTTGCAAAGCTGTGTGTTTTGAATCCTGGAATTCACTGAGAGAATGCAAATCTGATGTGTGGATGCCACAGGAAGCCTCAGGTTGTGACTCTTTGTGCTTCGCTCCTGCAGAATGTGAGAACTTCTTGGAGGATGGGCTGAGCAGCATCTGTGCCTCGTCACAGGGTGGTCTTAAAAGAGAGTCTGGGAGTGAGTCTGACCTCTTCCCCTTGCCTGGTGATGGGATGGAAGACCTTGTTTTTGGGAAGGTAAGAAAGCTTTGTTGGGATATGGTTAAACAAGTCCCTGGTAAACTCATACTGCACACACAGATCCTCTTGGTTTCACTGCTGAGTTGGAAACGTGGAAGCGATTATCCTGGAACGGAATAGATGGGAAGGATCTGGTCTCCTCCTCGGATGCAGCTACATGAGGGATGTATTTACTTGCAGCAGAATTCCAAAAGCTGTGCAGCCCCCGATGGTAAATAAATGAAAGTCATTTGGTCTGCCCAAAAATAAATCAGGCACCAGAGAAGCAGTTGAAAAGGTGGATTTTCTTGCAAGGTCATTAGGGATTGCACAGACGATACGAAATCCATCTTTAACTCTTGTTACAAAGAGCTTTTCTCCAGCACACTGTGACCTCTGTGCTGACACCTTCAGATTTATGTACTGTAATTCTCAGAGGAACCAGTGTTTTTCTGTAAATTCAGTGTCACAGGAAGGAAACACTCACTCTGATTACTTCAGGCCAATTCCAGGGAATAGTTTTGTTGCCTCGGCAACACACCTCTAATGCCTCTTTGCTTGCAAGTAGAATGAAAGTGTTTTCAAGTTTGCTTAAAACCAACAACAGAAGTCACTGCTTACCTTAGTCATCCCTGTGCTCTTTGTGTTGCTGAGGAGGAGGAGGAGGAGTGGGAGAGACCTGAGAGACAGAATTGACCTCCTGAGCAATGGATGCCTCCCTTTGCCATCAGTCTTTTGCATCTACGTCAGAGCAGCCTGAATTTATTCAGGGGGTCATTGGGTTTTTTGCTCTTGAAGAATCGTCTTGCTGGTAATTTGTATTCTTCTTGGCATAAGCAGATGGTGAAAAAGCATCCAGAAAGAACATAGTGATGTAAAATCAAAAGGGATGTGACCTTTCTTTAGAGCAGCCATCACTTTGGTCTCCATGAAATCATACTCTTTGATTCAGCTGCAGCTCGCAGGTTTGAGTAGGCACAGCTTCTACTCTGAGAACCTTAACTCTTGGAGTAGCTTTCACACTGGCTTTCTGAGAAATGCATCGAACAAAACAGAATTCTGTTTGCTGAAATCAAATCAGATGGTGGTGAATTTTTTCCAGCAGGATGGGAAACACCACAGCCCAGGCTAAGTGATCTCATGGGCTATAAATGAACAGTAAAGTCATCCTTAATGCATGTGGTAGGGCACAGAGCTCACCAGCCTCACCCTTTCCCATCGTGCTGTCAGAAGGATGTGGGACCCTGCATTGTCAGAGTACAAGGCTGTTTGGCAGAGCAGACTTTCCTCAGTTTCCTTGTGTAGAGTGACACGGATTGGGACAGCCAGCTGCCAATTGAGCCTGATTTAATGCTTGTATGGGAAGGTGTGGCAGAATTTCAGCTTTTACCCTTTCTTATGTGGGAAGTTTCCTTCTTCAAATACGAGAAAGAAAGATTAGTAGGTAGTGCCAGTGTAGCAGGGATGCCATAGGGAAGGGAGGAGGTGATGGGGGAAGCAGATCTTCAATTGCCGGTGGAGAGAGGGCAGAGGCAGGAAATTTTCTTTGTAGAAAGGGAATTTCTTAATTTAGTAGCCTTTGCATTGTTCTCATAATGCAGTGGGTTGCAGACTTTCTCTACAAATGGCTTCAAAAGGTTCCTGAGTTAAGAAGTTATTCAAAGCTAATCTCTGCTTCAGTTGCTTTATTAGTCTTTGTTTTTCCGACCAATTTGATTCCATGTCTCCTTTCTCAGGATTTTTCTGAGTATTTTTTCTACAGTTAAAGTTATTTTTAAAGGACCAGAAACATTAGTGTTGTAAGCTGGTTCCTAAATGATATCTTTTTTGGTTTTAGGGTACTGAGTCCAGGTGGTAGAAATGCAAATTATAGATATTTTTAATGACCACCAGAATAAGTGTTGTCTGTAATCTTTTTTTCTGAAAAATATTGTAAGATGCCTATCTTGGCTATAGTTGATTATTTATAAACCTATGAAGTAGTACAGTTTCCGTATCAAATTGGGAAGAGAGATTATATTTATGAACAGAAAGAGGATCTCAAACCTTTCAGTGTCATGGCGATTATTGTTATTACTAGTTCTGTTCTTGTTTCCCCCTTTCTGTGGGGCAAGAGTTGAACTTTTGTCTACTAGAGTTGGTGTTTTTTGTTTTTTTTAATTGTAGAAATAACTCTTTCTTTGTTAACTGCTTAATACATTAAAATAAATGTCGGAAGAGCAAGTCACTGTCTGTCCACGGTCCTTGGGCTGCTTCCTTAGACATCACTTGAAATTCATAGATTCAAAGCCCTGGTTCTGTCCCATGGAGAATTGGGGTCTGTGACCTTACCCTGTCCCTGGTGTTTGGTGTGTGCTCCTCTCCCATCTCCTTCCCTTCTCCTGTGCTTGACACATTTCTTTCTCTCTCTCTGAAGGACATGTGCTGAGCTGTGGAACATGAGCTGCCAGGTTCAGGGACCTTTAGCACTAAAACCTGCCTTTTTTTTCCCCAGATTTTAGAGGCTGTCGCTGAAATGCAGAATTTGCTTCCAATTCTATGGCTTCAGCAAAATGTTTTTATTTTTCCTTTTTTTTTTTTTTTGCGTCAGCACTTCATTCCCACGTCCTCATCATCCTGCTCTTCCCTCTCTGTCCCAGACAGCCATCTGGGCAAGCTTTGCAGCGTCCTCCTCCTTGAATGATTAATGCTGCATAAGGTCATTTCTCACAATCATCTGGTAACATCCTGGGGCGGAGCCCATAGGCTTTGCTCATCTTGACTTTCAACCAGCCACCGAAGTCCAGCATTACTGGGAAGCTTTCTAATGTGCCTCTTGGGAAATGATTCAGATGGAGGGGAGTCAGGGACCCACAGATCACTGCCAAAGGAAGGGGTTGCAACTCAGTGTCTTGAGTTTTGTTTAATTTCTGCCTTTGTTTTGGTTTGCTCAAAGAAAAGACACAAATACGTAAATGTTTTGCATTTATTTTTTCAGAGTTATTGTAGCTCTTAAAAAACAAGGAAACAAAAAACCCCCAACAGCTGTGCAAAAAAAAAAAAAATAAACCCAACCCGAAGGAATAAAAATGTTAAGGGAAAGGCTTTCACCTCCACTCCAAATCATAAAAGTTATGATAAATCATTAATAGAAGGCCACTGTTGAGGTTAATTTTAGGGAACCTGGAGGCATAGGCAAATCCAAATGAAAAATTACTCTGCTGGATTATATACCAAGCCAGCTAAAGGTGTTTACTCCTTTAGTGGAATGGTGTTCCAAATAAACTTCAGGTTTCCAAGGTTTAATTTTTTTCATCTTCTTTTTTAAAATAGTCTTAACACCTTTAATGTCTTTAAGGTCAGGGGACAGAGAAAGTTTGTGTCTCAGCACTTTGCATGTTGTCATTGTGGAAATGATTGAAAGAACATTTTAATTCCCCTTATCAAGACCTCCTGCAGTGGAGGGATTTAGTTGCCAAAGTTATCTTATACCCCACCATCCCAGTGATTTTTGTTATCCCTATTCATGAAGAAGTACATGTGTCCTTTCTCAGAATACTCACTTTTACACCTTATTTTTTCTTACAAGCTTCTCCGCAAATACTGAGGGCAAAGAAAGTGCCCATTAGCAGTTGTCTGTAAAGGCTCTCTTTGGCCACGAGGTTTATGGTCACAGTTAAGGCCTGATTTCATTGAGGTGCAATCCATCGAGCCCAGCTTGAAGAAAACTAGTATTTCTTTAATGTTTCCTTTTTCCTGTAAGAAAAGAATACGTTCTGTTCTGGAAACATGGTATTTTCTTACTTAAATAG
Source organism: Vireo altiloquus (assembly GCA_013396875.1). NCBI lineage: Eukaryota > Metazoa > Chordata > Aves > Passeriformes > Vireonidae > Vireo > Vireo altiloquus. The sequence continues at coordinate 98,252 of VZRF01009707.1, forward strand.
GATTAAAGAGCAATGCATATTTACTGGCACTTGGCAAGATAGCTAATTTTTTGCAGTAGGTGGTGACTACAATATAGATGTTTTAGATGTGTCAGCCACACTTGGCATTTTTCAGACAAAGTCCTCTTTCATATTTACTGTTTTCCTTTGTTTAAAAAAAAAAAAAATCATTGAAATGACGGCAGAATATTTTTAAAAGAATAAGCATGGGCCACAAGTTCAAGGGAACTGTTTGTTGGGTTCTGTAGTCAGTCGAATGCTCAAGGTAAAAGTTGAAATGGACCAAATGTATTTCCCTTTTCTCAAACATCTCCTTGAACTGCTTTTTGCGATAAAAGCCCTAAATCTTCCTTGTTAGGGAAGTGGCTTTTGTTCTTTCAAACTGCAGCAGTATTCTCATCTGGGAAATAAAAATGCCTCTTTTTACTCTAATTCCTCCCTATATAATTTGGTGTTCTGAACTATTGTTTCTAAACTTGCATCCAGACTGAAAGTTTCCAAACTGTCCTGTACATGGCACAGCTGCTGGGGGGAAGTCAGTCCTCTCCTCTCCTGCTCTGCTGCCCCAATTGCAGAATCACAGAATGGTTTGGGTTGGAAGGAACCTTAAAGCTCATCTGATTCCAACCCCCTGCCATGGGCAGGGACACCTTCACTAGACCAGGTTTATCCAAAGCCCCATCCAGCCTGATCTAATGTCTGACAGTATTTTCCTGTCTTAGAAAAGTGGCAGACTGTTTCCTCCACTGTAGGAGTATTATCCACGTAATGACTACTTGATTTGTCTGTATTTAAGCAATTCAGTAAGCTCTCATCATGACTCACACAAATATCAGATTATCTTGAGTAATGCTGAACATCATCAAAAAACTTCACAGGGCTTCCATTTCAGTTCTCTTTTCTTTAAGCCTCAATTTCCTTTTCAAATGTATAAAATCCAATAGTTTACTAGTTTACAGAACACAGTTTTCCAAAATTTACCATTAATATTTGAAATACCTTAACGTGAAGTGAATGTTTTTGGAGGAATGTATTTTTAGTGTGTTTTTTCATACACTGTGCTTAAGGTGTTCTTGTGCTTTGGTGTTCTGCTGTGAATGCTTTTTTTTTCCCCTCTGTTGCCCTTTGATGGATGTGAGAAGGGAAGTAGTGTGACAGCACTTAGTTAAACCATCTTAGGAACATTATTGTGTGCCTGTTAAACTTAACTAAGAATAAAAAAATAGCTAAGCTTCAAACAGGGCTTCTCTCTGAATAGTGAAATATCTAATTAGAACACTTTTTTGAACATCTTAGTTTCTTTTTGTTCAGTTAAATTAAAAGCTAATAGCTTATAATGCATGCCCATCAAATAAAGCACAGAAAAACAGAAGTCTCTGGACTGTTTAACACCGCTCCCGCTCATCCTTCCCTCCATGGGGTCTGATGCCCATCTTTCCCTTCCAAGAACAGGATTTCGTAGCCAGTTGTCTTCTGCCAAATGCTTACTGACAGCCTGCAGCCCCTGGAGCCCTCAGTTCCTGCCCGGCCCCCTGAGCCCAGTGTGTGAGGACAATTAACCTCCGGGGCTTTGCTGAATGCTCTGTTGTGTATGGCCTGACAGAGCACTCTGCCTGGTATTATTTTAAATGATACAGCACAGGGCTCTGCAGGAGGATAAATTGAGACTTCCCTCAGGGCAAACACCATTTCAGACTGGAGGTGATGTCAGAGAGATGCTTGTGTTTTTTATGGTGGCCGCAGGGGACGCGGAATACGCACGGGCTCTTGTGGGGCTGTATGGTCAGCATGTGGCTTTTGGCCAGAGAGAACCAGTTTGGCTTCCACATACTGCTTTTGGAGCAGACTAAACCCAAAAATTACAGTATGACTCAAAATCTGTAATACAGGGCGGCTGATCCTGTAGAGCAATATTTTTCGATGACAGTTGGGTTTGAAGAATGCCACAAACCCTGGTATTAACTTTGTGCTTAATGGAAAGTAGTTGGGGATGGGGAATTAAGCTTTTATTTTTTTCTGTCTGTTTTCTGCTACTGAATAATTCTACCTTTTGTGTTGCATGATGCAGTGGAACAGGGTGTTGCCCTTGAGCTCTACAAGCCCTTCCCAGTCTCACAGGAGAGGCTGGAATTTGTTATCAGGAGTTGTGATAACCCCCTTCCCCATTACTTGCTCTCAGTAAATCCTTGGCAGTTTTATGGCACCTTGATTGATAACAGCTTTAGCCAGAAATGGTGAGCAGGAGGAGGAGGATCTGCTGTGCAGGATGAAATATAGAATTGGGGAGAGGAAGGCAGACAGAGGACCTGAGGTAAGAGCCCAGGTAATGGCAGCCAGGGACTTGTGAGGTAGAAGAGATCACCTTGCAGAGCATTTTAACTTCTTTTGAAACCAGAGCAAAAAGTCTCAGTTCTGTGATGGTTAATTTGCCTTATGCTATCGACTAAGAAATCTGTCAGGTCATGTGAAATATAAAATATTTGCATTTATTTAAAATGTTAAGTATATTCACTTTATTTAAAGTGTTCAGGGCCAGGTTGGAATGGGGATGGGTTCAGGGACTATGAGCGGCCTGATCTCGTGAACAATGTCCCTGCCCATGGCGAGGGTGCTGGGCTAGCTGATCTTTAAAGGTCCCTTCCAACCCAAACCAGTCTGTGATTCTACTTCAGCTTACTTTGAATTTTTCTGACCCACAGCAGCCCGAAGAGGAGCAGTCTGCGTGCGATGTCACCAGCTCCAGCTCCTCTGCCGATGACACCATGTCCCTGGAGAGGAACTCATCCCTGGGCAGCGACACGTCCCTTCCCTTCCCACCCGCGGGGAGCTTCGCCCAGCCCAAGGACAGGCACAGCCTGGATGGCAGCTGCACCAACATGGTGTCCTCAGAGGGAGGAGAGAAGGAAGAGGAGCTGGACAGCATCACAGACGTGCCCACTCCTTCCTCCGTGCTGCGCAGCTCCATGCGGCCGCTGTCCCCTTTCCGTCGGCACAGCTGGGGACCAGGGAAAAACGCCACCAACGAGGCAGAAATCAATCAGAGGAGGTGAGTGAAGAGCTGCTTTGATTTACTCTGCACCCACTCATGCATATTTATCTAAACCTGGCATGATAAAACTGAAGAGTGAGAACGTCGCTTTTGATTATTTCTTTTTTTTACTTGAAGGGGTTAAAACAATCTCCTAATGTGTGTTTGTTTGGTTTTTGTTAAATTGACTTTCAGGATTAAAGTACTTAATACCTACATTCTACTTGAGCTTTCCAGAGTAAATGGAATTATCTCGGGACAGGTCTTCCATTAGAACTGTCACCACCCCTTTCTGTACAAAGGAATTATTGGAGTGTTAAATCTCACTGACCACAAAATAAACATGACTATTATTGCTCTGATTGTATTAAGAGATAACACAGGCACCAGGGTTTGAAAAAAATCTGTGGAAGCTCTTCATAATGGTGAGATGGGTCCTCCCTGTTTTAGAGAATTAGTTCCACCTCAGTTCCAACTCAGTGGACAGTAAGTTCTAACTAACCCATCACAGATGTCCCTGGTGATGTTCAGAAAGGCTCAGAAGGGAAGTTTTCCCATCTGTTCTTTTAGAAGGTACAAGAGGGAGAGGTGTACGAGCCATGTGAGTGTGTCCATGCTGGTGCCAAGCGATTGTGGGAAGAAAAGTTGCTCATTCCCCCATTTAAGTTGGGAAGAAGATGAAATAAAGGAAGATGCACACCAAGAAGTAGTAATTGCTGTGAGGTTTCCCACCATGCCCTGCACCATTCAGCATTTGCAGGACGTTTGGGGTCAAACCCTGCAATGTTCTGAGCCCAGCAGAGGTTTGGCCAGTGTTTTTAATGTGTTTTATTGCTCTCAGAGCAGGGATGGCCAGTTGCTTTAGCAGGGTGTGGGTGCCATGTCCTCCCTGCAGCTCACCCAGGTGTGCAGGGCAGTGCCACTCCCTGGGCTGCCAGTTGTCCTCATGGCAAACATTCTGCTGTTAACAGAAACAGAGCCATTCCCTGTGGGGTCGGATGGCATTAAATTCAAACTGGCCACTCACAGTGTGTTCCTGAAAATGCTTGCTGACCCCTTTGGGTAATCCAGGGAGAGGCAGCAGCTTCCCATCAGGAATGTTTGCATCCTTTACACACAGCAGCTGTGGGTATTACTAAAGGAATGTCTTAGACCCTTCAGGTTTTAAAATCAATGTTGAAAACCATTCAGGATCCTCTAAGTAACACACAGTAAAAGATTTTTATTATTATTATTGATGTTGTTGTTGTTTAACACTGTCACCTTTTTTGGGCTTCATTCGTGGTCCCCAGGTAATATTTAAATAAGTTAAGTAATGCCCATTAATTTTTAAAAGCAACAAAGGGTCAGCATACGTGCAGGTTTATGACAGAATGAGTCCATAAGCTCATAAACTCATTTGGGGAGATTTATTTTTGAGTGAACTCCCTGATGCATAAGGAGTTCTGAGGTTAATAAACTGCATAGCTGGCAATCACTGCTAACGCTGAACAGATGGGGTTAAATTCTCCTGCATCACACTTGGAGGCTGTTTCTATATGGGAAAATACATTCATAGTAAATGTAAGAAAATCTGAATTAAAGGGACAGTAATTGTTCTCATGTTCTCACATACAGCTGCAGCTACATACAGATAGCTGTCACATTATTTAAAAAAAAAAAGCTGTGTGGGTCTGTGGTGCTGATTAGGTTCATGTTTGTTTTTATGCTTCTGTTAGAAAGGAATTTGGATTATTTGCTGTGTTGTTTTGTTGTTTTCTTTCTTCTTTTCATACGTGGCTGTTGTGATGTTGAGACTCTCGTTGCTTAGTGAGCAGCAACAAATACAGAGGAAGTGAAGTGCAAACAAGTGACTTTCACACAAATCAGTTAAATTCGGAGTATTTGCTTATTCCTTTGTTTCACATGCAGTAGATGCTTTTCCATTTTAAGGGGAGAAGCCCTCACTGCAACTTGACTTTTGCAAACCTTTGAAGTGGAGTAACACGGAGCACAGGCCTTGGCTGACATATTCTGATGGGCTGCATCCGTGTTGCTCCCACCACCCTTGGTGCTCCCTCTGCTTCTCTGGGTACCCATGGCACTTCTCTGCTCCGTAGGTGAGCAGGTTGCATTCACTAAATGAGGAGAAAAATAACCAAATGAACTGCAATTGCCACCAAAACCAGCCCAAGGATCAGAACTGGGCTGTGCACCATCAGCTGAGCTCTGAGAGGTGCTGCCTGCCCCAGCAAACACTTGCAGCCTGGTCCAGCCCCTCTCCACACCAAAAATAGTCTTTACCCTGATGACAAAGATAGCTAAGTCAAGCTTAGATAGAGGTGCTGATACAGGACCCAAAAAGCCTACAGAAAAGAAAAAAAAAATCAGCCATTTTTAAAATTTGATCTTAATAATCTTAAATGAAATGTGAAAAGATGCTCAGTTCCCCTTTGCTTCCGCTCTTTCCTCAAATGCATTTCACAGATAATCCTCATGTCTACATTTTGCTGTTAAAAATACAAAAAAAACCCAACAAGGCTGCCACAAAAGGATGTTCATCCTTCAGTTAATTCCTGACATTCATAGCAGATTTGAAATGCCTGTCTTTCAACAATGCTGCAGTGTGTGCTCAATGTCCAGGCCAGGGAAAGAAACACCCTCATGTTTCACTGATGGATTAAGCACTGCAAAACTGGAGCTTGTGTTAATCACTGTTGCTAACAGTTTCTGTCAAAGAGTTTGGCCTTATCTAAACTTTAAACTGACCTGGCTTTGGCAGCAGCAAAGTTGGAATATGGTCAATACCTGTGAAACCTTCTTTCTGTACAAAATAAAACCAACCAAAACCGAGATGTTTTGTAAAAGAGAGGAGAAACACAGAGACTCATTGCTTCCTTTCATATTTCATTTTGTGTTTTCCCTGTATGTCCATTCCCTCTGTCTGTGTGTTGGGGATATTAATCCTTTAGCTGCCATTTGTTAATTTTTTTTTTTCATTCAAGCTGCTGACCATTCTCCATGATTCATTTTCAGTTCAATGCGAATTCTGGGGGATGGTATAAAGAAGCCTCCCATTCATAGGAGAAGGTACAAAGCCAACTAATGTGACTAACTGTTTTGTGTTTGAATGTCTACTAACTCCATACCGTCATGTTAGTAAACCTGTGGTACCTCTGGAAGTGTTGGCATCAGAGCTGTGCATCCTGCCTGGCTGCTTTCCCTCTCCAGTCTGACCCAGGACAGGTTTTGTGCCCCACAGAGCACATGCCTGAGCCTGTTTTCTCCAGGACATTATGTTAATAATGAAGAGAAATCTCAGATATGATTTTGTTGGCCTTTGCCACAAGTAAGATTTGGAGTTGTGTTAAAACAGTTGTTTGCCCGGTAGCATGTGTGTGATTTGGATTTAAAGCACATCAGAGACTCCTGGCAAGACTTGCAGGAGGGGCAGTTGGGGAGGGGATGGGTCAGACACGATCTCAGAGTTGGAGAACACTCTGCAGGTCTGCAGCTAGTTGAATTAAATGGCTTTAATTTTGTTCTTTTGATGGTTTTTATAACCATCTTCCTAAAAAGTAGAAAATAAGGTGTGCTTTTCTCTTTAGTTGCATGTGTTTTTCCTCTCTATAACAAACTTCCAGTTTCTCATCCATCCCACAGATAAGCAGTTTCACTTGTGCAACCTTTGCATTGGCTATTAGTATACAAAAGAGGATACTTAATTTTTGGCACAGCAGATGTGGACTGTCCACACTTAGACATTTTAGGCTAAAGAAAAAAGAGGAGTTTGACTTCTGCCCTTCAGTGGTTCAACCTTGTCTCACCTCCCATAGCTTGCTGCCTCCCTTCCTGTGCCAGGTTAACTCAGGACTTCACTGCACTTGAAATAGGGATGGGGTGATGTGTGTGTAAGCAAAATATCACATTCCCACTTGTGAAAAAAAATATTATATGATGTTATGACCAAAAAAATCACCATGCCTCACGATGTATCAGCATAAATGAACCCTAGCAGTGCTGTACAGTTCAAGAGAGCACTGTTAAAAATAATTAAGAAACAAAAAAGGCACAGGAAAGAACATGCCTTTTTATTTCTAAGAAGCCACTTTATTTGCATCACAGCAGGAAGCAGTGCAATTCTTGCCTTCTCAGCTCATGCAAATGAACTTCTTTGTTCAGTGGTCTCTTAAGGCTCCTCTGTAGGAGCTGTGTTAGTATTAGAGTGAAAATATCCTGAAACACTGAGCTTACACCTAGAATAAAGAAAATGTCTAGAATACCTGGTCATATCTGAAATGTGTGATAATCCTTTCATAAACACTTTCTCACTTTTTCTGGTCTCCAAACCATTTTGGAATCATTCTCTTTAACCCTACTTGCGGAGCAGGAGCCTGAAACTGATTCCAGCAGTTTAAACTCTCCCACAAGGCTGTTGTAGATAACAGCTCATCTACCTCCCCAAGTTATTGTCTTTATAGGAGTTTTTCATGCTCTGCATTGATCTTTTTAAGATTTTATGGTGTTGCCAACAGGCTGTGGGTGGCTCCCCAGTAGGACTGTGACTCTGTAAGAGTGCTTTCCACAGCCTTTGCCAACAGATCTTTCTTCTCTGAGATCTTGCCACTTCCAGGCTTCCTGTTACTTATGTAGGGCTCCTTTTCCCACTCTTTACTCTTCTACTTCCCTCCCCTGCAGTTTTAGCATTTGGGATCATCATTATAACAGGGCAATGGTCAAGAATAGAGGCATCTTTTAAAGTCTAGTGTAAACATTGCATGATTTCTTTAGCGGGGAAAATCTTCTCTCCTTCGATTGAAAAGGGACCACACAAAAAGGAGTGATTTTGGCAAGCAAAGCTGCAATAAGATTATCTCAAAGGGTCCACCAGGCTCAGTGCTCTTGTGGCCACAAGTGGATGGCCTGGGGAAGCAAGGAGAGGAGGAGCATGTGTGACACCTTCCTTGGGATGCTTTCTCAGTTGCCCCTGAGCAGGTCTGACTGACCCGCTGGGAGGCTGAACCCAGCCTGAGAGTGCAGACTGGGTGTGTTGGAGATGGATTTCCTGTAGCCAGGCCTTGGTTCCTGTGATTTCACACAAGTGTTTAGTCCCTGCCATCCCCCACTAACACTTACAGCTGTCATTGTGGCTGTGTTGGGTGAAAATGATGAAGTACTTGGAAATATTGGCATATTATGTAGAATGTGCTACTGGTGAAGCACAGCTGGGGCTTTTGGGTGCAGAGCTTTGGGTGTATCCTCACCCAGTTAACATCCTTTATAAAACAGGTAGCAATCATCTGAACTCCACCACTGAACACCAATTCACCTTCCAGAATGTTTCCAGTGTTGCACTGTGTGTGGAAACAGTAGAAGGACTTGGCATGACATGATGCATTCAGTGGGTTTAAACCTTCATGTGTGCCCTCAGAGGCTTCTGGCACTCACAGTTCCTGGTCCAGGAATGCTTAAATTTGTTTTACCCTCTTCATAGGTTCCTGTCATGGAGGACAGCATGCTCTGGCCATGTCCCCTCCTTACATGGATTGCAGAGCAGGACCTGTGCTGATGCAAAATTCCCTTCAGACAATGTATGCTTCCTAAGCAACGTTTTCAGGATTTAGGGGTCACATAAATGTCATAGCTGTGACAAGAAGATGGATTTCTCTGTTTCTTCAAAACCTGCTATTGGGTCATGAGCTAACAGAGAAAAAAAAAAACCCAAAAGCAGTGTAAAATAACAACCAAAATATTTGCATTCTGTATTTGCATTTCTTATGTCTTTCATGATGCAGCTTTGGGACTCTTCTGGGGAATGAGAGCTGAAAAGTTTTCTAGTCGGAAGCACTCTTGGTTTAATCCCAAAATAATAATAAAGTTAGGCTGGTTTTCTTCTTCCAGCCTCTTTCACTGACTGGCTGTGCAGCATTTAAGAATGTGTCTTTCTCTTTATTTTTCCCAAGCATAGCCTGAGGTTATTAATACTTCTGTGGAGGGGACTTACACTATTAAATATCTGTAAGGGATTCTTTTTCTGATTCAAGGATGAGAGTTACCCAAAAATGCTAATCATTACTAACACAATGGCTGTGTGTGATTGCTTACAAATTGGCTTTGGTATGTTTTAGCCTTGTTTTTCCCAAAAACCTCTCTCCCCACAGTGAGTATTTTTTCCAGTACATTGAATACTCACTGATGAGGTTGGTTTGGGGGAAGCATGGGCTGTCCTGCTCCCTGTTCAGTGGTAACTTCGGGCGTGTTTGTGCAACCAGATGTGTGCTACTGCATTATTTCTGAGTTTGTTGGGGTTTTTTTTAAGATATGTGAAAGTGAGAGTCTTTTAATGTTCCCCATGTTCCGTAACAATCCGATAATCACTGCCCTTTTCCTTTCTTTGCCTCTTTTGCTGTTCCTAGTTTGAGCTGGTGTCCCTCAGGCGTACAGTACATTGCCATGGGTCCTGACTTTACTTGTAGAAGGTATGGTATGAATAAATGTGCAGCAGCAAAGGAGCACTGCACGCTCCCTGTCGTCAGCTTCTCGTGCATCACCTCCTCCACTGCTGCTCTGGCTGAAGCATGCAAATCTTTGTTTGCTTGGTCTGCTTTTTCAGCAATCGCTCTTTGGGAGTGGATCCTCAGAACTGGGCTGCAGGTGGAGGTGGTGGCTGCTTTCCACTGGCCTCAGGCGTTGAAGGAGCTGTGCTGTGGGGTTGAGCTGCTCTGTTCCGTGATGACTTTTTAAGCCGTGTGTTTTTCCGCAGCAGTGGTCAGAATGATGATTGTGACAGCCAGGAAATCAAACCAAGATTAAATGTGATTCAGCACCGCTCTGTACCACGTCAGTCTCATGAAGGGTTTAAGTTCACACACGCTTGCTCTTTGTGAATTGAAAGACCTAGGCTTTCTTTCAGAGAGACTAATCATGTAAAACCTCTGAAAAAAACAATCTGATCTGCACAGATGAAAATTTCCCAGGCATTTAAAGTTTGCATCTTCTGTGGAAAGTCTCAGAGCTGAGATTGATGCTTGCAGGCTACATCTTTACCCAATATTGTTTGGAAGCCAGTCCCTCAGATTTTATAGCTTTATAGCTTTTCTCTGGAAGTTCTTTCTGGTTGTGGGTAGAGCTATTAAACTCTTCTTCTGAAGAGCAGATATTGAGAAGTTAACCTGCCCTTCCTGGTACAGTTGAATTAGGTTTGGTGTATATACTCCAAATTACAGACCAGTGTCACTGCTAACTATTTTATAGGCTAATGCTTGCAGGTTTTAGCTGGTTTTGTCACAAATACATGTTTTTTTTTCCTTTACTGTGTAGCATCATTGTTGCCACCTTGGAATGTAAAAAAAGATACATTCTTTTGCCCTAAATAATCAGTAGAAATGGGACTGATTTCTACCTACAAGTGTTTTAGAATAAATTTTTAAATGTCTGATATTGATACACATTGATGAGTCACAATCTTCCTAGAGCAGATTAAATTTTAAATGCTTCAACCAGTCTTTTTTTTCTCGTTAATTACCATGCAAAAAGGTTTTTTAAATCTATTAAATCTTCTTATTCATGGTTTATTGCAATTTTTGCTTTCAACGTGCATATTTATGAGCCTCTTAATGCTTCTAAGGGACTGCAGAACATTAATCACTGCTATGCAAGTCTACCTGAATTTAAAGCTCCTCTGGTTGTTTAAATCATCTGTACAGCCTGTAGTGTGTTTTCTTTTTCGTGTCAGCTTGTTCACCACTTGGATGTCACGATCAGCCTTGGGTTGGGATATAAATCCAGGGTAGGCCTGAGACTTAGTGAGTGTCAAATCAAACATTGGCCATGGATCTGTGCTCGTGTCCTGGGAGGTGAATCTGTAAAGCTTCTCCCACTGAACCCACATTGGCATTTCAGTGGGTTTGTTGATGCTTGGGCACGAGGAGCAAGCTGGTCAGAAGCAGAATATTAGGGCAAGATTTATCAGATTAAATAGTCCCATGTGACAGAGGATGTGTTTTCTATAGGTGAGAGGAGAGTGTATTCGTGTTTTTCTCTAGAGGTCACTTGTCTGTCAGCACCTGTCTCTACAGAGTTTGGCCAAATGTTTTATTTCTAACAGTTCTGCAAGCAAAAGTTTAGTATTTTATTTAGCTTTGAATTGTTGCCCCACTCTACTGGGCAAGACCTAGCTCCCTTTGTAGATGATAAAATAAAATTGACTGAGTGATGGAGACAACATTTATTGAATTTAAAAACAAAACCACAACATGGGTAAAAAAGAAACCAGGTTTGGCAGAATAAATTACATTATCAGTGCCAAAACTTTGTGCAGTGTCAAGTTTTAAAATAGATTCAGAGGATGTGGCTGCAGAGATGTGTTACAGCAGCTGATGAGGTCCAGGACAGGCAGCACTGTGCTATGCAAGGTAGTTTAATTTGGGTGGCTTTATTCAAAGGGAGAGCCTAATAAAAAGCTAGCAAAGCGAATATGTGGCAATACCAAAATCTTTAGAAGGGGTGTTTCTGGATTTTCCTGTGCACCACTCAAAAAGAGTAAAGAAAACAGTGGGAAAGGTGACTGACCAGGAGTTTCAATGGTTGTTCAAGCAACGAACAAACCTTTATGTCTCATTAGAGGCACAAAGTTGTTGCTATTTGCTCTGAAGAAAAAAGAACATGCTGAGGAGTAACACCTGCATTCCCCTGCACACTTCAGTGTGTTTTACATTTGCAGGTGCTCTGTGCTGAAAGACACTGGTCCCTAAGAGTTGAGCAGCATCTGACCTCTGTGCTTTCTCTTTAGTTACAGCCTAGAAGGCCTTGCTGGAGACTCCAGTGAGAACAAGAAGCCCTCTGCAAACCTGGAGGCTTCTTCTCTGAGCTCCAAAGACCTCAGGAGGAGTCCACTTGCCAGCAATCAGTCCCTGGTCCTGCTCACTGAGGAGCTCGAGCAAGGAGAAATCAGAGACTATGGCCACCAGGTAAAGCTGTCCAACTCCTGTTGGATGTCTGGGAAATGCTACATCAACATTTTGAAAGTCATTTTCTCAAGTGACAGTCTGACAAAAGCTTCCACCTTTTACGTACATATACATAATATTAAAAATCTTCCATCTTTAACATCGAGGAATCTCCAACTGTTTTAAGTTTTCTACTTCATTCTTTGTGGCAACTCAACTCTTGTGTCTTCTCTTGCTTAGAGGAATGGCATTTTTGGGGAACACACTGCCCAGCATGGGATTTTTTTTACCATGTTGAACCATACACTAGTTCTGCTGAGGAGTTGGAGTCATGCCAGAAATTTCCATGGCTGTCAGAGAGTTGACAATATCTATTTTGTAATGTCTCGCAAGAAAATCAAGCACAGAGTGTCTGTGTTGTATAATTAGTTGTCTTACACTTCAAAGACAAATCAAATTGTGGCATTTCACCTGTGCACTGTTTCACTGTTTCAAAGTGAGAATTGCAGTAAACATGTACACTGAATGGGGTTCTTAAATTGGGGTGGTTCTGTCATTCTTGACATAATCACTGTGGTTCTGTTCTGCTCTGCAGGTGCATCAAACATCACAGCCACAAGGATTTAATTTCTGTTCTTCTGCTGTTTCATCTCCGCTGACCAAATCCATGTCTCTAATGTCAATTAGCAAACCAGTGCTAGACAGTGAGTAATCCAGTTTTCCCTTATCCACTCTGTCATCTGTATTATTGAGTATATCTTGCTACCTTCCCAGGGTAAAATGTGCTACTGCCCGCTCATGCTTCCTTTATTACATGAAGTACATGTTTCACTGCTGCATGGAATTGTGGGTGGAAGGGCAGAACTCATTCAGTTTAGTTTTGTTCTTCCCAGTGTATCCCTGCTGTTTTCTTTCTGTTGGGCTTCCTCTGCGTGGGTTGCTTTTTTCTTTCTAAATTAGACTACTGGTATGAAAACCATGATTTATTGAGCTTGTTAACTGAAAAAAAAAAAAGGATCTAATTTTTGCATCCTTTCAGAGTTCTGTCCTTTGATGTCAGGTAAATTCCACTTGAGATCTTACTTCCCTGCATCTAGATTTTTTTTAAAGCTGATACATGGAAACTTGAGAATCCATGTCTTGATCTCCATCCGTGTCTGTATCTCCTTGGGGGAGTTTGTTGCTATTCATTTTGAGTTAAATATTTTGGAGCAGTTGGGTGTAATTTATTTAATCTCATTCCTGAAGAAAATAATAAAAGATGATTCTATAAAATTTTCCAGTTTAGCTTAATTGAAGCGATAACAAACACTTAATTTTGCAACTTGGCTGAATTGATTCTTTCAGCTGAAAAAGTCATTCAGAACGCTGCAGCTGAATGTGCTTAGGATATATTACACATGTTTTCATTTCATTAACTGCCAGCCAAAAACCCTATTTACATTTTAGCTCTTATCTTGTCAGTTAGTGATGGTGTCTGATCTTTCCTCTTTATTAACATGATTCTCCCTTGCAAAGCTGAACAAGGTGCTTTAAGAAAGATGATTTATTCATGGAGGAGGCTTGCTGGAGGAAGCTCACAGGGATTCTGCTTTGTAGGAGACGTTTTTAAATTCTTCACCATGATTATTCCATGATTAATAAGAACGTGGCCTAACGGATGTGTCCCCCAGCAACAGTAAACAAAACATGGGCAGCTCTGTCCTGTGAAGAGACCAGATCCTGCCTTGTGCAGTGGCACTGCCTCTTCCCTCCTCGGGCTGAAAGTCTTCATTGTTGTGTTTTGAAGCAGCCAATTTCTTGGCATTGCAACCAGCCTCTGACCAAACACCAGAAAATTTGGCTGGCTCCCCAAAAACGAGCTGTAGGTGGCTGAGGGAGCCTGGATGGCCGAGGCTGTTAAAATGTCCTATGGCCTGGCCTTAAAAATGCCATGGAGGCTTGATTGTCCCATCTTCTAGAGCCAGCCTGGCCACCCTGGTCCCTGGAGAAAGAAGGAAAAGAGGGAGTGCAATAACCTCAGAGGGGCTGTGGACAAAGTAGCAGGGTTAGTCTTCTGCTTTGAGGCAGATGTCTGTGAGTTTGGGACACTGAATGTAAAAATTACTAACATTCCTGTGAGCATCATTTTATCTCTCATTAATTTGTGGCATTTCAGAAGGACCACATTTTTATAGGAAGGTAGTTTTTGAAAATCAGAGCATTTGAGGGGTTGATGTGAGCATCCAAAACAAATAATGACTTGGAAAATTTAGCTCATGGATTTTTGTTTCCCAATCCTGACACCTTCCTGACTACAGAAACTTCCATAAATCGCCCAGAAAAGTTGTTGCTGCCCCATCCCAGGAATTGTTCAGGTTGGGTGAGGCTTGGGGTAACCTGCTCTGATGGAAGGTATCCCTGCCCATGGCAAGGGGTTGGAACTGGGTGAGTTTTAAGGTCTCTTCCAACCCAAACCATTCTATTGTTCTACTTCATTCTTCCCCTTTGAAAGAGGAACAGTATTGTTTGAATTGTGACCATAGGACATGTGAAGTTTAGTGCCTCTTACAAGAAGGTCTTGTTGTATAAACTCCCTTGTGTCACTTGGGTTTGATGTTCATGTTTTTCCAGCAGGACACTTAAATTAAGAGTTATGCAAGAATAGCATGGAAGTGAATTCTAGGACAAATTCAGTTCTTTATTCCACCTGCATAATTTTGTGGTAGGTGTTAAAAAGAAAAAGTGACCCTCTGATGCCTGCAGATGTGTCTGAATGGGAAGAGAACAACGTGCTGGGCACAAGAACTTTAAAAACTAAATCCAGATTAATAAGCACATGGAGGGATTTCTTTTGTTTTTACTGTTTATTGTCATATGTGCTGAGGCAGGAGCAATTTCCAAGACTGAGTTCCTAGCCCACACTCCATCTGATGTGTCAGATGTTCCAAGAGCTGCTGTGGCCATTCACAATGTTAATCCTTCAGCATTTTATAGAGGGAGGTCACAAGAGCTGTTGGCTGGAGTGCTCGGAAGAATGCTTTTAGCCTTGGAATAGCAAATTTCCAGTGTGGAGCACTGTTATAAAGCCAGGAATTGCTATAAATAAAACCACTGAAATGGAAGTTGAACTGTGCTGGAGAAGGTGGTTCAGTTTACAGTAAAGTATTACTGTTCATCTTGACTTTTAGTCTAAATAGACAGTAGACTACAGAAGAAAAAGTGGTGTTGCCTAATTGTGTTCTTCAGGTCTGGAACACTAGAAGGACTCCTTCAAAAGGCAGTCTAAACAAAACTAATGCATGGGTGTTCCTAAGAATTCTTCAATTTAAATGCCTTTCATTGAGTCCCTCTAGGGTTGTTCTGCTTATGTTGGAAAACTGTGCACATTTTAGTCAAATTGCCTGTAGGCAATTGGTAATTGTGACTAATGGCTGGAGGAAGTTTTCAGGGGAGTTTGCTTTGCATTGCTTGCATAGCATTGGCTATTCTTTGGACAGTGTTTTTATATTCTGAATTTACTTTTGATTAATGATACCAGCCATGCAAAAAACCCCCTCATTGTATGTGGCTGAAAGGATATGTTTTATTCAAAGAGACCAATAATTGCTTCATCTTTCTCTTGGAAGTTTAATACCGATAAAGTCTTTAGCCTGTTTTTCCCTGTTCTGCAAGTGAATTGATTTATCCATGGAATGACTTAAAAGTGTGAGACAGAAGTTGCAAGAACCTTCCCAGGTATATTAAGACAACACTTCAGATGAACTGTCCTTTCTAATACTTGGTAGCTTTGCTTTGCCATTTAACTGCAGAAAGCACCTTTAAACAGATATCTTGAGTTGTTCTCCTGTGAGTCCTTAGCAGGTCTTTCAGTTAAGCTGATGCCCTTTGCCCAGAGATCTGTTTTGTTGTTGGCATTCCATTTGGAAGGATAATTGCCTATAATTCTTCACTAAGAGGTCCCATAAAGAAAGGTCAGCAAAAACAGGGAAAACTTCAAACCTTGAGCTGTGCATGCGGTGAGACCTGCACCCTCTGAAGCTGCATCCTCTGGAATTTACACATTCTCAGATCTTTGTTTCTTGTGCCTTTCTCGAGCCAGCTGCTTTGCAGACATTTCCTTTGCTTTGCTTTTAGTTTGCTTTGGCTGCTTTCCTTTTTTATTATTAAATGCATTTTCAAGCATGCTCTAATGTCTGCTGTTAACCCACTTCTCAGGCCAGGGCCGGACTCGACCATCGAGACGAATCTCCTTCTCCTTCAGCATCTCTCCACTCATTCCTAAGTCTAAAACTCTCTTTTCTATTGGCTCTTCTTCCAGTGATGAGGAGGAGGAGTTGGATAGTAAGTAATTGTTTTCTGTGCATTGCAGCCATAATGGGTGGAAACAAATGGAAATCTGGTTTTCTGCTTCAGACACTGGAATTTCACCTTGCAAACATTGAACTAACCTTTCCATTGCATGATGTCTAATAGCATTATCTTAGTCCTGTATCTGAACACTAACTAATGGCAGAATAAAAGGATTATTATCCAAAGAATCTTCTACATCAGCTCCATCATATCTTAGCTGGTTAGTTTTAGTCTGCATCCATGTGGCAAATATCATATCCTGCCACTCTGAGCAGCAAAATAATCTTTACCTTTTTACTAAAATGAAAATACTTACCTTGAGCTTGTTGCAGGGCATGGAGTTAGCAGAAGAGGCAGATCCTTGCCCTCCAAAAGTGACAGTGAGTGCATTGCTCAGTGGAAGAGAAGTGGACAGAAGCCCTGATTATTGAATTCTGAAAATCCTCACAGGAACTTCACAGTTCCCCCACTAAGCAAAAAGCACACATTGCAGTAAAACACCTTAAATCCTCAAAGTGTTCATATCTAGGTCCTGATATTATTATCAAAACAGTTCTGTGAGAAACAGGCAAGAGTTCTCTGGTAGCTTTTTTTCCTCCTGCAAACTCAATTGCTAAAAGAAGCCCGACTAAGGGAGAAGATTGAATTAAAGTAATTTAGACTCCTCTTGTTTTTTTAAATAAGCTTACCAGAGATAATTGAAAATGTTTCCTATTCTTAAGAATGTTTTATTAGATTGTTGAAATAAACCAGACACATTCCTTGTGTCTATACTGGGATGGGGGAAATTGCTTTCCAGTCCAATAGATTTTGGTTGCTTCCTGAATTTAAAACAATCTCCACACTATTCTCGTTGTACGTATCTAAATTCTCCTCCTTTCCATTCCTGGTCTTCACTGGGGGTTTGTCCCTTCCTTCAGGAGAAGTCCTGTGCCCAGGTGTGATATTTTACCCACTTCCATATTTAAGCTCCTTCCTCATTGCTCTGTCCTTTTCTTCTGCTTTTAACACAACTCACAGTTCATGACCCCACAAAGTGAACTGCAGAGACACAGCTGTGCATTCATATGATGACCCACAGTAAAAAGTACCCTTAGGTAAAATTTTTGGTGGATTGTTTGTTTTTTTGTTTGTTGAGTTTTGTTCTTTTGAGGGTTTGGGTTATTCTATTATGATTTTTTTTTTTTTTTGTTTTAAGCATCCAATACCTGATACTCGTGTTAGGGTATGACAGTTTTAGAGGCTATTTATGGTAGCCAGTATTTATCTTCTCTCCCTCAACAGTGCTCCTGTTAACGATGATAATTTAACATAATGCCAGATATTGTCTCAAACAATAATGTTTTTTTCTTTACATATTTGAGGATATTGTGGTGATTTTATAAAGGTTGGTTTAGCCATAGCTGTTTCTAAGACTGCTTTGGTAACATGCATTTTTCATGGAGTAATCCCAGACTAGTTTGTTTTTCACACCTTTAGGGTTCATTTTGCATAAGAGGATGGAAGTGTGGACACTGAGATTGCATGTGCATTTCAGTCACCACTTCTCAGCCTCTCCATGCCTGTTTTTCTCTGGAGGATGGAGAAGTAGTTGAAGTTTGTTTGGTGATATATTTAAGATAAGGATTTCAGATGGCTGGACAATTATTATGAAGCCTTTGGATTTCTTGACCCACAAAAGATTGATTACTGGCAGCATAAAGGCACTGTGAGCTTGTTTGATCATCCTAATCCAGTCACTGCTTTCTGCTTAAAGGATCCTGATGAATTATTTCAAATCCAGATACCATATGAATTAATTTTGGTGGGTGATGCTTTTAAAAGATGTTCACATAAGTACAAAATTTGGGTGCTAGCCCAGGTTCATTGGACATAAATTCTGAAAGAAAAACTTAATTTTTTGTGGGTTGTGAAGTCAGATTTCAGTTTTGTTCCTGGTCATGAAAGAAAACACAAAATGTTACGAAAATAAGCCTTCCTTCCCCTGTTCTACTTCAGAAACAAATCAGAAGGTGAGAAGATGTGTCTTTTTCCATGCTTATATTCCTGGGGTTTACAGCTTGCAGCAGAATGTTGATCGTGTGATGTTATGTTATAATCTAAAATATGAAATCATAAATAGACCTTGATTCTTGACTGGATCCATTTTGCCTGCCAGCACCAAGAGACCCATGTTTTTAAGATAAAACAACTATTGCGGTAAAAGATAAATGATACATAATTGTAGTTCTCATGCAGTGTATTTTCTCAAGGTAGTGAAAAACAGTCACAAATATCAAATTATTGCAGCTCTTGTTCAGTGTTTGTTCACATTTCTGGTATTAACTGCAAAGAAACAAAAAGGTTTTTGAAACACTTAAATCCAGTCAAACTGATAAATCTATTTTTCAAAAAAGGAAAGACTAAGGAGGCTTAACCCAGGTTAAAAGCAAACTGGAACTGAAAACGGAACCAGTCACTTGAACTTTAACCAAGGATTTGGGAGTCTGTAAATTACTTGTGTGATCTTAGTGGAAACTTTGGTAGTTTTATATTATAAAAATATAATATCACTATTGGAAATCAAATAGTAGACGTTATTTCATATAAGTTACAGTATTACGAACTTTGGTGTATTTGGGATAAATCATTAATGAGGGGAGAGATTTTGCAAGGGAAATATTAACACAGCCCTCCAAGCAGGGTTTAGGTAATGGGGTATGCCTGTATTTTAGTTTCTCAAGATGAAGAAATGATATTTCTCTCTGACTCTGTTGGCATTTGAATCAGTGGTTTGAAAATTTGTATTTAAAGGCTAATATTGTATGCACAGTTTTTCCTAATGCACTTACTGCTTTTGGATAAAGAGCCATCTTTGCTTCTGATGGCAAGTAGCTCTTTTGCATTCACCCTTAGCATTAAGAGAATTTGAGGCAAAATACTGGGGTTTTTGCAGTATAAATGCAGAAGCCTAATAAGGTGACAGTCATGCTGCTTCTTGAACTTCAGATGGGGCTGCAAACATTGCTTGTATGAAGGGTTTTTTGGAGTCCTGGCAAGCTCACTTACTTCAGAGAGAGCCCTCTGTCCTGGATCATTTCATCCTGATTTTTCAGTGTTCTTCGATGGTTCTGGTAAATGGTGTCAGCTCCCAGATCTGCTCCAAATGCGTTGTGCAAGCAGGTTTCTTGTGTAAAGAGAGTTGGTGCCATTGGCAGGGCTTCAGCTTCATGTTGAAATTCAGCTTTTCCTCAAGCAGTGTTTCATGACGGAGCCCCAGGCTGCTAACGTTTTGTGGAGAACAGAATAAGGCTTCCCTTGTTTCCCTTACTCTTTATGAAGTGCCTCAGGATTTTGATGGGAAAATGAACGACAATTTTATCAAGCAGAAAAGTTTTATACATGAAACTCGGATGTGCTGTACAATAGATCCTTTCTAGTGGAGTATAAATAAAAGCATTGTGTCAGAGTGATTCTCATTTATACCTATTGTCATTGAATTGGCAGTTCTGATTCAGACACTCTGATTTACCAGCAAGTTTAACAGTTGCATGGTCTTTACTTAATAGCTGAAGAGTGATAAAAATACTAAACAGGCTTTTGCCTTAGCATCTAATTTGAGAGCATCTAAGGATACAGGGAACAGGCTTTATCCCAAGCACACGAAATCTGTTCTAAACACCCACTGCTGGAAAACAGCTTTCCTCTTGAGCTGTCCCAATATGTAAACTGTGTTTTTGGAAGTCAGTGGGTTAAGGTTTTGGTCTAACCTGTCCCCCCCTGCCCCTCCTGTCTCTTCCAGGTGCGCAGTCGTTCAGCAGCTCCATGGGCTCCTCAGTGCAGAGGTACAGTATCCTGGGGACACCCTGTCTCTTCTGGGGGACTCCTGCCCTGGGCTCTGCCTTGGGCACCCAAAAGCCTTCCTGGCACCAGTGCACTTCAGCTGAAATCAGGAGTTGTCAGGCTGGTGAAAATCAGCCCCATATCTCCAAAGGCTGAAGAATATTTTAAATCATAGAATATGAAAGGCTGTTCTAAGCCTCATCTCTTAGCAAGGCTCTGTGTTTATTCATAGCTAATAACATCAGATTATGCATTGTTGCATGGTATTAGTTTACTCTCACTTACATGTTACACTAAAAGTAGTTCTTTCTCCCTGTGGCTAATTCTCTCTATCTCTCTGTAACAAAGGCCAAAACAATCGTGTTTTTGTATGTTACTTTTCATCCTTGCAAGTTCCACAGAGGAGATAATCTTCCTGGTGGCTTTCAGAGTGCTTCCCTGGAGGAAGGATGTTTGTGGCACTGAGGGAGCTGAGTGTCTGGTCTCTGTGACACTGACAGCTTTGGCTTTATTTTGTCACTGGGAGGCTCTTCACCTCTGCTCACTGCTGTTTTCTCCTCCTTGATTTAATTTGTATTTCTGTTAGTCTCCTTTTGGTTTGTGTTGTACTTAATATTGACAGACTGTGTCCTTTAATGCAATAATAGTTTCCTTATTCTTCCTTTGTAGCTGAAGAAGTCATAAGCTTGTGCATGTAAAGACTGGCAAAAATTATCTGGGATCCTAAAAATTCCTAAACTAATACACATAACCATTGTGGTTTATTACTTCATATTGGTATTCTCATTTCTTAGGAGAGGCTTTGCAGACAGTGTGGTTTCTGTTAAAGACATTCACTGCCTTTTCAGAGTTCATTAGATGCCTTTCTCTGGTTCTTTACCAGCATTAATGGTTCCTGGTTATTTGACAAGGGGAGCAGTAGAGGGTGCTATGGCATGGCCTGCTTCAAAACAGATACAAGGATTCATTGAAATTTATCTCAAAATGAGTGGATTGGTAGTTTGTCTTCAGTTTTCCTTCTCTGGCAGAACACAAAAGCAGCCCTAGACTCTACTGGCTAATAAATGCATTTATCCTTTAAAAAGGATCTATCCATTTAATAGATGCTTTGGGAAGGAGAAAAAAAAAATGAAAGCAACTTTTATCTTTTTTTTAATTTTAGCATATCTGAAGAGAGCAGCAGTGTCCCCGCTGGTAAAGGTGTAACAAAAGTCAGCCGCACCTTCAGCTACCTCAGGAATAAAATGTCCAGCAGCAAGAAGAGCAAAGTAAGTGCTTCTTGTGGTTTGTGGGATGCCCATAGGCAGCAGAGATGAGTTCTGTGTTTAAGCCTTTGCCTGACTTTCTTTACTTTCTTTTGCTTTCTTCCTTCTTTTTTCTTTTTTTTCAAGGTCGGGATTGTCTGTGGGGTGATAGGAACTTGCTCCATGGGAAATCTTAGCACCCCAAAACTGAGCCCAAGGACATCTGTATGAGGTTCAATAAGGCCAAGTGCTGGGTCCTAGATTTGGGTTACAGTGACAGTGCTGGGTGGACAGCTGGACTGGATGATCTTGAATGTCTCTTCCAGCCTTTATGATTCTATGTTTTTACTCATTTTCCCAGAGAGAATAAATTTTGCTGGCATGAGTTAGGGCTTTGTAAAGATTAACAAGTCTAATTTTTACAGAACCTGAGAGGTGTTTAATAAAACAAAGATAGTAGCTGTAAGAAGGGATTGGTTCCCGAAGGCTGTGTTGTCATTTCATTGTTAATTTTTACTTTTGCCACAAAGTTGCTGTGCACTGCAGGAGAAGTTGCTCAAACAGTGACCTTTAGTGATGGCCAGTATTTATATTTTTTCCCTTTTTTCCATCCTTGAAACCCTGGAATTTAATTTGCTGCCAGTTAAGCCCTGCTCAGCACAGCTGAATTTTCTGGGAACAGTATTGGTTACAGAAATAATTACATTAATGCTAAATACTTCACACAGATGGGCTGTTGTTGCCTTAGGTTGTCCCCTGAAGGTTAATATATGTTTGGGGATTTTCTTGGCTTGGTTGGATTTTTTTTGCTTGTATCTCACCTCAATTCATCTGCCTGACAGAAGCTCAAAGCACTTTATTGTCTCCTTAGGTGATGTGTAGTTAATATGTTGGTAAATACTGTTGGAAGGCCCTTGAGAGGTGAAATTACACACAGTTCCTCTTTATGGATCTGTCTTTAGAAAGCCACAAGTGCCAGTGGCTCAGAGCTGCTGCTGAGCAGCTTTAGGACAATGCTCTTCCCTGCTGCTAAGTGCAATGTTGAAAAGTAAATCTGTTTTTATAGAAGTTCAGGAGTATTTGGCACGGACTGTGAGTGAGAGTGGAAGTTCATTAACTGGTTCTTGCACCTAATGTGAATGATCTCTAAAGCAAGAACTGGAGAGAGAGGTAAGAGATCTGGTTGGGACAGAAAATATAACAGCAGTGCTTTTAGATATTTGCTCAGTGCAGTCTGACTTCACTAATTTCACGATTGTGTCTGAAAGCATTGATAAAGAGTTCAAAATCCCAACCATACCATGCACTACAAAGATGGCATATCAACTATTATACTTTTAATAAATAAAAACCAAAATATCATTTGGGTTACAATTTCTTGTCTGCTCACAGTGGAATATTTGCATTATATAAATTTTTGAGGCTCCACCTGTACATTTAAATAAATTGACGAAAAAATTCGTTGGAACACCGATTTTTCAGAAACATTATAGATGAGAAAAACCTGTAAGAGTTAAACAACAAACCTTGAAAGAGGAAGTTTAACACAGGAAGTTGGTTTCTGAGCAGGAGGGAGGGAGGTTTCAGTCTTTCCAACTCAGTTTTACTCATCTCCAGACCTTCAGAAATGCTGTTTACTCAGATGAAATAAAGTAAAATAAAGTACATTATTTTAGAGCCTACTAATGGCAACGGCTTTTTTGGAAAATATTGAAGAGAGATATGTAAAAAATCCTTAAAAATAAAGGGGTCTTTAGAGCATTAACTGGAGGGGATACTGATAGAAGCTGATGTGAATTTACCCATGCCTGGCATGTACTTGGTGTTATTTGGGATTATCATTGAATCTCTTGCTATTAGCAGAGTGCCCTGATTCATATTTGCAAAGTCTTAAACATGCTCTATCTTTGTCATTTCAGGAAAAAAACCCTCATTTTTTTTCATTTTGGTCGAGAGTTTCTGAGAAATTACAACAATTAGCATGAGTAATTTCTATTTTGCCTTGCCTTGCACAGTAATAAGGCAGTGCTGTACCGGCAGCAGCATTTCAGGGTATATGGTAGGAGTTGTAAGTGTTTGAAAGGATTAGGAGACAGGGAATATCTGTGACCTGCAGAGCAGGAGCAGTGCAAACACACAAAACCTTGCTGTCTTGGGCAACTTCTGCAGCACTTTGTTTGCTGAAATACTACATAGCAACACTGAGGTATGTTAAAATTCACTTTTACTGTGCCCCAAACATCACAGAGTGTTTGATTTACTCCCCTCCACCTTTTAAATAGGTGGTCTCGTATTGACTTGCGACTTGTAAAACATTAATCACATCCCATTCTGTCTGTATGGTTTTTTGTTTTTTAGCAGTGGAAGCTAAGGTAGGGCAAGATGAAAGCAATAGCAAAGTAGCTAAAATCATCTTTAAGGAAGTAAGCAATTGTCCTGCCCCTCCCCCTTTTGCTCAACTCCTGCATGCTGTGCCTCCCATCCCCAGCCCTGCCACCACCTCCGGCATGGCCGTGGGCTAGTGGGCTGCAGCTCCTGGTGGGGAGCAGCTCTCCTGCCCCGGGGGCAAGGATGTCGATAAAATGGAATAGATTCTCAGAAGTACCTCAGATAACAGTGAGGCTGGTGGGACTTAAGCACTGGGAGGTAAGAGCTCCGTGGTCCCTGGGGTGCGGGATGCACTGCTGCGGTGCGCGGTGTCGGTGCAGCGCCGCGGTGCCTGTCTGCTCTGGCACGCTTCAGCCACGCAGCCAGGCTTCAGATCTCACTGCTAGCAGCTCCAGTAGCACAAAAGTAGTCTTGTTTCTACCGTCCTTTAAATAAAAGTTCCAGTAACTGCCACAGGAAAAAAGAAAAAGCTGAAAAAAAAAAATCCCATTGTAAGACCTCGTCCTTCAGTGGAGCGGCTGGCAGCCCCTGTGTGGAGTTTGCTGTTTCCTCCTTGAAAGTGGTGTACCGATTTCCTGTTTTTCCTGGGGTTGTTCAGCTTTAATTTAAATTAAAATTAGACTTCAGAACTGCTGGGTTTTGCAGTGAATTTCAGGTAGGTTTAAAGTATAGGATGGGAAATCTCCTTTCAGCATGAGAGTAACAAGATTTGTCTTCAGCTTAGAGTGATCTTTTCTCTTGGAGCTTCACAAGGCTTGGCAGTAGAGCAAAATTCCAGGCATCAACTTGGTACCATCAGGCCAGGCCTAAACTGCAGAGTTTTAGTTCCTGAATCCTGCCAGGCTGATAGGGTTAAAGATGAGCAGGTCAGAGGGTGGAAAATGGGGCTGTGGAGGCTTTTGCGGGGTGGTGAGCCAAGCTGATGGCTCAGAGGAGGCGGAGATGTGACGCAATGAAGACTCTTCCTGGCAGGTTTTCTGCTTCAGACAGGATTATTCCATATGGTAATGCTCCTAGTTTTGCTTATTTGCAGAACAAAGCAGTGTTTGGGGCCAGTAAATAGACTTTCTGTTTATGACACTTTGCAGGGAGAGACTCTGGCGCTGGCATTTTGCCTGGGCTGTGTCGGGAGAGGAGTCCTTAGGTCGAGTTACTCATTATTTGAGTGTGTCATCCAGGGCTCAACAGTTTCCCTGCAGTGGCTGCAGAGCTCCATCCCTCTTTTGGCCACTTCATGGCAGTTGCTCACAGCTCTGCCGCTCCCTGATATTCAGCCTGTGGTAATATTAGGCAAAGGGCACGTGGCATGTAAATAACAAAATGCAAAGATAAGCCAACAGAAGCCTTTTCCAGTTTCTGGTTAAGCTTCTCTTTCAGATGCCAGGAGATCTGCAGCAACAGTTAAAATTACAGACCTGGAGCTGACTCGTATCCTAAACATGTTGTAGGTTGGTGCATGGAAAGACAAGGAGTGGCTGTAATTCAAATTCAGAGTTTTTCTGCGGAGTTTCCTTTAAAAGTTGTTTGGAGGAGTTCCAAATCCATGAAAAGCTGCAGGGAAAAATGTTTCAAAGTTTTAGTATTTAGTATTTTCTATCTAAGGTAGCAATAGAAAAATAAGCAAAAACACTCCTAAAACTTGCAGAAACTGTCTGTGCTTGTCATCTGTCCAAAGCAGAGTAGCTCAGAGGTTGAGTTGTGGCTTGTGGAAGATGAGAGGATCTTTTATGGCATTGCTGTTGTTCCCCAGCCTTTCTGTGGTGCCGTATGTCGAGCGTTTGTAAAAGATCTGTTTTGCCAGAAAACTTCACATAGTTACTGGGGTTGCATGTAGCTGTTGAATAAGTTGCTAGCTGGAAGGAAAACAGAGGTGGAAATACTCTGGCAGTGAGGCTGTACAGGCACTGAGGAAGAGCTTGTGTTCTCCATTAAAAATGCAGTTGGAAATCACGAGCCTTATGGTTTGGCCTTAAAAATTTAACTGTGTTGAAAGTTTGATACACGCTGCATGTGGTATTTGTGTTTAACACAATTTATTTATAGTGCTGAAGAGGCCGATTAGAGCCCAGAAAAAGAAAAGAGATAAAGTTATTAAACCAAACAACTGTAAAACAAAGGTATAAGGAAATAGGTACCTTCAGAACAGACTCAGTTTCATCTTCAGTGGCACCAGAGACACCTGAGTCGATACTATGTAAATCCCCTTCCACAGGGGCTGTGAGTGGCTTTTTTGAGGGAGAGCTGTGCAGACACATGGCCATTGTTCAGGTGCACCTCGATCGATGTCCTCGCTGTGCCAAAGGCAAACACTGAGCAATCTGTAACCAGGGAAGAGACCTCTGTGGGGTGACAAGGCTTTCGGTCATTTTGTCTCGGCAGGAAAAGGAGAAGGATAAAGAGAAGACAAAAGAGAAGGACAAAGATTCCAAGGAGAAGGAAAAAGATAAGAAGCTGTTGAATGGACATCTCTTCACTGCAACCTCCGTTGTAGCCCAAGCAACCTGTTACCACTGTATGAAGCCTTTCAATAAGGATTCGTACTACTGTGCAAGTAAGTTGGGGGGGTGCCCCCTCTTCTTTTTATTTTTTGTTGAATGTGGCATGGAAAATGCAAGGCTTACGCTTTATTTTCCTTTTGCTTGAGGATGTAAGGTGGGAGGGAGACTTTGGAGATAGTGATTCATGGAGCAGTGTGTTGCCTTGTGGAAACTGGGCTGAAATGAGTCGTGGCTGCATGGAGGTGTCCTGAAACCTCTTTCCTAAGCCTGAGCTCAGCCATCACAGCAGGCCATGGGGTTTTCTACTCCTTGTTGGGCTCTATCAGTCAGAAGGACTTTAGTTATTTCAGCTGCATGTGGTGGCTTGGAGCTGAGGTGCTTTGATAAGATAGACAGAGGACAAGGATAGCTGTCTTGGATCCTGGCTTTTATTTCCAGTGGAGAAAGAAAAATGTCCCACCCATCTGTGGTGTATTGCTTTAGTTCTCTGAAATACTGCTTCAGTGCACCCACAGTGGGAACCACATGGTACAGAAAGGAAATGCTGACCCTCTGCTCCCTTTGTACAAGAAATTGCATCACAATTGGTCAAATGACAACTACCTGTGTGCGTGTGAAGGACGTGCAGCACAGGGCAGGCAGGATGGGAACCTCCCTGAGTGTTTCTGACAGACTGGGGATTTTGTTCTTATTTTTAATCAGATGGTTTCTCATGCTTGTAGCTCGATAAGGTCAGTGGTGTTTGTGTGGTCGAGACCAGAGTGCTGCTTACTTCATGCAGCAACCCAAAGCTATAGAATATGCAGATAAAAACATCTTTTTCCCACTGCAGCTCAGTGGGAAAGGCTCTCCTCTCCTCACTGTTAGTAATTTTTAACTCCACTAGCTTAGAAATGAGTCAGAGTGACTGCGGGAGCTGCTGCCAGGCTGGAGCCTTCCGTTCCGTGTGGTAGGTGTGAGCAGGGGAAGGAGCAGCCAGCTGAATCCCCAGTGGCACCTCTGAGTTTCCTGGAAGAGATTTCAGCAGGGTTGTTTGTCTGAGACATGCTCTGTGTCAGCCTGGTGGGAAATGTAAAACATCAACAATTACAAACTCTCAAATCCATCCTTTCCCTTTCCTCGCTTGGCTTTCTTAACAGCTTCGGAAGCCACGTAGGAAATCAAATAGATCCCAGTTTAATGATCTGTGTGTTAATGAGTTAAAATAACCCAACAATGTCATATGTTTTAGCACAGATGTTCCTTCCTTACTTTCAGGGTACAATGGAAAATTATTTTAATTTTTCTGCATTGGCCAGAAAATGAATGTCATAAAAAAAGTTTGGTGAGGGCCTAGGTTGAGAGCTCTCATGTGAGGGGTTCTTTCTCCCTTTGCATCTTAAAATCATCCTCAGGTGATTGTCCTTTGGAAATGATGGATAACCAGCAGCAGAGGCTCTGATATTCCTGTGCTGTTGTAGGCTGGTGCTACCACCACTGCTCTGTCTCTCATATAGATGACTTTTTCTTGATGCCTTTTAAAGCACTGGATCATTTTAAATCAATGTCTCAGCTTTTCAGTGATGCCCTCCAGGTTCCTGAAACATCTGCTCAATGCTGAAAGATTGAGCATGCTCTGAAGCAAATTGGCAAGCAAAAAAGCCTAAATTTTAGTAGCTTTCTGCCTTGTGGTTTGGGTTTGTTTTTTTTTTAGGATCAGTGACGCAGAAAATAAGGTTTTGGGGGTTTTAGTTATTAATACTAGTGACACAGAGGAGTTAGAGGAACTTCCTACTTGCTGAAGAGTTGAAATGGAGGAATAAAGTCCCTATGACCAGATTTTTTTAACATAAAAAATGCAAATTTTTTTGCCAAATGGTATACACTAAAGAGCTGCCTTCAGGCTTTCCAGGCTTGAGGGTGAATTTCATGATTCTGAATTATCTCACTGCCTCTCTTCATGCACCAGGAGCAGCTTCTGTTCCTCTTTCTTGTTTGGTCGGAAAAATATAGTGCTTGTGGGTTTTTGCAAGAGTTTTCAGGTTGCTTTGTTCTATCGTCTCTTGCACAGGAAATTGTGAGACACTGTCAGAATAGCAACACCCTCTGGCCTTACCCTTATTTCTGTCAAAATACCAGAATTACTGGCTTTTATTGAGTCGTCCCAAATGTAAGAGATTCTGGAAATATGAGCATATTTTGTCATTTTAGACATAGAATTTCTTCATCTCTGTCTGCTTCAAGAAATAATTCAGAACTTCACCTACATGTGAAATACAGTTCATTATCTGTGTTAGTGTTGTCATGAATGAGTGGAAATATTTTTCTCTAAGCTACTGAATCTCATCTTGAGCTGTGAACTTTGATCTGCCGCAAGAGTTAAAGCCTCAAACCCAGCTCTCAATTCTTAGGAAAAAACAAGCAGTTTTAATCATGTCTGAAAACTTCAGTTCCCAGAAATCTGCTGGCAGAGATCATGGGCAGACTCAGGGTATTAAAAAAAAACAAAAAAAACCCAACCAAACCATCCAGGTTTTGCTCTGGCATAGATGGAGCAAAGGGTGGTGTTAAAGCATGATGATCTGGGCATTGGTGAATGTGGTGCTTTTGGACCACAATTTCAGTCCAATTTCCAGCAGGAAGTCCCAACCTCTCAGGCATGGTCCTTGACAGATGCTGCCTTTTCTGGTAACCCTGGAGTACAGCAGCACTTGGGTTCTGTGCTGTAGATCTTACCCATGATATCTAAGTTCATGTAAATGAATTTCCCTGTCCTCTTCCTGTCTTTTAGATCTCACAGTCCTTGTCTTGATGAGAAGAGTATTTGTCTTTTCAGAGAAATATTGGCCCTACAATTGGTTTCTGTCTCTGTGTCCTGCTTCTGCTTTCCACCTTACTTTCAGAGGAATAATGCCATCGGGTTTTTTCCTTTTATTCTTTAATTTAAGACCCCTGGCAACTCAACCTTGCATTGATTTTTAAACAGAATTTCCTGTTAAATTCCATGAGGAAATGTTACTAACAAACAAAGGGCTAATTATCCTGGAAAGTAGCCTGTCTCAGTATTCATAGCTACTCGTGTAAACCACAATGATGGCTGAAAGTTTTAATTCTCAGCTGTGTAAATTAACAGTTCAGATTACAAAGAGCAAAAACTGACCTGTTTTCTGTGGGATTTTGTTTAATTCATTGTTTTTTTGGATTTTTTTTGACAGACTGTAATGCAATTGTTCACAAAGGCTGTAAGGAGAGTTTTGCTTCTTGTGCAAAGGTCAAAATGAAGGTAAGAGATTTCATCTACTCTACTGAATAAACAAAAAACTTTATCCAGATATATAACACTTTCTACCATATGTCACAAAGTTTCCAGCTTGTTGTAAAGAACTTCAGCCCCTGTGCTGAAGCTTTCACATAAGGAAAACTGTTAAATACACTGTTTTTATATGAGGAACACACAGAATTTGTGCTTACCAAATGCAAGGAACCTGCTTCTCCAAGTTAAGTAATGTTTGTGCAATTATGATTTCAGTTCACTTCAGTATTGTCATCACTTTCACATTTTCATATTTGCTGCACATTTCTCCATCTGTTATTTTGCCCATTTCATTCTGGGAAAATAAAAAATACATTTAAAAATACACATCCACTGAGTGGATTCAGAAAAAAAATTAGCTTTTTTTGGTTTAGTTACATGACACAACCTTCTGGGAGAAGGGAGGAAGAAATCAAAGTGAATTTCCTTTTTCTTTCAGCCACAGAGAGGGATGCTGCAGGCACACGATACCTCTTCATTACCCACAGTAACCATGAGAAACAAAAGTAAGACAAGTTCCTTTCCCTCTGCTTTGGGCGGTGGTCTGTGTCTGCTGTTCTTAACTGTTCTGACAACTGATATTTGATATTGTGAAAGATAAACTTTTATCAAAGCAGGGATGAAAGCATCCTCTGTGTGCTAAGCAGTATTCAAGATTTCAGAAGTTGTACTGAAGTTGTACAGAGTTCATCCTCTCTTGCAGTGTCCACATCGTTTTAAGAAATGTAAAATTGTCTCAGATTTAGAAAAATTACTTGTCTGTTTTAGCTTTAGCTGTTCAGGCCTCAAAATCTGGGAGATGCAGCCTATGTCCAGAGGTGTCAGACATGGGAAAGAATACAGCTATGAGTATTAAGTGGAGAGGATTCAAAATACAATTATTTTTGTTCTAATTAAATAGTCTTGGGCTTTGAGGTAGGCAAAATACAAAGTTTAATTTTAAGTAGGAGGAGCTGTTCTGACTTTGCTGGGATACACACTGCACTGCAGAGCAATCCAGTGTGACCAAGGGTAAAGAGTAGGTGTGAAATAGCTCAAATCAGTTTTACAGTGCCGTGATTTGATAAGCTTAAGTGATAAGCTTTGATAAGTGATAGCTTGGAGATCTCTGTATGGAACCACACTATATGATACAGTTGTACTCACTGTGGTATTTATTGTGAAGTTCAGAAGTATTACTCCAGAGAGCAGAAATGCATCTGAAGAAGGAAAAATCTGGAATTAAGTGAACAGATTAGTTAAAGGTATGTGATGGTATAATGAAATCAGGATTATCATTTCTCTGTGGTACATACTGATAAGAGAAGCCTATCTCAGAAAGTTTGACCAGAAGCAGCGAGATTTATATGACTGTGAGTCCAGGCAAATAAAAAGGCAACAGCATGGATTGTGACATGTGGTTATTTATCAAAGAAATTAAATTCAGTTTCCCATACGTGTGTTTCTGGAGTTGCAGATCCCACCTGGGTATTTCAAGAATGGTGCAGTGAGTTCTGGTCTTCCCTTCCTATGGCTGTTCCTCACAGCTGACATCCCCTGGGGAGGATCCTAGAAAGAAAAGGCAGTGGATTTTAGAGTCTGCATCCTTTTAAGTCGTCATCCTCCCAGTTAAGAGTGGTTAAGGTGTCTGCAGGGGCTGACTGTTCTCCACCCTTGCGTTGCAGGCTCGCAGCCCAAGGAGCGCCCGCGCTCCGCCATCCTCTCTCCCGACGAAAGCACTGTCACCTCCACCTTCAGCAGGAGATCACAGCAGCCCACAGCACTCTCCAAAAGTGTCTCCATACAGAACATTGCAGGGTAAGGTTCCTCCCTGCACACCTGACTCTGTGTGTGTGCTATTGGACGCTGCCGACGTAAAGAAATCCAGATCTCATTAAAAATGAGTTGAGGTGCTGCAGCTTGTGTTAAAGGTACAAGAGGGATCACAAATGCAGAAATACCCATGTTCTGTATGATACCATCAGTTGTCTTCTGCACAGTCTGATTGTCCGGGTTAGCTGAGTCATGGCAGGAGTTCAGAGGCACAGCTGAGTTGGCCTGGTAGGTTCAAGGCCACTTTGCAGGGATGCTCTGGGCTCCAGGAAGAAATTCCCTTGCCTTGGGCTGGATACTGTGCAAGCACACATCTGCAGCTCAGGTATAGTATTAACCTTTGTGTCCATAACAAGAGGGTGGAGGCACAAAGCTGCAGTCTTCCTGTTTTTAGACTGCATTGTACATAATTCATTACAAAAAAACATAGAAGAAAATCTAATTTATGGTTCCTCCCATACTTGCATATTAAGCAGTTCTACATGTGAGGCAATCGCAGGGCCTGGCATATTCTGGGCAGTTTGGATGTCCTGGCTATTCATGGGGAATTTCATTTCAGTCCATTTTTCTGATCTTTCTCAGAGCTAGTGATAAGGAGTCTTGTATAGCCTTTGGTGTTGCATTATTTTGCACTGTTTGCTCCAAGGGCAGTGAGGATGGGACGTGACTGGAATGGAGTTATAAAACCTCAGGAGTGGTTCTTTATGGAAAGCACCATCACTCAGAACTGTAGCACTTACAGCTTCTTGAGCTCCGGTGGGTAGTTAGTAAACAACTCATAAAAGCACATTTCTGTACATAATCGTGCAGTGCCGGCTTTGTTTTTCAATTCATATTTAAAATGCATTTATTCTGCTTATCTGAAAGTACATTTGGCTGGGTTTTTGTCATAAACAATGTTCTGCGTTCTGTTTTTCTGCAGAGTTGGGAATGATGACAGCTTAATACACACTTGGAAATTCCTGTCGCAGTCAACAGACTCTTTACATAAAATCAGCCGGGTTAATGAATCCATGGAGTCACTGGTTGATGAAGGTAAGAGATTTCCATGGCATTTATAGGAAAAGGAAGGTCTCAGTGCTGCTTTGCAGAAATAAAAAATCCATTTTCAGCAAGTGTCTTCCTTTATAATGGACGATTAAAGTGCATTTATTTTAATCTTAGAATATTATTATGATAAACTAAAACAAAGCCCCACATAGTAATCTTGTTAGCTCGTTGAATGATGGAAAAACATTTAAAAGGTTTTAGTTACAGTTGAGTTACTTGGAATTTAGCTCAGGGACAAACATTTCCTCTTCTGTTGTGGTTTTTTATTTAACTGCAATGTCGTTGCATTGCAGATTAAGAATACATTATCTGAGCTAGAATTTGGTCTATGTGAAAACAGTGAACAGGAAACTAAGAAATAATCTTTAAAAGTGTTTTTCATAACTAGTCTTTATGTGGTATATGATCATTTGTATTCTCAAAGGAGAATGTGTGTGATGTCTGTGGTGTGACTGACAAAGCCTAAAACTAAATAATTAGACAGGAATCTCAAATGCAACAAGTTACCCACATCTTAATGGCACTTACATTGCTTTGTGAAGGTGCAGACATGAATGAAGGGCAGCTCATGGGAGACCTGGAATTAGATTCCAAGCAGCTGGAGGCAGAGTCCTGGAGCCAAGTAGTGGACAGCAAGTTCCTACAGCAGCAATACAAAGATGTTGTCAAACGGCAAGATGTGATTTATGGTAAGACACCTTCACTTCTCACTCACTCTAGACAGCTCATTAATGTACTCACATGGATTTGGGAAGCTTTAGGCAGGTGAATAGGAACATTGCTTTGGTCTCCACAAAAGCCAAACTAATTCCTGAAGTTCCTAGAAACATAATGCATTGTGTGAAAGCTGTCTCTCTGCATTTCACATATCCAGAAGTCATAAAAAAAACCCAGAAATTGCCTCTCCTCATTTGTCTGCTGATGACTTTCAGACTGGGCTGCAGCACAAGCAGTTGGATAGGAAGTCTTTTCCTGAGGGGTTCAGGAGCCATCCTGTGTGGCAGAAGTGGGGTACGTGGAGGCTGGCAGTGAGGTGTTAGGAAGGAGAACCACAGAATTGCAGAATCACCAGGTTGGAAGAGACCCTGAAGATGACCAAGTCCAACCCATGCCCTAACACCACCTCAACTAAACCATGACACTGAGTGGCACATCCAGTCTTTTTTTAAACACATCCAGGGATGGTGACTCCACCACCTCCCCAGGCAAACGATTCCAAGAAGATACAAGGTGTGAAGGTTGAGACCTCAGCAGCAACATCCACAGCTCTCTGTTGTGGGACTCCCCTTCCCCCCTGTTTCTCCCACACATGAAACCCTTGATTGATATTACAATTCCTGACACGAAATTTGCTGAAGCCACTTAGAGAAGCCTAGTTATGGAAAAGCTTTGTAATGGCAGCTTTTCTTTGTGCTGTAACCCATGAAGTCTTGTCCTCATCCTATCCTAGAGCTAATGCAGACGGAAATGCACCACGTCCGCACCCTGAAGATCATGAACGATGTGTACAGTGCAGCCATGCTGAAGGAGCTGCAGTACGATCAGCAAGTCGTGGACAAGATCTTTCCCTGCCTGGAAAACTTGCTGCACATCCACAGTCAGTTTTTCCAGCGGATTCTGGAAAGGAAGAAGGAGTCACTGGCAGACAAAAGTGAAAAGAACTTTGTTATCAGGAGGATAGGTGACATCCTAGTGAATCAAGTAAGTGCTGGAAAATGTTTGCAGTTCTGAGAACACAGCTGGAAGCCAGATGCTTTTCCTTCCCTCCTGTTCGTGCCTGTCAGATAAGCACAGCTGATGGCACCTTTACTCCTCACACGGAAAAATCTCTGCCTTTGCTTTTAGAAGCATTTTTGCTCTTTCAGAGGAAGGTCCACTGTTGAAAATTAATTAATTCATTTTGTGAGAAGGAGAAGCATTCAGGGACAGGCACAAAATAGTTTGACCACAGCCTGGAGCGTAGGCAGGAGCTCACAGCAAATATGCCCAGTGTGTTTCTTGGCTGCGTTACTGACCTGGTGTTTAACTCGGGGTGGGTCATTTTACTTTTCTTTATCCACAGATTCTGTCTTCTTTTTGTCTGTCTTCACTTTTTTTGTGGTTGGCTTTTAAGCCCTGTGAATGGAATCCCAAATTTTGCTGTAGGTATGAGCTCAGCGAAGTCCCAAAATCAGCTCTTTACTTTTCGAGACATCTCCTTGCATGGTTGAGGTTGCTTTGGACTAATTTAACTTGATCAAGTTCTTCTGGGAGCCTGTGCAGGTGCTGCTGGGATGTCACCCCAGGAGCTCAGTGCAGGTTGGAGCTGTGTGTCCCATCCCTTGCAGTTCTCGGGGGAGAATGCTGAGCGAATGAAGAAAACCTACGGCAAATTCTGCGGGCATCACAACGAAGCTGTCAATTACTTCAAAGATCTCTTCTCAAAGGACAAACGCTTCCAGGCATTTGTCAAGGTAGGACCTGGTGGGACAGACGTAGCCAATGGGAAAAGTGTGTCCTGTCTGCACTCTGGGGAGTGTTTTGCTGCAGAACTGAAGTTTTCGTCTTTGTTCCTTAGAAAAAAATGAGCAGCTCCCTGGTGAGGCGTCTTGGGATTCCTGAATGTATCTTGCTGGTAACACAGAGAATCACAAAGTACCCAGTCCTTTTACAAAGAATACTGCAGTACACCAAAGGTAGGGACGAGTTCCTGTGTTCTAAGCACGTATTTGTTTGTCCAGTGTGATTTTTTTGGATCCTTTACAGCTGAAGCATATTTTCTCACCAGCTGATCGAGTCATTGTTGTCTCACACCACTGCAACGAGATAACTCAGTTCCGTGCCTCCGTTTAGGATTAGTTGTTTAGGTACCTTGATTTAGTTGTTATAAGTCTGTCTATAGCTAATTATGGAGCAACATGCCTAGACTTCAAAATCTCCCAGCTTGGTTTTTTTGGTAATGGCTAAAATACGTGGTTAATTTGTGCATTTTGTCTATACTGTCTTATATACAGAGTATATTGGAATATTCCCCAGCCTCAACCATGTATATGTAAAAGGTTTTGTGAAATTCTTTAATGGGGAAAAATGTCTCATATAAGTATAAAAAGTTACAATGTGGGAACTTGGGAGAAGAGGGAGTAAGGAAAGAAGTAAAATTGGGAAGTTAAACTGCACAAAGTCAAATCAAGATGTTTCTGTTTCTTTTTTAAAGAAAATCAAGTGGAACATGAAGACTTGACTCAGTCATTAAACCTCGTTAAAGATGTGATTGCTGCAGTCAATAGCAAAGTCAGCAATTATGAAAAGAAAATGCGTCTTGGGGAGATTTACAACCGGACGGACAGCAAGTCCATCATGAGGATGAAGAGTGGCCAGATGTTTGCAAGAGAGGACTTGAGGCATCGGAAACTCATCCGAGATGGGCCTGTTTCACTAAAAAGCGCAACTGGCCGGTTAAAAGGTAAGACTGTCCTGCCTTCTGCTGTGGAAGGATACAGCTCACCCTTTCTGGGTGCAGGATTAGTCCTCAGATTGGTGCCTCCACCATTTATTTATCCTTCAGCTTTGATAGATTGTGATGCCAGCTTTCCCCTGCTGTACCCCTGCTCTCCACTGCATTTCCAGGTCATTGTGTGTGTTCTGGGGGGACAGATAACTGCTTTTCCTCCTGGTGGCTGCGTGCCTGCTAAAGGCTCAGCTGGCAGTGACACCTCGGTGTCAGCCAAGGAGCAGAGTTGCTGTGGGATGCTCTGGGCCAGGAGGACACGATGGGGTTGCAGTTGCTCAGAGCACAGAGTCAGATCTCTGCACCTTTGCCACAGTTCCAGGAGTTGTTCTGGCTAAATCTGGAGCCCAGCCTCAGCTCCCCAGGCCTTTCCTTCACTCTGAGGGCTGCAGCCATGCCATCCCAGTTTCACTGGCATCCAGGGAGATGTCCCAGGCATTTGTTGCTCTTGACCCTCTTGAGCTGCTGACACAAATTGTTCAGGAGAGGTTTTGGTGTCCCTGCAGCTGCCTCTTATTGGGTCAGCATTTTCTTGGGTTGCTTTTTGTTTGTTATCAGGTGGAAGTAGGTTTTTTCAGGTGCTGTATACTGAAGTTCTCCACTGAAATAAACACCAAATCTCCCAGGGAATCCTTCAGCTGGGACCATGGTAGCAGTAAGAGCAGACAGGGCTGTGCCTCAGGCTTGGCAGGAAGGCTAGGCTTGCCTTCCTCCCTGCAGCATTAGCTGATTAAATTATGGTCTGTGGGCATGAATGGGGCCTGGGAGCCTGATGCTGTGCTGTGGAGGGACGTGGTGATAGCATGGAATTCCATATGGGGTATGATTTATTTTAAGGTTTTGGAAGCAGGAAATTTACAGATGACTTCTAGGCACTCGAGACTACTGGTGCCTTTCGATGGTGCATGAAGCAAGTTCTGCTGCTGTTGTGAAATCGTGATAAGCACAGGCTCCATTTGCATTTCTTAGTCATAGAAATGTGCAAACATATCTGTAGTGCAAACTCCCAGCTAAAGTAGGTCCTGCAGGCAGGCTGGAGACCCAGAGAGAGAGTAGATCGTTCATGTATTCAGTTTATTTTGTGGTATTTGAAATGGAGCACTGAAAATTATAGGATAAATTTTGTTTAAAGCATTTTAGCATTTCCCCTCTTGAAAAGTGCATGAAACAGAGAAAAGAGGAGTCAAATGCCACCTTCTGCAAACCTCCCAGAGCCTGGATTTCATTTTGCAGCTTAAAGTTTAGTGGTTCTTTTATCTGGAATGGATTCTGTCTTCCCAAAACAGACTGGAAGGATTTACCCATGGGATGATTTAAGTTTTTGGTTTGCTTCCTCTCTGTCACAAGATTTCCCAAGTACATTACACAAAACCTCTTTGTACCGAGGGGTCTGGGTGGGGCATTACACTTGGTAGTTGCTGTGCAACTTTATGATATGTTATTAGGAGACTTGGAAGGCTCTATGTGTACTCTGGGAAAAGACTGATTTAAAATCCTCTGTTGGCTTGAGGTTGTGTTTCCTCCTCCCGTGAAAGCCAGGTCCTGTGTCTCACACAGGCTCCCCTCGGAGTTGTGTTTGTCTGAGAGCAGAATTACTGGTGGCTCCTGAAGTCAGTATTTCCTGGGAAAGAAACTGCAGCTGACAAATGTTGTTATTGCACGATAATTTACACCCTGCAAACCACTCATCAAGAGAACCATAAAACCCAAAACTTCCTGTGCAGATATTTTGCTTGAGGGCTAAAATATTGATTGTTTGAGAAAACAGAGCTGCTATTGAATAAATGTTTCTGGCTTTCACTGTTATGCCCATGTCTTAACTGGTAGTGAGCATGTGGCTGGAGAGGAGCACCCCTGCTCTGATGGATGAGAGCAAATCCTGCAGGATGCCCAGGCCCTGATGTGTTATGCTTAATGCAAAGCTGGTTCAGAGCCAACCTGACCTGGCACCTCCAGGAACTGCCCTTGCTCCTCCTGCTAACTGGGAGGTTGATCCTGCTTTTAGGATTTGCAGAACCAGCCATGCTGCTCCCCAGCACTGGTGTTACTACAAGAGGTGTGTTCTGCGGTGGGTCCTGTGGTTATACTGCACTGGTGTTCTTCTTTTGCAGAAGTCCAGGCTGTTCTCCTCTCTGACATGCTCGTGTTCCTTCAGGAGAAGGACCAGAAGTACGTCTTTGCCTCACTGGTAAGGCTGCAACTTTTTTTCCTTCTTGCTTTTCTATGTGAAAGACCCGTGATGTTGTGCTGTGCAAAGCCAGCCATTGCCTGCTAAACAACTTAATTTTCTTGCTTGGAACATTCTTGTTTGCTGAGCCCACTCCATTCTTTTTGATGGGAAAACATGTCTTCATGCCCCAGCTCCCCTTCCTGCAGCGCCTTGGCACAGCTGATAATTGGCCTTGAAGACCTGCCTGTCTCTCTAAACACTTGTGCTTTGCAGTTTGTGCACGCTGGAGCAGTGACTGGGGTGGGAAGGGGGCGAGGAGATAATGCAAACATTGTAAAAGTAAACCTCAGCAGAAAGAAATGTCCGAGTACATTGTGAGCTGCTGGGGAGGGGGGGGCAGTTAGGTGAAATGCCAGGGCAGTAAATTCAACAGAAAAGCTTGAAAATAAATGTTGGAGAAGTATATTTGTAATGTGCAGGAGCAAAAACATTAGGTTTGAGGGCAGGCCCCTGAAAACGGCTGGGCACTCTGACCTGCTAAAGAAAACCTGGTGCCTCATGGAGTCTGCTGGGCTGTACCTTCCAGGCATGGTCTAGACTGGCTAAACCTTCTGACCTTTCCACTCGTTGAGCATTTTGAAAGCTGATAATTTGTTATTCCAGTTCCACCAACCCTCTGCACGGGCTCAGTGCCCTACACAGGGGAAGCTGATTTGCATACAAGTCCTGCTAGTGAAGCAGATCACCCCAGCTGTAGCATGTGGTACAAGGCACAAAGGAGCTGACTCGTGTGCAGATGACACAGCAGCCTGGGGACGTTGTAACCCAGCAGGCTGATGACACAGAGACCATAGCACACAGTGAACATCATCTCACACATGAGTTCTCACACAGGAGTCAGCTGTGAGCTCCTGAGAACAGCAGAGGTTTTGTGGGATTTGAAAACAAGATGTTACTCTGTGCTGGAGAGAGATGGTGAAGATACTGAGGTGAAGGAGGTTAGCAAGCTGCACCAAGTGCGAGGAGCTGTGATATTAATGACAGGGAGAGTGTGGGCAGCAGGAAATAAGATCAGACCAAAATATGGTACTGTTTACAAAACCACAAAGTCAGTTTGAAATGAATTCTTTCTTGAAAGGGAGTGAGGTGAAATTGCTTTTCCTACAGAACTGTTGGAGGAAAGCAAACCCTTCCCTGTTGTTTAACCCCATTGAAATGATTTGTTTTTTTAATTAGCCCGTAGGTTCAAAAAATGTTTACAACCTGAGAGATTTAGAACTATGGTTTATTGGGACCTTTTCAATGCTAGTTTGAATCTGGGAGCTAGCACCAGTCACCCTCCTCACCCATTTCTTTCCATCTGAAGGACCAGAGATCCACTGTGATCTCTCTGAAGAAGCTGATCGTACGAGAAGTGGCTCATGAAGAGAAGGCTTTGTTCCTGATCAGCATGGGTGGAAAAGATCCCGAAATGGTGGAAGTCCATGCCAGCTCCAAAGAAGAGCGTAACGGCTGGATACAGATCATTCAGGACACAATGCACACCATGTAAGACACCCAGCTGTTCTTGTGAGGCAGGGGGTGCACTGACTGTGTTCCTCTAGTAACTGAGCCATGTCTCCTGTCCAGGGATAGAGATGAAGATGAAGGAGTCCCTTGTGAGTCTGAGTTTGAAAAGAAATTGTCTGATGCAAAAGTGAGAGGACTGAAAGGTAAAATCTTCCTGGAACAGAGCTGGGGAACGTTTGTGGAAAAATGTTAAGGGAGTTTTTGGGTTGGATTTTGTGGTTGAAGTGACTTTTTTCAATCCTGCATCCAGCAAATAATAGCAGTCCTGGTTTGCAGCTCGCCTTCCTTGCATTATTTATTTTCCGAGCCTGCTGGGTGCCGGATTGCCCAGGGCACTGCTGTGCTGCCAAACCCAGCACATATTGTCAGGCTCCACTAGATGGGGCCAATATCTCAGGAATCGCTCGAGTTTCTTTGCCAAAGCTTTTATTTTCTGTCTTCATCCCCATTTTCTGTTCACCCGCACAGAACAACTTCAGCAGAAGGATAAACAGATCCTGCTCTTGCTGGAGGAGAAGACGAAGATCTTCCAGGACATGGCAGACAGTTCTGTGCAGGAGGAGATGCCAGGCTCCAGGCTGCTCTTCAGAGCCAACACAGAAGAGGCTCCAAAAGGAGAGGCCATCATGAAAACTGCAATAAATGAAGGTGAGCCAGTCAGGTGACACATAAATTACAGTAACCAGTAGACCCTTCAGTTCTCAAGCACCAGTTCTGCAGGGGGCATCTTCTCTTTGTCAGAATAACAAGATAAGGAGAAACTGCTGTTCATGGTATTGTCTCAGGGACAGGTCATGAGGATCAGGAAGGGAAGCAGCGATTGAGGGCTGTTGAAAGAGGGCAGAAAAGTCAGCACAAAAAAACCGCATGCATTGAACCTGCTGTGGGGTCAGGAGCAGCAAGGGATTTATCCTTGGCTGAAATTTGGACCATCCAAGCTTTTACTGTGCTTCAGTCTCAGCAAGACGTGAGGGTGGGGCTTGGGTTCCAGCAGGCACTTGTGGTGCCTGCAAGGGACAAGCAGTTCTGTTGACAAAG
This sequence comes from Vireo altiloquus, assembly GCA_013396875.1. Lineage (NCBI taxonomy): Eukaryota > Metazoa > Chordata > Aves > Passeriformes > Vireonidae > Vireo > Vireo altiloquus. Next base: position 138,909 of record VZRF01009707.1, read on the forward strand.
GCAGGGGTAGGTGGAAACTCAGGCAACTTTCCAGTATGATCTTTGCAGAGGCTAAAACTATTAAATGCTGTTGCCAGAGCTGTTGGGTTTGCCTGGAGGAAGAGAGGGAGGTGTAAGTTTGTGCAGAGCTCCAAGAGTTGGAGTTAGTGGTCAGACAGACTGAGTTTTTGCAGGAATTGTGTGTACTGTTCATATCATTGTCACAGAATCCTAGATTCTTTGTACAGCAAAGAATTTCTAACCCAAGTTCAGGCAGGGATGAAAATAGCTCAGAAACCTGAGGTGGGCTTTAACAAACTGCTTTTTCTCAGTTGAACTGCTGCAAGACCTGGTGAACAGGAGCCTGGGCACTGCCCTTGGACAGCAGGTCAGCAGCACTGCCATGGATCAGGAGGGAGGAGTTGGCCCCATCTCACTCCCTAGAAGGGCAGAAACTTTTGGAGGATTTGACAGTCATCAGATGAACGCCTCCAAGGGTGAGTAGTTCCGTGTGTGCACATCAGCATTTGCTCATAATACACGTCATCATATCCTCTTGCTTCAGAAGGACTTCAGCTAGTGGTCTGGGTTTCACAACTCCTCTCTAACAATAGTTCATAGATTAAACCACAGATTAGGAAAAAAGCCTGTGTACAGGTTGAGTGATGGTAGCTGAGAACCTGTGGCTACACAAGGGTTAAACATCTGAGCTCTTACTCCTCTCTGTGCTCTAAGTTATACTTGCTGTATTACTTATGTGCCACATGAAAGCATTTGGCTTCTCAATAAATTAGTTTCTTCATGTTATTATTGTAATATCTACAGCTCTGTTCTTTGTTCTTCACTTTTCTTCCCAGCAGGAGCCTCATGCTTCTGCATTTACAAATGGATGTGGATATTGTTGAATCAAATACCTTCTCCCTGCCTCTGCTCTCTATGCATTTGTGTTCCACCTACATCTGCATGTGTTATTCCTGCAATTAAGTCTCTCCCAAAGAAATGCGTGACTACTTATTTCAGTTGCAGAGTTGGCTGCTTCCCAATGCCCTCTTTCTTTGCTCTAGTCATCAGAAACTTCCCTGTCCTCAAATTCCTTTCTCTGTGGTCTCAGTCACACTCCCAATACAACCAGTTTTGCTGTGCTGGTGTCTGTCTCAGCACTGGGATCGTTGGACCTCGTCTGACCTCCTGCATTAAAGGAGCAGTGTTAGCTCCAGACAGTCAGACATGAGAACTATGTAGAGGCTTTCCCAGCTCTGTTGGAGAGCTGCAAAGCTCTCCACAGGCCTTGTCATCATTATGACAAATGTACTCACACTGGAGGGGTTTGTTGAGGGTTGTGCCTCTCTCTCTTGCAGTGATGAATGGGACAACCTCAGGCTGTTGCCCAGATCTAAGTTTTCTGTAGAAATACCCTCTTATGAATTAGATTCTAATTCAGTCGTTGTAGGGTCTTGGGAGATTTTGGAAAAAGAATGCAGGGCCTATTTGTTCTGCCCAGGAGGTATGAAACCTGGCATTCCTCTCCAGTTCTTCTGTTCACAACCTGTGAAACCTCGGGCAAGGCTTATAACCTGACTCCCCTTCGTTCTCCCCTCCAGCAAAGCAGAAGGGAGGAGTTTCCTCCTGCAGAGAGGTGGAAGGTCCCAGGACGTGGCGCAGGAGAGCAGGTCTGTTAGGAGGACTTGAGGGTCAGCCTCTAATAGCAGAGCCAGCCTCGGGGGTGGGGGGAGGAGAGGGCCTTTGCTCCAGGTGTCCTTCACACTCGTGCAGAATCAGGTGTATGTAAAGCTCTTTAAGAGTGGCAGAAGGAGGGTTGCCACTGCAGGTGTGGGCTTTCCCCATGGGCTGCATCTCAGCTGGCAAGGGGAGAACAAGAGTCTTGGCAAGACCTAGAGGGTGGAAGGTTTGTGTGACTGCCTTTGAGCAGAAGGGCAGCACAGGGGGAGGGTCAGAGCCCTCCTGTCCCCACAGGTCAGTTCAGTCCTGCTCAGGAGCCACCCAGGAGGAAGTTAGAAAGAGAAGCCCAGTGTCCCTTTGAAGATCCAGGTATCTGATAGCTAAGGTTAATGATGAATTGTTAGCATAGAATTACACAGGGTGTTGCACAGCAGTATCTGACCCAGATGTAAATTAACTTGCACAAGAGAGGCATTGAAACTATACCTGCAATAATATACCCTGATATGATTCTGTTATCGTCCTCCATCTGCTCTTACGCTGCCTCCTGTCTTCTCAGCAAGTACTCTGTGGTAGCAGACAGCAGTGCAGGGGCTAGACAGAGCACCAGTTAATAGCAGTGTGCCCAATTTATCAGCACGTTCTCTGAAACCAAAGTCAATCCTAATCTAAATTCACATCCACTTTTTCTGGTAGTGCTGACGTGTTCTGTATATTTAGGGCTCAAATGCATTTAGTTAAAATGTCAAGATCTCTGTGTCCGCTTTTGTGGAACACGTGAGTTTCCTGTATTAAATTTCTCAGACTTTAGCAAGTTGATCTCTGCCTTAAAATGTTGAATAACCAATGTCAGTGCTGGCTTCTTCCTTTAGGTGGAGCAAAAGATGAAGGTGATGATGCTCAGGACCTTCGGAGAACAGAATCTGACAGCATTTTAAAGAAGGTACAGCTTGGTTTGTGTGTCTGCTGCCGCTGAGTTCAGATTGCAGGAGTGACAGTTCTAGTCTTGGAAAATGCCTGAAAATTTCTTGACAATTAGATACATCCTAATAAGTTAACAGCAAAATCAGATGTGAAATATGCAGCCAAAACCACCTTCTTTGAAAACCACTGCAAATCAGTTGTACTCCTTAGTGGCACAGGTTAGCTACCATCTGTCTGCAGGTCAGCCAAAGCATGTGTTTCATTATGCATTGTTATTGAAATGATAAGCTACAACCATGCACCTTTTCTTTCTTGGGATCAATCCATCACATAACTGTAGAATAATAAACATTTTATTGTATATGATTCTAAGTAGCCTAAAAAACATGCATGAATTCTCCCAAAATGGAAGGTGGAGGGGAGTGTTTAATGGATATGTCATTAGTTCAGCCTCAGAAGACATTTACTGTGATTTTTCATTGTTCTCATATTAAATTTGTGATCTTGTCACAGGGTGGAAATGCTAATTTGATGTTCATGCTGAAAAGGAATAACGAGGTAAGAATTGATTCCATTGCTCAGCTGTTTCCTTCATTTAAATGGCTAGAGAATTTGTCTCAATAGGTGATAATGTAGAAGAAAACACATTTAATTTGCTGAAGCACATCTAGACTTTTAAATACATTAAGATGAACCCACTGTGTCATCTATTTGTTTAACCTTGGATGTTTAGACAGGGAATTCACTGATTGTCATCTGCTTGCCAAGCAAGATGATATGTGCTGATTATAGGCAGCAAGGGTTAATTACCACCAGGATGCACAGGGCTGTATTTATTGTGCATCTGCAGACAGAGAGAGTTTAATTTTATGTTGCAGGTGCAGTGAATTGGGGCAATTAGATTTCTATTCTCCCTTTGATACACATTCATAACTCCCAATTAGCATTAATGACAAAATGAGAAGCAGTTCTCTTGATACTGGCTATCACTACTGCAAATACTGAAGTGCTCTTTATTCTTCTTAAAATTAATTGCAGGATATGAGAGATTCAGAGAAATTTTTAGCTAGGCTAAATTTAGGGACAGGGCATCACTCCAGAGTAGCTTTCTCTGTATTGATGCACAAGGTCTTTGCATTTCTTTGTTTTCAGAAAGCCTCCAAGAACACACCTGCTGCCCTTGTGACCTTGCTGTAGTGCAGCTTTTCTGTCTGGTGGCAGTGGGACTTGTATGGGTCAGCTGGGGGGAGAAGGGTACAAATAGTCCACATCTATTTTAAAATTGCTTATTTTTTTTTGCCACTTGAAATTTTTTTCCTGATATTTTTAAGTGAACTTCTGGGCTTCATCCCAGTTACTCTGCTTGTTCTTGAGCAAGCTGATGCTTTGGGAAGTGGTCTGCAGAGGCAGCTCAGGACTTCCCATGAGCTGTGTGCCATGAGGTACCTCTGCAGATGTTCTTCCCCTGCTGCACTGACAGCTAGGGAAGGCAGGAAGGTGATGCCAGGTACTTCTGGGAGATGTCCAAGGGATGTATTGGTGTACTGGGGGGTGATGCAGTCATTGCAAGGGAAGAGTGAGGAAAAGCAGGGTGCAGAGGGATGGCTGTGCAGCTTGTCAGACCCACTGACATGAGCAAGAGAGGGACACAGAGCAAGAGGTGCTGTCCACGTACCCAGCACTCAATGACATCTAACAGCAACGCTTCTGTTTTCTCGCAGCAGGTCCTGCAAACCATTACCAGCCTCCATAAGCTGCTCAGTGCTTTGCAGGTAGGCTTAGCCCTTCACCCTGCTCCCACACACTGCTTGCCTGAGCTGCCAGTCGTGCTTTGCCCCTTGTCTCCCTGTCTCCTGTCACATCCCTGCATGGGATCATCACAGCCGGCTTGCAGGCTGTGGGAATGAGCTGCTGCCTTAGAGGACCAGTGCTGGCCTGAATTTGGGAAGCTGCTGGGGGAGATGCTTTGCCAGCATGCTCTGGTAACCCAGCTGCCAGGCAGCAGCGCTGGGCTGCAAGTTTGGTGGGAGAAGAAGGGGTTCAGTACAGCACCCTGAGGTTTTCAGGGCCTCTTCCCACAGAGAGGATGCTGCAGTGATTTCTGTCTCCTCTCTCCCAGGGTGTGGTGCTGCAGCAGGACACCTACATCGAGGACCAGAAGCTGGCTCTGAGCGAGAAGGCTCTGAGCCGAAGCTTCTTCCGGCCCAACTCACTGCTGGAGCAGGAGAAGCAGCGCAACCTGGAGAAGCAGCGCCAGGAGTTGGCCAACCTGAAGAAGCAGCAGACACAGCACCAGGAGGAGAGGCGGAGGAGGGAGAAGGAGTGGGAAGTGCGGGAGAAGGAACTGGCAGAGCAGGAGGCCCAGGTGGCCCAGCGCGAGGAGCAGGTGCAGAGGCTGAGGCAGGAGCTGGAGCGGGAGCGGGAGGAGCTGCAGGTGAAGAAGGCAGCCTACCAGCTCGACCTGGAGAGGCTCCGCACGGCGCAGAAGCAGCTGGAGAGGGAGAAGGTGCAACTCAAGCAGGACGTGGAGCGATTTGCTCAAATGCGGCAGGAGTCTGGCCACAACCAGGTAAATTATGCCAACAGCCAGGTTCCCGGGGGAGCTGGTCCCTGCAGGGAGCTCCCAGCCAGCTCCTGGGTGAACTGCGTGCCCCTCACAGGGCACACAGCTGGTGGCAGCCCAGCCCGAGATTTGTGGAGCCTGGTATTTAAAACTGGATCTCCCCTTGAATGCAATGTGCAGTGCTGCATTTTTTGCAGCTCTGGAGCTGCTGAGGCGCTGCCAGTGTTGGTGCTTCATGGTGTATTGGGGGTGCCTGGCCAGTGCTGGGCAGCCTGAGCTCTGCCCACGTCCCTGGCTGCATGTTGTGGCATGGCAGAGAGGAGGTGGCAGGCTCCCAGGGAAGATGCCGTAGGCAATCCCAGGAGGTTGACCCTGCCTGATGTTGGCCTTCATCCCGCAAGGGCTGAGCTCTGGGGAGCAGTCAGGCAGAGGAGACATCCCTTGTCAGACACAGCCTAGTAACATTGTGGGTAACCTGCAGCCTCCACCTGTCACAAAAACCACTTGTAAGGCTGATAACTGCGGGGAAAGGCTGTTCACATGCTGACATCCGTCTCCAAAAGCATTCTCAATATCCAGCAAAGAGATGTCATTGGCCCTGTCCTGAAAAGAGCACCTGCAGTCCAGTTGTGGCTCAGTGAGCAGAAGTCCCCAGCTCTGCTGGAAGAGGCTTCTGGTGTCTAACTGCTCACAACCACAAAGAAAAACACCCACACAGATCCTGCTTTGGGCATTTTTCAGCTAGCTAAGGTTTATTTCTTTACAACTGTGCAGAAGTCTGACTGAGGAGAGCAAGCATCATTGGCAAAACATGGACTGAATTTAATCCTTAAGCCTGTTGATCATTTATTTGTTTGTAACTCACTAATTCTGACTGTAATTTGCTTAGAGCTGTAGCAGAATTAGTTTATAAATGTTGGATTGCAGAATGGAAATTATTTTAGGTGCCTGAACGGCCTAATTGTGGAGCTCAGCGGTGAGCTCTGAAAAGCTAATCACCAGAGGAGACCCTGCTCCCTCCCACCCAGCTCCTGATCAAGGCAGAAGTTTTCCAAGCAGACAGAGAAACTGTTCCTGCCCCAAGCACTTGTAGACGAGGGGCATGGATGCGGTGGGAGAGGCTGAGAGGTAAAATGCCTGCAAGGCCTAAGAGATTTAGGAGAAGGAAGCACCTTCTCAAGGCAGGTATCTGACATTGCAGAGCTATTAATAGAGGGTTCAGTCAAGCTTTGTTGGGCTTGTTTTGATCTTTCCTTTGAATGTGCAAGCTCAATTACATCCTGAGACAGCCGTTAGGAAAAAAAAAAAATCAGGAAAAATTGCTTTTGCTTTCATCTTTTGCTTGGGAAGGCTTCCTTTGACACATGGTGCTCCCTTGCCGTGTGCTGGCGTTCCCTTCCCAGAGAGGCACGCTGCTCCTTGGCGTCCTGCCACCATCTGTGTGTGCAAACGACGCAGGGTGAGTCTTGCTGTTGAGATCTTAGAGAATATTTGCCCTTGGCTTGTTGATACATAGCATAATACATGTAGGAGCAAAAGATAGTGGAGTGTTACTCTTTGTATGCCTCGTTTCTTCATCTTGAACAGAGAGGACTTTTCTCTCTTTACTTTGCCTGGATGGGGACAACGTTTTAACTGCTGAATGGGCTGGATGTTCACAAGAGCAACTGTGAGTGGTCTGGGACACAGCTTTTCTATCCATGTTCTCTGCTAGGCTCTTTCATGAAACACTTTTCCTTTCTAGGTGTCAAATCTACATGAGAAACTTGCAAGAGTCTCCTCCCAGTCCAGCATCGATGAATGCTCCATGCAGAAGAGCCCTTCCCTTCCTAAACAAGGGCACTTTGATGCAGAACTGTCTGTCTCCCCCAAAAGAAACAGTCTTTCAAGGACACACAAAGAGAAAAGCACTTTCCATTTGCTTAGCACAACAAACCAGACTAACAAGGCAGCTGAGGAACAGACCCAGATGCCTACTCGCCTCTTCAGTTTATCCAAACCAAAGGAGAAGAAGGAAAAGAAGAAAAAGGGCAGGGGACATCGCTCCCAACAGTCTGGTGAGTGTCAGGGGAGCTCACAGGTGTGTTTTCAGGGGTGGTAAGCTGGCTGTTTTCCTTCAGCCAGCAAACTTGTGGAAGGCACAAAATCTGGCATCAAATGAGGATGTTGACACAGGGATGGGGAAATCAGCTGTGCTGAGTGGAGTTCCCAGCTTGATCTTCCATGGGCTTTTCTGCCTGTCTGCAGCCCCTGGGGTTGTTAGAGGAACACACATTCTGCTCAGTGCTTCTTCCCTTCCCCATTCCATCCTGAGCAGCCTTCATGGGCTGAAGTCCCTACTTCAAGGAGGAAAATGTTCTGCTTCAATGTCAGAAGGAGCTGCTGCTGGGATGCTCCTGGCTGTTGCAGGTCCTGAGGTGTTGATGTTTGCTTTAGCTCTGTGGTAGTTTGAAAGTGATACCCACAAGCCTTCTTGATCTGAAAAAAAAACCATGCGGGTTTTTTTTTGTCTGGTAGTTTTGCATCCCCTTAGGACTCAGAGCTGCACCTCAAACCTCTGACCCACATGGAATTTGATCACATGCCCTCGGATGACCGGTTTCATTCATGCTAGCTCACTGATGTTTTCCAGCTTGTGCACGGGAAATCTCACCCATTACAAGGTGTAATTTCATGGTTGCTCATCAAGGAGCTGAACATCTTTTAAGGGGCCAGACCTCTTTTAAGGAGGGTTTCTGTGCACGCAGAGCCCCACTCTATCTGTGTCCCTGTGTTCCCATAGTGATTCTCACCTGTTGTTTTTGGGTGCTGCAGATTCTCACTCGTCAGAAGCACCTCCAGAGGGTGAGGAGATCTTCTGCTGAGCACGGACTGTTGCAGTGGTCACTCGTGGCATTGGCACCGTGGACATCTCCCAGCCTGTGATGCAGCACGTGGCTGGTGCCTGTGCTGGACAAGCATCTGGAGGTTTTAAATAAAACAAGTTCTGAAGTCTGCTAAGTGGTGGATAAGGGCCTCTCTCCTGTGGTTTTGGGTGAATTCTCCCTGCAGAGGCTGTCCCTGCATGACTCACAAGACCATCTCCTTGTGCAAACCTGGGGTCAAACGGATTGGGATAGATGTTGTCTGTCTCTTCTTACTGCTAAAGGATGTGAGAACATAGCCTTAAGGGGTCTGTGCCTTCAAGTTCCCCTGTTCTGGGGAAAAGAACCAAAACTAAACATTTAGCAAAAGATTAGGACTCTACAAATGGTGCGTACACACTGGCATATATAGATATACTGTATATATACATATATGTATCTATGTATCCACTGGGATATGCTTACAGTCCCTACAGCCAAGGTCCACCCATGGGGATAGATGATACCTGATGACTTTCAGGGAGTGTGTAGATATTAAATATCTTGCCCTTACTGCTCCGACTGTAACCCAGTGACCTGCACACCCCTTTTGTGCTCATGGGATAGGGGCTGTTTGGTTTCATAAGGGTACCTTACACCAGGAAGCAGTTACAGCATTCAGAAGCAACAACTCAGAGGATAAAAAATAAAATTTAAAGTCATTCTGAACCATTTCTGTGGAATCAAATGTCAAACTTTGTCAAGCAGAACATCATTGGGTATATTTAAAATGGTGCAGAAAAGAGAATTTTGGTAGGCTAGTGAGGCAATCCCAGGGAGCCAGAACAGACAGTGTTCAAATGGGAACAGTAAGCAACATATTTTTTACACAGTCTGTTTGAGCTCCAGCTCACTCCCTCCCATCCCCAAAGTAAAGATTATGTTTTTGCCCTAATAGAGCTCTACAGTTGCGTTTGACATCCCCATACAAGCCTAAAGACTTAGTGGAGGGGTGGCTAAAAATCTGCTTTTAGGGATCTTTGTTCTGTTCTCTGTATTTTTCTTAGCCTGCTTTTTGTGCTACCGTTGGGCTTCTGTTTCTTTGGATTTTCTCACTTGCCCTGCTCGTTTCTGAGGCAGAGTGAGAGCAGCAGTGTCCAAGCAGGTCAGTGAGATATTGCAGGGCAGAGGGGCAGGCTCTGAGGAGATGGCTCCTGTCCCTACAGCTGTGCAATACTGGGCACTTGGGAACGATTTCTGGGGAGAAAAAGGTTCTGATGGACAAATCCCCTGTGGGACAGGTCTGGAGTCCAGCGTGTTGTGTCGCCATGGCCTCTGGGGTGGAGTGTCTGTGCAGAACAGGAAGGTCCGAGGGCAGCTCTTGCTGGTTCAGCTGTGGGGTCTCTGTACAGTTGTTGAATACAGGAATGTGTTCAGCAGGGGAGGAGAAATGCAACAAAGACACACTTTTCTCAAAAATCACCTTTCTTCCAAACCCTGTCAGGAGAATTACCCGAGTGGATTTGTAAATGGTTACCAGCTTCAGAATAGGTCAAGGTTTTGCTCAGAGTTAGAAGCTGTCAGGTTTATTTCCTTTCCTATAATCTTTTTTTCTTTGAAATAACAAATCATTTCTCTTCTTGCTCTGTTGTTTGATTTCAGTTTGCTGTCAGGCTTGTCACGAGCTGGTGACCCGCAACAGTTTTCAGAGTTAGTGCTGATGAGTATCAGCAGCATTGATGGTGAGGTGGATACTTGGGCTGGGCTGTCTTGGTGCAGAGGAACCTTGCTTGCTTTGGAAGCTCTCTATACTATTAAGACTAAAAAGAAAAAGAGAAAAAAAAAAGAAAGGAAAAAGGGTTGAGATGTATTTTTTTTTTTTAAATATTATTTGGTGCTTGTTCTTAATTGCAAGCAGGGCTTGCAAAAATATTTATCTTTCATTTTATCTGAAAGAGGTTTTTTAAAAAAGTTTACTTGGTTTTATTTTTTTATTTCGTTTTGCTTTTGTTTGGGGAATGGTTTGGGATTTTTTTCTCTTCCCCTCCTTTTTTTTTTTGGCTTGTTTATTTGTTTCATTTTATTACCAAAAGATTGGTAAACCAAATGTTCTCATCTCCCTGTTTCCTACAAACCATGGAGTTGGGCAGTGCTGTTTTGCAGCTCATTCCATGTCCAAAGTCACACAATTTCAGCTGAGAGCTTTCTTCAAGACAGAGCATCTTCAGGCCAAAAAAAGTCTGGAAAAAGATGCAGTGATTTCAGACAAGGCTCTTCCTGTCAATTAGTTTCCTTGTTTAAACATTTCGGTTAGGTTTTCTCATTCCTTTTGGAGACAAAGGGAAAAGCAAAGCATGGAGTGCCTTGCAGTGATATTTGCTCTCCTGAACCCAAGGGGAGCTGAAGGAGGCATGTGCTGGTGGTGTGGTATTGCCTTTTTCATAAGAAAACCACCAGCTTCCGAAAGTAACTTCTGCCCTGCTCTTTGTATATCTGCAAACGTGAATGTGCCAAGCTGAAATTTTTGGAAACCAAAGCAGTGCGTGGCTCATTTACTGTTGTGTGAACAGAGATCAGGGCACTGGTACGTCTGAGTTCCCCTCACTCTGGAACAGCTTTTGCCACTATGAACTTTTCAGTTTATCCCACTGTCTTTTCCCTGGTCCCAGCACATGCTAAATTCACAACACAGCAATGTCCCATGGCTCTGAGAAGGGCACCCAAAGGCAGATGTGTGACCCAGGGCAGCAGGGTTGAGTCTCTGCCTGGCTTCACCATTTCTCCAGATCTGTGCAAATCAGAAAGATCATTCAGTGCCTGAAGTGCAAATAGTATTGGCTAAGTGATATCCCGAGGTCCATGTGGTTCCTTGACAGAAACCACGGGTGTGAGTCAGAAATACACTGACCAGAAATCCTGTGTACCAAAGCTGCTCGTGTCTTAAATTCTGGTGGACAGACCTTTGTCCCTGGAGGATGTCTGTTACTATATGATTCACTTTTCTGGAATGAAGCCTTTCCTCCCACACTGCTTCCTCCTCCTTTCACCTTTAGGAAGGTAAGGGCTTGTTTTTATCTCTTTAGCCTTTTATTTTTCCTGTCTGATTTTCTTTGGAAAGGCTTGGCATAGGTTCCTAGAGTCAGATTCCTGCTCTGATCCCTGAAGGTTGTCTAACTTTGTCTGCTAGAGTATGGTCCCAGCTCTACAGCACCAAAACCTTTCCTCTTCCTGGCCTTAAAATTGCATTTGTTCCAGTTCCATGCCTGGCATCCATCCTGCAGTTGTTGAAAGAAAACATGCTGCTTCTTCAGCCCAGCCTGTTGCTATCTAGTTCCCAGAGCCAGTCCCTTGATCCCATTTGGAGCACCCAAACCACCCTGTTTTGCATTGGGTTCCTGGGACTCAGAGTAAGTTCAAAAACATCTGTTTGAAGCCCATGTTGTTGGAGGGAGAAGAGGATCCTGCGAGGGCCCTTGGAGCTGTTCGTGCGGGTGTGTCATGGAGGGCAGAAATCAGATTTGCTTTTCATGGGCTTTTCTTGGCCTGGTGTTTGCCACTGCCCAACAGGAGGGATTTCCATGTCCAGGGAAAGTGAGAGTGTTGGCTCAGACAGGTACAGAAGTGGCCAGTATTAGCTGGGGGTGCCATAATACCCAGCAGTAGAGAGTAGCTGTAGTAAAGGGTGGGAGACTCTATGGAGTTGTGTGGGGTTGGCCTAAGATTCTTTTAAATGAAGTGATTGATCATCTCAACACGTAACTTGATGTCAGTGTGACGCCATAAAGCACTTTAAATTGAATTGATCTTGCCCCTTTTAATTATGGTTATTTGGAGACAATCAGTTTTGCCATTGCTTCCCCCTCTGTATCCCCAGCAAAATCAGAGCTGCAAGTAGGCGTGTTCCTGGTTTGGTTTGGCTTTTCCCCGAGAAGGGAGGAAGGGCCAAGCTTTTTGTATTATTTTTAGACCAAAGTGGGTACAAATATGACTACAGTCCCACTGCAGATAGGTTGTGTGGCAGGACAAGAGAACTGGCTTCTGCTGGCTCAGGTGTGTCCCCCAGAAGAGCTCATGCCCACTTCACCATCACCTTCCTCACAGCAGGTGGGGAGGCAGCCCTGCCAGTGGTTTTCCTTCCATCTCCTTTTTCTTGGAGAAGCTCAGAGAGAAGGAGATGTGAGGAGATGCATCCAAATAAGTGAGGGCCTTTCCATGCACCAAGGTATTTACTGTCCAGGCCACTGGGACACCTCCCAGGTGCTCTTCCAGGACAGTCCACTGAGGGTGGACAGTGCTGGGCAGCTCAGTAATGCCATCAGCATGTGTGGATTTGCATCCAGAGAGTCTGATCACCTTTGCACCTTCCTTGAGTCACTAGGATATCTCACAGCTGTTGCTGAAACACCCAGTTCCAGTCCTTCCACATGCCACCTAGTCAGAAGAGGTTCTTCAGGTGCCAAATCCCAAGGAAGCTGTCTAGGATATCTATGGCATGGAGCAAGGGAGGACTGGGCAGGGGACACAGGAGAGTATCTGCTAAAATCCCACAAAACATTCCTTGTTAACCAGAACTCTGGAAATTACTCTGCCTGCTGGCCAGGTTTGGGAATTTATCATGATTTAGGGCACCCTTTTAAATAAAAAACCTCCCTGCTGCTCATAACTCTTGCTTCATGTGTCAGAAGGGGCAGCAATCCATGATTCTTCATTGGTGATAGAGCTAATTTTTAAATATAGGCGAGCTGAACTGGCCAAATCTCCTACACCTTGTGCTCTTCCGTGATGAGAAGTGTAATGCCAGCTCTCTTCCCACCTGCGTTTCCAGGGCTCTGTGCCCTTTCCTCTCACATGCATTTCACTGACACTGATGCTTTGCCCAAATATAAATGAGCATCCATTGCGTGGGGGGAGGGCGGAGGGGGGAAGAGGATAACAATCACTGCTTTGCATACAGGTATAAGCTTTGTATGTATTTAAGCTGTCTATAGGTATCCATCCTTTCCATGCTCTAAAGTAATTCTGCTATTTTTCTTTATCAATATTAAACACTGACTCAAAAAATAAAATAAAAATATATATGTCCGGTTCAGTTCGCCTATGGTTAAAGTTTAGCCTGGTGTTTATTTTGTACTAATATGGAATGCACTTGAGTAATTCCCAGAACATTGAGGTGTATTATAATAACCTGATACACCTCTGCTTTTGGTTTGTTTCTTATTAAAAACAAAAAGAAAAAAAAAAAAAAAAAAGCTTTGCATTTTCATGTTGAACTCGTAAAGAATAAAAGTTGGGGAAAAAAGATTTTTAAAGAAGAGGGTAAAACCTAATTGCTGTATGTTAATTTGTAATTATGTAAAAAGTGAGCAAGTTATTGACTGTAAAATTCTTCAGTTGTTATGTAACTTGCCAGAAACCATTAGGTTTTGTAACAAACTTTTATTTATCTTCCTTTTTAGTTATCAGTATCAACCTCTTGTAAAGTCATTCTTCCTCTAAATAAATTTGATTTTGAGTCTGACTTTTCTGTCTGATTTATTCCCACACCTTTGGTACTTCTGCTGTTGACTTTTTTTGCACCGAGGCTGAATGAAGAGCCTTAACCCCAACCTGTAACCAAATGTTTGCATTACCTTTATCATCTCCGTTCCAGTTTGTACCCACTGGACTCTTTAACTTATTTTCCTCCTATTACAAGATTTGCATTTTACTGAAGGACAGATGGCTGTGTGATATCCTTAGGTTTTTCTCCCCCCACATACACAGGGCTTTTTATCCTTGTACAAGGAGGGGAAGTGTCACAGCTGTTCTCTCTGCCTCTTCAGCCCCGTGAGTGAGAATAATGGGAATCTGGGGGCTGCATGTGCTGGCTGATGGCACAGAGTTCCTGTAACCCCCTAACACAGCTCTGTGTCTTTGACAAATCCTGGACACAGAGGTTTTTGTCTTATTTGGCTGAGAGAACCAGAGATATGCTGCATCTCATCACAGGACAAGGTCCACGATACCAAGGTACCATGTGCTTTAGGTGTTCCCACCTGTCTTGCAAGACAAGACCCATCAGGAACTCCCCTGGGGAGGTGATGGAAGGAAGAAAACTCTCTGTGAGGGTGGTGAGGCACTGGAACAGTTGCCCAGGGAAGCTGTGGATGCCCCATCCCTGGAAGTGTTCAAGGCCAGGTCAGACAGGGCTTGGAGCAACCTGGTCTAGTGGAAAATTCCCTGCCTGTGGTAGGGGTGGTGGAAAGAGGAACTTGAAGGTCCCTTCCAACACAAACTATTCTGTGATTCTGTGATAAGGTACATGGTGTTCCCAGTGCCTGTAGGCATCAGTCCAGGCAAGAGAGGGTGCCAGAAGTACAGAGCCATGATGATGACAAGTCACAGAGGACCACAATGGCTGGAGTTTCCCCATGACCATTTTCTGCTGGATCATAAAAGCGATCACTAATGGCTCTGTACTGCCAGTTCTGCTTGGGACTACAGCATCTTCTCCCTAGGAAGGAGAAGTAGGAGACCTGCTATTGTATATTGATTTTGAGGCAGAGAAAATGCTTCATTTCCATTTGTTATTCCACTTGTCTCCAGAGGTATGATTGGGAAGGAGAAAGGAATGCTTGAGGAGAATCAGATATGTATTCACAGCATCAGAGTATCCCGAGTTGGAAGAGAACCACAAAGAGCATCAATTCCATCTCCTGACCCGGCACAAGACAGCCCCAAGAATCAAGTCTTGATCAAAGCTTTGGGCTGTCAGCTGCTTGAGGTGTTGCATTGTTCCTCAGCAGGCATCAGCCCCGCGTTAGGCAGCAGTGCACTCACTGCCTGGTGTTCCTCCCTTCCTCTCAGCTGTGCTGCACGTGCTGTTCTGAAAGCCTGAGTCACGTCAGTGTACCTGAACCTACACCCTGTCACGCAGCACTTGCTCCAAGACAGGCAGCCCCTGGGTGTGAGACAGGAGATGAAAGAGCTCGTTTATCTCGACGGCTGCTCCACAGTTCTGGTTTTATTTGCATTCCCAGGCGTCCCGGCTTAGCTATTTACTGAAGTTGAATAAAAGCCTTCGCCCAAACTGTCGGCTCCTGGGTATGGCTTTTAAAAAGCACGTTTTCCTGTGGCCCCTCTTGGCTCTGCAACCTGGATGCCTGACAAAAGCACCCCTTGGGGCACCCCCAGCCTTTTCATGGCTGCAGTAAAACAACATCAGCTGCTGCAGCTGCTGGGAACGGGAGATGCTGCTGTGATACAACAGGAATTGGTCACGGGATATGGGACAGCATACCATTTACTGATGACAAACCACACAGAGAAAATCAGATTCTTTCTGAATCAAGCTCCTGCCAGGGAAAGGTTGGGGTGCAGAGCAAACCAGGCACCTTGAACTTCTCTGGTCCTGCACAGTGCACTCCAAACCTCCCTGTTTCCATTGGCCAGGGGGAAGCCTGGGCAGGCAATACAAATTGCCTTTGGCAGAGGAGGAAGCAAAGGACCCTGCTGCTCCAGGACACCTCCATTTATTAATTTGACTATCCTTAACCAGTTTTCCACAATTTAATATGCTCAAAATTTCCATGCTCTGAGCCATTACAGCACAGCCAAGATAATAAAATGGATGTTCTCTCCAGATCACACAGATCAGTTAATTTAGATGGTCCCAAGAAAGAGTGATAGGTTTTCTGAGCATCCCAGCTCTCTTGCCCAGCCTTTCCTTAGCACCCAAAGTTAGAGCAAAAGATCTCTGTGGGTTTGTTGGACGTGGCTGGATTTTCACTGGCACATTGAACTAAAAGTGGTCATACAGGATCCTTAGAATGGGATGGGCCTCTAAAAGGAGCATTGCCAGGCACAAGAGAAGCTCTTTCAAAACACAGTTTAGTGATACCTTTAATATTTGCATTATCTGCATTTCTCCTTCCCTGCCCTTGCTGGGTTCAGTCCTGGCACTGGCTTCAGGGGGAGAAAGTGGAGGTTTGGGAGGACACAGGTGCAAGCTGGGCTGGAGCTCACAGACAGGTCACTCATTCATGGAGGGTTTAGTAAGAGAAGGAAAGGCAAAACCCTAATTAGTGCAGTGAGTGAGTGAGATGCCTTGTGATCAGATACAAGGTGAATGGTAATGACTTACCTTTGCCATTGAAGGCACCTGGGGCTTGTTAATTTGCTACAGGAATGTTAAATATGGCAAATGTCTTGATTTTTAGGAGGTTGAACCATGTAAAAATTAGGTGGAAAATAATATTTGACATTAGCAATTGATAAGAGCACCCCCAGCTCTCACAGGGATGGGCAGTGTCCCTTGTGTCTCCCCTAAAGCTGCCTTCACACCTCTTGAACAACCCCCAAACCAGGCTTTGCTCCAGAGCCTGCTCTCCTGCCTCTGTTTCAAGGGTGCAGGTTCAGGACTGGCTCCCCCCTGCCCCATCTGCCTGCACTCTGGAACTCCTCTGTATGTCAGTACAGAGCAGACTTGTTTTTCTTTGCTCTCCTCCCTTTGTGGTCCATCCCTTGCACAGACGCAGCTCAGCTGGCAATTCCCAATCCCCCCTGACCTCTTAACCACAGCCTGGCGTCTCTCCCTCAGGCATCTCCAGATGCTCTTTCCCCTTTCCTTTCACCAAAGGGCTGCTTCTCACCAGCCGCATCTTTCCAGTGAGCCTAATTAGACAGGAGCCTAATTAGAGCCGAGCAGGAGCGGTGAGTCATTAGCACAGCCCTGCGGGAAGGCCGGGAGAAGCCATGATCCCGGCGGGGCAGCAGCGTGGGCAGAGGGGCCGGGAGGCAGCGGGAGCTCCACTGGGTGCTGGGAAGCAGCCATGGGGAAGCAGCTCCTGTTTGTGTGTGCGTGTGTAATTCCTCCAGACGTGACCCAGAAATGGAGAGAAGGGATGTTTACCCTCCTCCCTGCACCTGCCACGGAGCCAAGCAGGCCCCAGTGCTGCTGGGCTGGCCTCAGGGCAGGGGATGGCTGTCCGTCCCACCCAGCCAGGGAAGGTAGAAACCAAAAGGGCTTTTCCTGGTGGCCCTTAGGCTTTTTTCTCCTTGTTTGGTTTCTACTCATCCCTTTTAACAACCAGCTATCCCCCTCGATGGAGCAGAGCCAGCACTCTGGGACTGGCTGCCTGCTGGGCCTGTATCGAGAAGAAGCCATGCTGGCGTGGAGAAGGAGACTGATGGCAGCAGTAAAAGGCAGAATGTTAATGTTTGCTTGGGATAAACCCACAGGACTGTGGATAGGTATGATGCCAGGAGTGAGAGACAGGTCTTTTTATCAGTCATTAAATCACATTCTGGCTGTAAGTGCCACCAGTTTCTTCACAAGCACAAGCTGTGTCACCCTGGCCTGGTCATGGACTGTTCCCCCCAGCCTCAGCTGGGAAAGGAGAGCTTCCCAAGAGAGCCAGGACTGAAAAACCCACAAATTACTCGATTCCTGAGCTCTGCAGACCTCAAAGACTGTCAGAAAAAATGAAAGGACAGGTTGGGTAACTAGGATCTGTCTGCTTGAACCCTTCCCCCAGCTTCATTTGGCGGGGGACACACAAACACAGAGGGGCCCTTGTCTGTGAGCTGCGGCCGTCAGTGGTGCAGTGTGTGCTGGGGAGCGGGAAGTGAGATGTCCAGGCACTGACAGCATGAAAGCCAGGCTTTTTCCACCTAATTGGATCTGTTATTCAGCTGAGAAACGTTGAATGGATTGGGTGGGCTCCGAGCTCACGATTTCAGTGAGGAAGTCGGGACGTTGCGGCAAAGTAGGTCACAGTGCTGCAAAACAGGGTGATGGTTCTGCACAACAGCCGAGGATGTTAAATAAGGAGGTGGTGAAATGGAAAGAAAAGGGAGATTGTGAGGAAGGAAGAATAAATGAGCTCAGTCTTGGCTATTCATTCCCACCAAGAGTCCCTGCTGCTGGCTCCCACCTTGGGGTCCCCAGCATTGCCGTCTCTGCCTGAAGCTCCTGCTCTGCACTGGAACAAGAGGGATTGGGCCCAGTTTAAATTCCCAGTTGGTTGTGCGGAGCTGGGGGCAAAGGTTGCTCATGCTCTTGGCAGCTTAACTCGAATGCTGCTTACGGAACTGCATTTCCATGCATGGCATTTTGTGAGCCTGGACCCTCTTCAGAGACTAAAACCTGCTGGGTTTACCCCAAGGGAAAAGGTGCATGGGGAAATAGGAAAACAATTTCACATGGGATATATTGTAAGTGCTGGGGCATTAATTAATGTGCAGGAGAAGATGACAAGCCATGGACACAAGGAGTTAGTGCTCTGTATGGATATGGATAAATCTGAAAGCATGCTGGATGGCTGGAAAAAAGTGCTTCTCTGCTACACTTAACGTGTTTAAACTCCAGAGTCAGCCTCTGGATGGATGTGGGGCTTCCTCAGACACCAGAGCTATTAAATCACCAGCTACTCTGCTTTTAATTGACTCTCATGACAAAGGGAGTGGGCTCAGATGATAATTCCCTGCAGGGCTTCACTGCAAAGCAGTATTATTTCAAGGGCAGCTGGGGTCACGCTGGGAAAATGCATATTTAAAACCCAGTAAGGCACTAAGAGTTTCATTTAAATAAGACATAGGAGTATCAGCCTTTTGCATCCAGGGACATTCAGCACACTCAGACCCTGGGGATGGAGGGGTGATCATGCCAGCTACCTGCCTGGTTCCACCTCTGAGTATCTCTTTGCCCTCTCCTCCCAAGTGTTTCTTGGAGCGAGAAGCACCCTGTTACTGACCTGGGGAATTGAGGTGGACAGAGCTCATGGGTGGGCTCCAGCCAGAGGGTGGGTGGAAAGGAGCTGTATCCTGCCCCAGTTCTCCCGTGGGTTTGAGCCCTGCATGGATCTCCATGTCGGGCTGCTGGCACTTCATGGGGAAGATGTCTGAGCTGCTGACACCCCACAGCGAGGGCTGGCTGCAGAGTGTGGGCTTGTTTCCCGGGAGCCTGGGAACACACAACTGCTGTAACACACCAGACAGGACTCTTTCCCAAGTGCTTGCTCCCAGACAAAGCTGAGCCTGACCTGCTGAGATGGCGAAAAAGCTCTTTTGAAAAAGGAAAACAAATCACATTTACATTTCTACCCCCGTACCTCCCATTTAAACACCAGCCCCACTCGGGCTGTAGCTTTTTTCTGTTACATCCACTTCTATCTCCTGGTCCCCTTACTCTGTTGCTGCTAACCAAGAAACCTTTGTATTTCTCATTGCATTTAATTCCATAGCAACAGGTCGCTGCTGTCACAGCAGCTGCTGATTGCTTTTGAATTGTCTTTCAGGCAAGCTCCAGAATAAATACAAAAGAGCAGGTCTTTGCATGGCTCATATCAAAGCAAGCCTATTGCAAAGCCTCCCCAGCTGCTATTTAAAGTCCCAGAGTCCCATATAAAACCTGAATCAACAAAACTATAGGGGATTTCATTCACATCCCCCCCTCCTCTTTTCCCTCTCTCCTGCTCATCAAACAGTAATTTCTACCCTGAATTGCTTTCCCAAAGGGGTCTTTAATGAGCTTTTTCTATGGAGCCTTACACTCTTATCTACCCAGCTCACGTCAGCTAATGCTGCTGCCCACCCGGCTCCTGTGGGCAAGGGCACAGATTCCCTGTCTCCTTTACAACTCAGAAACTCAGGCTCCAAATCTCTTTGAGACCCTGTGTAACACCCATACGAAGTTTTGCTTTCCCAGCCCAACAGCCCCTGCTACAAGAGGAGGCAAATACAAATTTGCCTGGTGCCAATTAGCTACTCTGAAAAATGCTCCCACAGTCCCAGCCCGGAGCACAGCTGGAGCTGCTGGTCTCGTAGGGAGGGAAAACCCTCCCAGAGTGTTCCCAGAGCAGGGCTGGATCTCCCTCCTCCTCTGGGAGCTACTCTGGGATGGGGAGAGATGCACACGGAGAAGAAGCGTGGACAGGAGCCCCAGCTGGAAAGCCCATTTCTCCTGTCAATAGGCCTCTTTCTTGGGAGCTGCAGCAGCCAAGTGAAGGCAAATAAGGAAAACAGAAGCATGAATTCTTCTTGTCTTCCTCAGAAAATACTGACTTTCCCTGCAGTACAGCTGTGTCTGCTTTGGGCCCCTCAACCTATTTGGCAGGTGTTGTCTGCACTGCAGACTTGCAAGTTCCCCTGAAATCATGGCATGGACAAACTCAGTGAGAGCAGCTGTGGAACAGACAGCCACATGATGTCCTCAGGACATGAGAAGCTCTGGACTTTATTCCCAGATCCACCATTAACCTTGGACAAGACACTTGACATTGTGCCTCAGTTTCCCAAGCACTGAAGCAATAATAATTACAGCCGGGCTGGTTGCTTTGGAGGCTGTTTGTGAACCACCCCACAAGAGTGCCAACCCTGTTATTAGTCCTCGGCCCTGTTATTAGACCTAAATCCAGCTTACTTAAGAATGAAGACTCCTGTGAAAAACACACAAACAGTTTCCCAGATCATCATTTTTAATAAAGTTCACAAGCAGCTGAAGGAAAAAAAAAAAAAAAAAAAAAAAAAGGACTAGAAGATGTAAATAAACGTCATCCAGCGCATCGCAGACTGGCTGTGCAGAACGTGTGTTCTTCCCGGCAGCGACGGGCGCCCGCTGCTCCGAAAAGACCTTTGCTGTTTGAAGCTGTGTCAAGGCTTTTCATGGCATTGCATCATTCAGCTGGCCAGGCTACAGCTCAACCTCATCCAGGGGCAAGAGGAGAGCCCGGAGCATCTGGAGATCTGCTGTGCAGGGAAGTGGGATGCTGGGGCAGTGCAGGACCAGTCCTCGGCAGTGGCCAGCCCCAGAGAGGCCAGTCAGGAGCTGCACCCCTGTACTGACAGCTGAAATCCACGTGCCTTCCTCCACAGCAAAATGAGGAATGGCTCAGGCTGACAGCTCTTGGATGCATAATCCCAAACACAGTTGGCAGCCAGCGTGCGTGGATAACCTGGGGCAGCCTCAGCCCAACCGCTGGCAGGCAGCGCGCAGTCAGAAATGCTCACATCTCTCCAAGGGGAAGCCAGGATGAGGGGTGCAGCAGGAAGGAGGGGGATCACTCCTCAGCCCACCCTGCAGTGCTACCCTAATCCTCTTGCTCTCCCTCCGAGGCCTTGCTGGAGCCGAGGTGTCCCTTCCCAAGGCACGAGCGTTCCCCATGCACCCCTTTTTCTGTTCCTTTGCTAATGAGAGCCTCACCCACGCAGGGAAGCTCAGCAGACCGGCTCTGAGCACGCAGTGGGCTTTATCTGGGGAATATCTCGGCAGCAGTGCTGCTGCCTTGGCACACTAACAGAGCCCCATGCTCTTCCCAGCAGCTGCGTGTGGGGAGCTGCCTGGCCTCCGACCAAATCACAGCCGGCTGCAGCGAGGAAAGGGGGAAAAAAAATTTAAAAGGTCCAAAGTACCAACCAAAAGGCACCTGCCCTGTTTCATCACGGTGCCTGGCACTGCTGGCAGCCATTCCAAGCGCCTATGTTTTAATATTTCAATAGCCATTGCCTCCATGAAATGGCCAGAGAATGGGGAGAGCCAGGTGCCCTCACCTTGTTCCGTTTAACAAACACTTCCAAGTAACCCAAGCAGTAGGTGTTGCCAATGGCAAGTTCACTTCCTTAAAGAAAACCATATTAATATCTCTTAACCCCCCCCCAACTGAGTAACAAAAAGGGCTCCCCAGCCATGTTTGCTGAGGGATGCAGCCTCCATCTCCCCAGCCCTGTTGGTCCAGCTGAGCCCACAAGCCATCCCTGTGCCCCCTGTGCCCAGCCCAGCAAGCCAGTGCTCTCAGCTCCTTGCCATCCCTGTGTGGTGGCCAGTGACCAGTGGTGGGGCTGGGTAGCCCTTGGTGACCCCCTGGCATGATGCTGGCAGTGGGCCCCCAGCTGTGCCTCCCACTCCTGGTGTCAGGAAGGGATGTGGAAGTTGCCTCGGAGTCTTGTGCAGGAGAGGACAGGAGGGTCTCGGTAACTGCATCGGCTCCAGCCGCAAGAGAGGGGACATGGATGTGGCTCTGGCATCTGTGAAAGTAAAGAGAAAGCTCATTAACTGGTGTGGTGCTCAGCTCAACCCACACAGGACACTCACTGGGGTAACCCCCATGCCGAACCCCTGAGGTAGGTGGAGGTGGAAGGCAGCTGGTTTCTTTTATGAGTTATGTGCAAGAGAGGAGAGGAGAGGAGAGGAGGTCTTAGAGTCAGGTAGCAAACTTCTGTGGACATGACACGGGAATGAAAAGTTAAAGTTTTCATTTTTCTTTTTTTTTTTTTTTAGGGCAGGGAGGAGAGCCCAAGAACTGGAACAAACAAAACAAAAAGACCCTTTTTCTCTTTTTCCACAGGTTCCTCCAAAAACATCTGTATCACTGACATTTCCAAGGGGTTGATTAATACAGTCTGGGTCCAAGCTCAGACTGCACATGTTTCCATCTGCCCAGGGTTAGGAAAAGCCTGATTTTCATCGACTTTCATCCCCAGGCCAGCCACTCCCTTCCAACACTGCCTGATAAACTGGCTTCAGAGACAACCACTTGGAAAGGGCAGCAGCAGCAGAAAAACTGCAATCCCTGTTTATCCGGCCTTGCTATTATACACATGCAAATGGGTTTCCCTAGGAGCCACCAGGAGAAAGCAGCTGTGACTCTGTTCCGGCAATTCCAGCAGGGTTGCAACAGGTTGCAAGCAACCACCCACCCCAGCAGCACGCAGGTGAGCAAGGAGCAGCCTCTAGGAGCCAGGAGATTATCCTGAGGTTTTTTTGGGCTGCTGTTTGCAGGTACACAGGTCTTGGCATGGGAAGGTGCCTTTCTGTGAGCAGGGCTCTGTGCATGGAGCTGGGAATGATGCACCTTGCAAGGTGAAAACACTGCTCCATGTGGAAAGGAGCCACACCAGGCAGCTGTAAAAGTGTCTTTGCAAAAGCCTTGTTATCTAAAGCTGTAATATAATAACCAGGAAAAGCCATGGAACTGACCCAATTCTTAGTGTGACTGTGGTATCGGAATACAGCTCAGGGCCTGGCAAGCTGCCTTAATCTCTGCAGGAGCTCTGGGGTCAAAGTTCAGCTTTTAGGTGCCGTAACAGCCTCAAAACCCTTCAGCTTCAGTTGCTCAGTGCCCACCCAAAAGCAGGCACCAGCTGCTGGTACCACCCACAGCCCTCATGGGAGCTAAACGCACCAAAGGGCTCCAGAGGGAGCCACAAAATCAGCTCTGAGCTTCTGGATGTGTCCCAGGAATCAGCACCTGAGCAGTGCCCAGCCACCAGCCTCTGCTCCCTACAGCAAAGACTGTGAGGAGGGTCCTGCAGGAGCTAAAAAGCACCTGAAAGGGAACCTCAGGGCAGGGGAACCCCTGGCTCCTTGCTGCTACAGTGTTTGGCTTCTCCTGTTTGTTTTGAGATGGCAATTCCAACATCTCCACTCCAGGAGAGCATTCAAGGCTCAAGAGGCAGTGCAGAGGAATGCAGCGATTCCCTTGTCCAAATCACCTTCCCTGGCTGGACCATGCAATCTGAAGTGACCATCCCACCCCTATCTGTGACTCTGCCCCATGAAAATGAGTGTCACACAGGACAGATAGTCTGGAGAAGCCACTTTAATGTGGAGACAAGGCAGCTTGGAGAACCTGTTCCTGGTGCTGCCTGATGTCACCTCTGGGGAGGTGTTGAGTTGTCCCCATCAACTGTCTCTGCACAAGACTGTGACAAACCACCCAACATTCTCTCCCTGGCTGGGTTGTGCTTGTCTTTATCAACACAGAGAGACTTTATTAGCTGAGTGCTCACTATTTTATTTACCATTAGTAATGTTTTGCCTCCTGATGGCACCACCACCACGGGTGGGAGGGGACGAGGCTTTCACATTTCATATTGCTAATCACACTTGATCCCTGGAATTAACTGTGGGTAATAAGCACTAAATAATTGTCACACGGCCTCCTTGGCAGCAGTGCTGGGACCTCTGCTGAAAGGTGCCCTGGCTCCAGCTGGGAAGGGTGAAGGCCATGCCCTCAAGGAAGCATTTCCAGCTGATCAGTTTTATGCTCTACATGAAAAGCAGGCTGGGTGGTTTATGATCAACGTTTGTCAAGGAGAGACTATTTGGGTTTCTAGGAGCAGTTTATAGGTGGGAGGTTGTTTTTCCCATGAGTACAAAGTACTGTCTCCTGCTGTGTGATTGCCCAGGCCTTTCCCCACCAGCCCACCCTGCCCTGCTCTGAGGGGTGGTCCCTCCTGAGTTTGTGCAGTGGAGGGGAGGCAGTTCCATAGGAACCTGGGCAGGTGCTGGCCAGCCTGCCTTCTGGGTATCCCTACTTGAAAAAGGATCCCATAGGGACCAAATCTGGTGTTTCAGCAGAGATCTTCCATCCAGAAATCTGCAAACCAGAAAACCCCTCAGCCAGACCTGCAGTAGGACAATGGGGTGAACTGGATCATAGTCAAAGGATCCTATAGGCCCCAGGTCTCAAGCCCAGTTTTGGCACAGATGCAGCCAGAACAGCCAAGGCTGGGACATGGGACATGGCTGCTGCAGCGTGAGCAGCATGTGCACATCAGGGACATTAATTCATCCCTGTTCCTGCTTTATGTATGGAGCTGTCACAGTAGCTGGGGCCATAACAATAACTTAATAAAAAAACCTCCAAAAATGCCACTCTAGAAAAATCACGTGGACAGACATTCTTTCTGGCAAGAGCTTGTGTGTATTTTAAATACTTCTTTTAACCGAAGACTGGAGGCAAAGCCAAAAAAGCACATAAAACCCTCACACAGTGACTTTTCACCAGCTTTATTTGCAGTTTCTAGTTTTCTGTGCTTGTGTTAGGCTCCAGATTACAGGGGGAAAGAAGTACCAATACAACCCCCACAGAGCTATTTATTAGGTCTGAACAAGCCAAATACAGTACAGAGGAAAAAAAGGTAAGAGAGGAAAATAACATCACTGTGACTTTGAAGACTGTTCTTTATTTGGTGGCTGAGGAATCAACTCCCATCTCAAACTACTCCCTATTCCTACTCCCAGCCATGTGGCTGGTGTTGAGCTTTAATATTCAGACGCATCTGCTACCAGAGAAAATTAATTTTCAGCTCTAGGATGGCTCTTAAAGGGAGGCCCATTGACCTGAGCTGAAAATGATGAAGTCCTCACAGTCTTTGATGCAATATTTAATAGCCAAGTGACAGTTAATTAGATTACTGAGCCACTGTGACAGATGCTAGGCAACGCCTGAGGATGAGAATTTGGAAAGGCCATTATCTTCCAGGGTTGGGAACACTCTAAGATCTCATTTTAACCCTTTCCACTCTTGCCCTGCCCTCATGGTGGTCCAACCCATGTTAACACCAGGTGTTTCACAAAGGCCAGTGTAATGCCCCGGGTGATTTTCTTCCCAGCTGAGAAAAGCAGGTGGTCACATTGGGCTAATGTCTGGCAGAGGTGCCAGGAACTCCTCCTTGGCTCCCATCTGGCATGAAAAGAGGTGATCACTGGGAGGTGCCAGCAATTTCACCCGCTGGGCAATTCCCAGGCACACCAACCACACCAAGTGGAAAGCAGGGAAGTGAGAGGGTGTTAGAGGGTTTGGGCAGCATTCTTTCTTCCCTGTATTAAGTGAAGTGGACTTTGATGAGTCTGCGGAAGAATTTCCCTCCCCACAGTCCCTGCTTTCCAAATAAAACTGTAAGTGAAGCTTGTCAATCCCACACCCATACGTGAGGGTTCCCTAGCTCCTTCAGCTGGCTGGGATGTAGGCTCCAACCACCAAGGCATGGCTGTGTGTGCTGCTGGCACTGAGAAACCTGTACACTGAGCTAGCAGAGGTGTTTCAGACTTCCTGGGAAGATGATGCTATCCAAGTGTTGCCCGGATCACTATCTGCTTTCACAGTGCTAGGCGAGAAGAGTTTTTGGGCTTTGCCAGGCCATCTGCATCTCAGCACACATTGGTGAGGACATGCAAAGCCCTGTGGAGCCACACTGACAACCAGAATGGCAAATATCCCACTGAGGAGGAGAGAGGAGGAACCAGCAGCCCTGTCCCAGAGGCACTGCAGCAGCACCTTCCCTGAGCAAGAGAAAACTGGAGCACCAGAATGAGACACGACATCATGGGTTTCCACCAACTTTGTTATTCTCACACAACCCAAAACACTGATAAACACATTCTTCTTCTGGTTACAAAACCCCTTCCCTCCCACTCAGGCCTTACACAGAAGTCTCAGAAGTTCTGATTTAACAAGCAACAGTTTGGATGATAAATAAACACCAAGACCATCAAATGCACCGTGGCTTCTGAGCTTTTGCTTCTGCTACCCACTGAAATGTAAATACAGAGCATAAAAAGAGAACCAGGACTTGCTGACATTCCAAGGGTCACTTGCCTACATACTCATCAGTTCTAAATACGTCACCCAGAAAATCAGCAAAAATATCAAACTACTAAAACATTTCCAAAGTACTTGTTGCCTTGGTATCTCCCAGGACTCACATGCAAGTGTTTTCAGAAACCTTAACTCCCTCAACTGCATGGGAACAGGATGTATTCCCTGGTAAGAGCAGATGTGGACACATCTGCCCACCCACCCACCTACAGAAGAGTGATGCTGGAACCTTGGAGCAGAGGGAGAGGAGCCTCAAACCATCTATGTAGATGTATCTCTTAAGATACTGGGAGGATCATCTGGAAATAAGAGAACCCTGGGAGCTATCTAGACTTACAGCACTGCAGAGCTTGTTACTCTTTCTTGGTTCTGCATTCCACTTTTAAATGTTCCCTTCCCATAAAATAACCTCATCAGCAACTTGGAACCTGTGGCTTCAGCATGGCGTGTGGAGATGCAATTGAGACAAGACAGCAATTTTCAGTTTAAGAGGAGACCCTTACCTTTACTGAACTCCTGGAAACAATTCCCCAACCCCTGCCTCTCATCACGAGGGCAAGTGCTTCCAGGTGCTGACAAAAGCGGTGGGGATGAGCGAGTAAGGCACCGTGGTGATACAGTTCCACGTGTCTGATGTAGGGTCATAGCAGTCCAGCGTTTTGCACCTCTGAGTGCCAAAGTAACCTCCTACCACGTAGAGTTTATTCCCCGAGGCCAAGGCATGGCAGGACATGCGCTTGGCCGTCATGTCCCCGATGCGCGTCCACTGGTCGGTCTCGCAGTCGAAGCGGTAGGCAGAGGCTGCAGTGAACTCCGTGTCTCCTCCCATGATGAAAATCTGGCTGCCCAGGACAGCGGCCGCCGTGTAGCGCCAGGGCTGCGGGCACTCGGCCTTGATCATCCATCGGTTCTCGGCTGGATCGTAGCACTGGACTTTGGACACCATGTCTCGGTGGATGCTGGTCCCACCGAAGACAAAGAGCTTGAGCCTGGCACTCACCACCGCGGCGTTGCTCACTCCATCTCTCAACGGAGCCACCATTGTCCATTTGTTGGATATGGGGTCGTACTTCTCTACTTGCTTCAAGGAAACAGAAGGTGATGCAGGGAAGACTCCAGCTACTGCAGTGTGTCCACCAACCACATAGAGGCAGTTTTCCAATTCAGCTGAGCCATGCCCAAACCGAGCAATTAACATTGGGGCAGCTTTGGACCATTCCTCATGCACGGTGTCGTAAACCCAAACGTCTTTGGAGACCCCGTTCTCTGAGCCCCTGCCTCCGGTGATGTACACTTTGCAGCCAATGGCACAGGCACTAAACTCCTTCCGTGGACTCGGCAGGTCTGCTTTGGGAATAATTTCCTTTGCTTTCTGATCCACTTGGTAGATCTTATCGCACATGAAGGTCTGTCCTCCCAGGATCAGCAAGGTGTGCCCAGCTTTGCGAGGCCTGGCGCAGGGGCTGGTGACCACCCCGTCATTCTGGAGGATCTTCTTCTTGCACTGAATAGCTTCATCCAGGACAATCTTGTTCCTTTCATCCACCATGATCAAGTCCTCACAAGCCAAGGCTTCCTTGAGGCATTCAGAAGGAAGCAAAGCCAGACGAACATTCCTCAGAAGTTCTGGGAGATAAGCCTTCCGCTCATCCAGATCATACTTCACCCACTGCATGACAGCCTTAAAGACCTTTTCTTCATCCTCAATTTCCAGCTCATCACTGGAGATGAGGTCCAGCAAAGTGTCCTTGGAAAGGTTGTTGAAGTCCTCACTCTTGTGAACAGTCTCAAAGTTGACCAGGCACATCCTCCAGGAGAGCTCATAGAGCCGCCGGCACTGATGAGCATCCGAGAGCAGCATCATGCCCAGGCAGTTGGAAGGGTAGAGGTTCTTCTCCAGGAACTCAGCTGCTGCATCTCGCACATCATGGAACTGCAGCATGTCCCCAGCCTCCAGAAGGGACTCAGCATTCTCCTCGTTGATAATGATCCGAGAGGAGTAAGCAAAGTCCAGCAGAAGCTCCAGCACCTCCGGGTGGAGGCTGTCATGGAAGTTCACCTCGTCATCCAGGCTCTCCCGGAGGCCGTTGCTAAACATGGCCTCAAAGTACCTGCTGGAGGCAGCCAGCACTGCCCGATGGCACGGGAATGACCTGTTCCCTGCCCAGAGGGTGACATCGGTGAACATGCAGTGCTTCCGCAGGGTGTTCAGGTGGGACAGGACGCAGTCCGGGTGGGAGGCCTTGTGAAAAAGCAGGATGTTCATGGAGCCGGTGCTGGTGCGGGATTTACGGTTCTCGTGGACGCTGACGGACATGGTGGCAGAGCTCTTCCCTGCAGGGAAAACAACAGGGAAACCATTATTCCTTACTGATATAAGGCATGGAGAACACATGAATTTGCTATCCAACCCTGGTACACTGCCAGCGGACCTCAAATGTGAAGCACCAGGTGACATCCCTGTGGCTCCTGCTCCATGGCTGCTCCTGCACCCTGCCTTGCAAAGCCCTTTCCTCCTGCACCCTCATATCCTCCAAAAAATTTAACTCAGGCTGAGCAGGGTGGGAAGGCAGAGCGGGGTGAAGGGGAAAATTCTGCTTTGGTTTCAACAAAGGAGCAACGAAGTGAGGCAATCAAACCCCAAACTTGGTGGTAGATTGTTTCAACAGCCCCCAGAGGGTATTGGCAAACCACAGAAGAGTTATTTTTTCTTAGAAAACAGCATCTAGAGAGCAGACTATCCAGGATAAAGGGCATTGGTCTGCTCTTGGCTCAGCAGAAATCAAGTTTGGCTTCTGATTTTCATGTAGATTAGTGCAGGTTTAGGAAAGGCAATTGCTACAGGTTTCATTTACAAATATTTAATTACCAGCACAATCCAAAAGTTTTGAGCAAGTTTTACCAAACACATTTGTTGCACTTTTTGATGATAAAACTCACCAGCTACCTCATATGACTTAAACATTTTTCAGAATAGATTCTCATCAGAATAAGACAAAAGAAAGACATAAATTATGCTTTTTACCAGACAGGCAGAATCAAACACAAGGCTTTTATTAGCTACTATTTCATTTAAGTGCTACCTGATACCAATTCTTGCCTGTAGAAGAAAACCCCTTTGGACTAATCAAATTAATACTACCTAGATGATAAAATCCAAGTTATTTACTCCAAAAGACTTTAGCCAGCTGTATTTTGTTCCCCGTGTAACTAAAGCACAAAGACAGATACACACACACAGGCCACTCTTACAGGAGAAAGTTAATAGAGAAGTTGTACCGAGGTTTGAAAAATGAACCTGAAAAAATCAAAATGGGGTCAACCTTCGCTCCAGTTGCTGAATTGTTTAGACAGACAGTTGGGGAAAGGTTTTTAGATGGGTTCTTTTTGTTGATGTTGGTTGGATGGGAGTTTTTTTTAACGTGCTCTTCACAGTTTGGGGTTTCTCAAGGGTCTTTCCACCCTGCAAACACAAGGTCTGCAGATGAGCCCTGTCCTCCCCAGCCAGGCTGAGCTCACCAGCACTGGGGGTCTCAGGGAAAACCTCGAGACACTGAGAGAGCAGATGCAGCGCTCCAAAGGCTGCTGGCAGGTCACAGCCTTGACCTGGCAGTGACCTGGAGCTGCACAACCCTCCCACACTCCATGGGTGGATGACCTCAGGAGGAGGCAGATGGCCAGATAAGCTGCCTGACTCAGGCTCTGCTCATGAGCTTCCTGCCCCTGCTTCTCCAGCGCATCCAGAAGAGTCCGAATTAGACAAACAGTTGTGGGCATGTCGCTCCTTCCCCACCCGCTGCCATGACTTATTGAGGTTGGTCTTCTCAAGGCCCCACTCATTCCTCAGGGCTGTGTCACACTCCAGAGAAAAGTTTCTGTGCTTCTCTGTGCAGAAACAACATCTTGCCCAAGCAGCCACAAGTCCTACTCGGCCTCCGAGCCAGGGGCAGGAGCACTGACCCAGGAAATTGGGTGGGAAATGTCCATGTCCACAGCCCAAACTCCTGGGACAGAGGCTGACAAGCTCATTTCACTTGTGACTGGAGGCTGTGCAGAGCCAAGGCTCCAAAACAGGAAGGAAAATGTCATTATGGAACAGCACTTTGAAGTGCATCTGAAGGCAATGTTTCCAACATCTACACCCAGCCCAGGAACAACACTAATTTAAGAGGTTATATGGATTCCCATGTCAACACCAAAGCGAGGAATACAAATGAAACATTTATGAGTCTGCTAAAAGCTATTGATTTAGGTTCCTATTCCTAGGACCTCAGAAACCACCCTGCCACTGCTACTGCTTTCTTTGCTCACAGCTCAGGTCAATTATTCAATGTTAACCTTTGATTTGCTTATGCACAAAAAAAGAAGCATTTATATAGGACAGCTATGGAAACAAACACAGAGACTGCAGGAGGGCAGCAATGATTTTTCTGACACTAAGATTAAAAGCAACCACTCAGAGTGGAAGGAGCAGGTCACTTAGAAATTAAAATGTCTATATAAAAGCTGCAGCAAAGCCATTTTTTATATATACATACACATATCACATGTGCCCATACACACACATATATATATCAAATCTCAGGCTTCTAGCATCAAATATCTTTCCCAGGGAACTCGGAGTCAAATAATATTTCTATCCTACATGTATTGAACAATATCCAGGGAATAAACTGGCAGGTTGCAGTCCAGTTCTCAGCACTGCTCTTCCTATCACGTTGTCACTACAGACCCCCAGCGCAGCTGGAAGTGTAAAAGCTAAAGAGGCCACAGTCACAGCCCCTTTACTTGGCCTCTCCTGGAGCAGGGTTATGACACAATGTCACTGGTCACACACAGGCAGGGATAGACAGACCATTAAACTGAAACTAAAGCAGACCCCAAACTCTGAGGTGTAGCCATCCCACCAGAAAGCCTTGCTTGTGGTTTTCAGTAACACCCAAACAGCTTTTTCTGAGGGCTTCTTGAATCCTGCCATAGCTGAGTACAAGCAGGAAAGTGGCAGATACTAATCCTTCCCTTCACGAACTCCCCTCACTGCGTGTCTCAGTCTACCAGAGACCTTGGCATCGTCTCACCCATATCAGACAAAGAGAAACTGCAGGCAGCAGCTACTTCATCTGGAGGGTTTCTTCCAAAATGGAGCAGCCGACAAACCTCAGAAGCCTGTAGGCAAAGTGTCTTCTACAATTTCATGATGTTCACAAAAGTGCTGCGATTTAAGCCATGTTTAACTGCAGTGATGAGCAGGCTGGACCTGTGACACTTGCACTTCTCTGAAGCAGAAGCATGCAGAGCACAGTTTGGCCCCTACCAAACTTGACTACCCTACACTCCTTGCTGCCCTCACCCAGCTACTGAGCTAAAGAGAAAAAGCAGAACCGCTCAGAATGAGGAGTATTTTACACAAAGCAACCTGTCAGTGGCTCCTGCCAAGCTCCCACCTGCTCTCTTAGAGCCTGGGGGTTATCAGAGCTCCCAGCTGCATCTTCCATCATGCAGGAAGCTGCTGCTGGAACAGCCGTGTCAATGGGAACAGCAGAAGGCACGACCTGAACAAACTGGGGCTTGGATTTCTCCATGCTGCATTCACTTTTTTTTTTCCTTCGAAAGGCGGTTATTGAAAAAATAAGTAGCTACTGCATAACCTTTTAAAGGGATCTTACTGCACGCAGAGGCAGATAATAATCCCTCTTCCATATGGATGAGGGCAGAGGGGCATCAGCTTTTTGACAGCTATCCAGTGCTGTCTGCTGGCTCTAGTATTCCCTTGGCTGTCTGCAGCCTTTGTACAGCCAGGATGGGAAAGACAGGTTTTTTCCAGCAGAGCAAGATAAGGTTGCTTTGAAAATCCTTCCACCCATCCAGACAGGGCAGACAGCAATTCCAAAAGAGGGAAGGAGTTGGCTCAAGAAAAAAAGACCCCTCAAATCTCAGCTCATGAAGAAAACACCCCAGCAGTCTCTGGACAGGACAAAGCTTGCTAACAGAACAAGGGGAAAAACAAAAGCACAGAGCTGGCCAAACTCCCTACTCGAAGAACCACAGGTCTCCTGTCCGAGTGCCTTTTGCTTCCTACAAACCACACCCCAGCAGAAGACTTTCCCTCCCAGGCTGATGGGTCACCCTGTCAGAGCCCTGCTGGAATGGTCCTTTAGGACACACTCTACCACCTCTTGAAAATCCCAAACCCCTCTTAGACAGATAATTCAAAGCTGCATCAGTCTCTGTCCCCAGTCCCAAAAGAACTGCGCATGAGAGGACAGCCCAGAAAGGCTATTGATACATGAACTATATTTAGCCAGGCTTGGGGTTCCCCCTCCCTCTCAAAACAGCAGGCTCTCCACAAATCTCCAATTTCATTCACTACCTGCAGGGAATCACCAGCTGAGATCCTGCTTGCTTTCAAGAGACAAGATTTGAGAGTGATTATGACACTCCCCAGTGGGACTTCAGGGGCTCAGGAATCATTTCTGCTTAGAAGGGCAAAACTACCTAGTTTATAAATGTTCTCCCAAGATCATAAAGGTTGGCTAAACACCAACAAAGACCCCAAATCCCACGATCTGAAGCTGGCACTTTCTGTTTCACCCATGAGAGGAGCAGCAAGCAGAACACGTTTCTTTTTGCCCTGCTCAACCATGAACTATTTAAAGCTGTAAATAAGTAAATAAATAAGCAGTAAGGTTCCCTGCTGGCTCAGCTCAAAAGACTTGGAAGAAGCCACTCACACTGCAGCAGTTTCATTCCCAAGCAGCCATATGGGCCCTCTGTACATGGGCTGCACTACAACCTACAGACACTGCTTCCAAACCAGAACAGACCCACCTGGAATGGCCAGGGAGAGCAGGCATAAGATTCATTTTTATTTTCTCTCCATCTCACAGTATCAACCCTGTGGGGTGAAACACTGTCTTGAACCCAGTCAAAGTTTAACTTCTCCCTGAAAGTGGTGGGATCAATTCTCTACTAATTAGTAATGTGCCTGCTCTCTCATCCCAAATATCTGTACCTTTCCAACGCTTTCATGGACTCCACAACCTGGTGCTTAGGCTAGCAGCATTATCCCAGGCCAAAATTACTGCTATAGAACCAATTTCTCCCTTTTTACTGTAGAGAGTAGCAAACTAGAAACACAAAAGTCACCTACTGCGTTGTCTTCACAGGGAAGAGCTCCTTGCCAAACTGCTTAGGAGAAAGAGCAGTGAGGCAACACACTGTCAAACACAGAGCCAGACACAGCTTTGTTTCAGATGCAATTTCCCAGCACTGGAGACCATCAAAAGGTTTGAGAAAGGGGATCTGTTACATGCAGGCATTCACGTACTCAGAGGCAGCTTGAGCTTCAAAAGCTGAAAAAACCCAACAGAAAATAGAAAAGGATGGTGGGGGAGAGAGATAAAAAACAATAAAGGGGAAGGAACAAATGTGAAGATGCTTTCAGATGATTTTCCTGTCCTTGCATAACACGGCGGACTGTCAGGTAGACAGCTTGGAGCTGCTTGAAATGCTCAATACTAATAATGCCCTTCTGTCAAGAGTGCTTGAGATAAAAGGAATTAAAATTGCACCTGGCATTTAGTGCAGCACCACACTTGTTGAGCTTGGAGCCTGGGCTGCTGCCAGGCGGGCAGCACGGGACCTTCACTACATCATCTCCCAGGCATGCCCTCTGCTCTGGCCACACTCCTGCATGCAGACTGCTCTCTAACAGGTTGGGTTCATCTCCAACAATTCCGGTGAATTTAGTGGTTTGCCTGTGTCAGCCAAATTTGTTCCTGTTCTCTTCAGGATGACTAACATGGCAAAGATGCAACTGTGATTTTGCAGGCTGGAATTCAGACAACATAACTGCTGTGAATCAGAGGGTATCGCTCTGGATTTGCCCTGCCTGACAAACGTGGAATGTTTCACCAGGTTTGAAAAGAGGCAAGCAAAGGAAAGGCAGCTGACTCCGTCCCCCCAGTACAGAATTTCTGATCCTGCCCCAGCCTTTCAGAAAGGGAGGCATCCGTATCATTTCTTCTCATTTTCTCACCTCCTAGTCTAGCCTGTGCATCCTAGACAGAAAACAGAGAGACCATGTGAAAGGCTCCTTCTGTTGGCTCAGACAGAAACTGGGAGGTTTTCCAAGCCCAATTCTGTAGGCTCCAGGAATCAGATTGTCTGGAGAAGATCCGGGTACATATCTGAAGTTTTGAAACTCAGTCTCAGAAACTCGGTCTGAATTTCCTATCCCACTCATATCTTCATACCCCATCATCAGCAGTACCCACCATTCCTCCCTTTAAACCCGTGCTCCACTCTGAGCCCAAAGCCACCACAAGAATCTACTGAATGCCACTTAGTTGATAGAAAATCAAAACATTATTGTCAAGCTGAACCAATTAGTGAGGTTCTTGTTTTGTCTTGCAAAAGCACTGGCAAAAGGGGCCATAGTGTTTCAAATCTACAACATGCACTCATCTGAGTCAAAGGCAACCATGCTCCAACCACAATAAAAATACCTGTAGGAAATCCTCTTTGCATGCAATCCATGCAGTTCTATTCACAAATCGGGCATTGGACTTGCTACTCTGCAGCTGAGATACTCCATAAAGGTTCTCAAGCTATCTATGACACAATCAGGTTCTCCAGCTACCTGTGACACAATCAAATAAAGTTCATGTTCACCATTAAGCACACTGGCTTTGCTGTTCCTGGGAACACCACGCCCTCCTGCAACCACTACCCAAATCGGGATAAATAATGCTTTTAGCCACAGTCCAGGCTCCAGACAATAGCTTTTCACTGCTACGCCTTAACCCCAGCGGATCTTTTCAGAGCCCATGATTCATTTCAGGGGTTTTGTCCTTCCTGCTGCCCTCCAGCTCTGCTTGTGAATACATCCCATTCTGCCAGATCAATCACAGGCGCTTTGCAAAATGAATGGGGGCTGCAGAGGAGGCTAGCGAGTTCACAATCCCCTCTTCCAAATTACACCCAAAAAAGCTCCAGAATGGGAACAGTCTACTTGATTGCAGTACCTACCCCAGCACCATCTGGGCAGGATAAAGTCCTTTTCAAGCAAGCTAAACTTGCTAGTGTGCTGCCACGGCAAAAGGCCTTTGGTACTTCAAACACAGAGGAACCACATGCCACTTCCCAGGGAGAGTTTAGGAGATGAGATGTGGTATATGTCAAATTAATGCCAGAATAACCACAGCAGCTGCTGACTCCAGAGATCTTATTCAGATCCTCCCACTCTCCCAGCTCTGAGGCTGGCAGAGCTGAGTGCTCTGGTGGCCAGGCTGACCAAAAGCCCTGTCATGGATGCTCACACCAAACAGGTCTGTCTGCCTGCTGTCAGGGCAGGATTTCAATTTTGGGCCTGGCCAGTTAAGCTGGGATTTTGTTTTGCCTTCCCTATTCCCCTGCCAGGCAGGAGATCATGGTACAACTGCCAGGTTTGGTTTGCTCATTTGCAATTCTGGCTGGAGTTCAGAGCCATGGAGATGGGAGGCCCTCACGCCTCCTGAAGGGATTAGCCCCTGATGCTGCTGGGCATGGGGGACAGCCATTCCCAACTGGATTGTAAAGCGCTGACAGATATTGAAGGGTCTGGGACTGCAAGACAGGGCATTGCTTATTGCTCTCTGGCTCTGGACAGAAGGAACAAAAAAAAATCTCTGATTTTTCCATTTCAGTACTTGCATAGCATCAAACCACATGCTCAGCTTGCAAGTTCTGTGCCACTGTGTCATCCCTGCAGCAGACCAGGCTGTCCTGGGCAACCCTGCAAGCAAACCAGAGTGATTGCCAGTGTGGTACAGTAATAAATTTGCCTTGCCACAATGTGACAGGCTATCATATATGACTGGTAGTCTTTGCAAAGCCTAATGGTCAGCAAGCAGACAGTGGTTATACGACATGCAACATTCCCAGGCTTCCACAATGGGGGAAAGACAGAGCTGTCTGTTCTGGCTGGAGGGATACTAATAGTCACTGCAGGGATATAAAGCTGATAAGCAAAGACATGGTGATGTGATGGTGGTTAAAGGTCAGGCCAGAGGGCTTGGGGCAGCTTGTTACAGCTAAATGCTTCCTAGCCAGCATTCCTGCAGCCACAGTTTTCAGCAATGCCAGATACACTCACTGCAATTCAATTACAGTCTGTGAATGTGGGCAAACCTACCCCTCAGTTCAAGTGCTGACACGGCTCCAAACCTGCCCCTTCCACAGTCCCTGAGCACAGTGAGCAGGCACAGACACCCTGGGCCAGCTCTGCCTGTCCTGCTCCACCTACTCACGCCCAAGCCAAGGCACTGCTCAATGCTTTTGTAATGCTGCCATTTCCCTCCCCACCTTGCAACTCTGCCTGTCCTCTTCCACCCCCACAGATGGCCACATCCTGCCCTTCCTGTTTCACTCATCCACCTTCTAAACATTGCCTAAAACCTCCTCTGGCTGCTAAGAAGGACCTGAACTCCTGCAGGCTTTGGGGATGGTTGGTCACCACTACAGGGACAAAAATGTTATCATAATGCACACATGCATACGTACACACAGATATGCACACACTCCGTATCTCCACACCAGACCATGCCCAGCACTCCCTCCAGAGCTGCAGGAACCATACTCTGGATCAGACTCACGCTCATTTTCACATATTTGGAATATGTGTTATGCAACATCTTGTCATCTGTTCCCAAGCTGTCGCCTTCACAAATTTCTTTTGCCTTGTTCCTTCAGTCAAACCATTTTCAACGGGCCTTGACTCCTCTGCAAAAGCACATCTGAGACATCAACCTCTCTGCTTGAGTTAGTTGAGCATGCCCCAAACACAGCATGAGAGGATACCACACACTGCACACATGCTGAGGCAGGAGGACTTCAGATAACAATCCTTAAATACTTGAGAAAATCAACAAAAAAGGAATAGGAAATTTAAGTTCTTCAGTGCTGAAGCTGGTTACAGTCTCCCATGTCCATATTATGGTGTAATTCTGCAGCACTTTTCACTCTGCTTTTAATCCTGAGAATTTCACACCATCCTGTTGCAGAGCAGACTTCCACCTATGCCTCCTCCCCAAGTGCTTTACTTGGGCTTATCAAAAAGATAAGCCAGAGCAGATGGTTGGGGTTAAAGACACAAAAGAGACAAAATATGTTTTCAGATAAGATTCGATTTGCAGCAGAAAACAGGACCAGGAAAACAGAGAGGCCCCAGAAAGGGTCCTTTGGCATTAAGGAGTCAGACTGAGAGATGGACAGAGAGTAGAACACACAGGGGAGGTCAGGGACAGACACAAGAAAGTAGAGGAGAGCTCAGGACTCTGGACGGAGAGTGTCACCAGAGCAGCTGAACCAACAGCAGCAGCTGGCCACCACCAGAACACGTGGGCTGAGTTACACATCTCCGGCTGCTCCTAAGGTAAGCTCAACAAAAACAAGTGTCACAAGACGCAGGAAGGAAGAAGGAAGAACAAGGGAAGTTGTCAAAGTATAAAGGTTACAGTGCTGCTTGTTTTCTTCTTGTGGCTCTGGATCTCCCCTGGAGAGGAAGAGGTACATTTGCAGGAAGGCTACAAAAGCCCACAGCACCCTGGCTGAGGAAATCACTCCAACAGATCACAAGAGAACACACGCAGAGACTGCCAGGAAAGGAAAACACAGCAGTCATGACACTGGGGCTCTCCGCTGGAATAGTATGAAACATTCATTCAGCTGTCTGCTTATGCAAGGCTGAGGACAGATTTTCCAAGCACAGGTCTGGCTGGTCTAAGCCCCATCACCCCAACAACTACAAGTGGATAGATAAAGAAAATAAACAAAAAAAGAATTTAGAAAACCCAACTACCAAACAGGCTTTAAACTTTTTTAAATGCACAGGGGCCCGTGAGGACAGCAGAGGGAGGAAGAACTATTTTTCTCCTCTGTCAGCTCAGCTCAGTCACTCAGACAAACCTGCTCACTTCTCTAGACAGGCTTGTTCGAACTGATTTCATCACAGGCCATGGACGTTGTGTCCCTTGGAGCACAGCTTTGAGAGAGATATATATAGGGACGAGAGAGAGGTAAGAAAAACAAAGCAAAGAGCAATGCCACTTTACTTTCAAAATCATGAGGTTAATAGCTGAGATTTAATATTTTTTATTTTCTTTTTCTTTTTTTGCTTTAGAAGTGAAAAGTCCTTCCCCTCCTTAAACCTTTCCCTGCCGCTTCCTGCCTATGGAACACGATGCTCCAAAGTCCCGGCGAGCCCCGGGCCGGTACCGGGAGCAGGACTTGGGGTCCCTCCTGTCGGGGGCCGGCACATCCCCGCCGCCGCGGCTCCGAACCCCTTGCTCGGAGGGGATCTGGCAGCGGCGCGCGAACCCAAAGC
>VZRF01009708.1:1572-12655 GCA_013396875.1 Vireo altiloquus
GGGGCGATCTTTGCATCTGCCCACACAGGGGAGAGAGCATTGGACGCTAAGAAGCACTTAGTGCAGGCGTTTGCCTTTCTTAGCGTCCCCAAAGTCATCAAGACCGACAATGGGCCGGCCTATACTTCCTGGGCATTCGGCAAATTTTTATCTGAGTGGGGAATTGAACACAAGACCGGAATTCCTTACAACCCCACTGGCCAGGCCATAATTGAGAGGAGTCATTAGACCCTCAAAAGGACCTTACAGCGACAAAAGGACTCTAGCCTTTCCTGCCCCCTCCTTCAACTAAGTAAAGCCCTCTTCACTATTAATTTCCTTAATTGTTCTTTTGACAATCCCAACCCCCCTATCCTCCGACATTTTTCCAATGACTCTAGGCTGCGCTTTTCCCCTTGCCCCAAAGTTATGTTTAAAAACCCCGAGACTGACAAATTGGAGGGACCCTACCCTTTGCTTACATGGGGCAGGGGATACGCTTGTGTCTCCACCCCCACGGAAGCAAAGTGGGTCCCAAAACGACTTGTCAAACCCTGGACTCAGAGCCAGAAGCCTGCCTCAGCCACCACCAATAGCCCACCAGTCCCGGGCAGCGATCCGACAGACGACACTGTGGCTTCCAACAGAAAGCGAAAAAAGGCACCTGCAGGAGAGGCCCTGGCTTCCAATCCCTTCATGCCTACCCCATACCCCAGAGAACTGAACCCCTTTTATTCGCCTTAAAAACCACTTACCTTTCCAAAGAAACCTATGGAGGCTGTCCAATCCCTTCCCTGTTACTGAACTCTTTTGTGTTCTTTCCCCAGATTATCAAGATGAACACCCGCTTCACCGCTCTCCTCTTCCTGGCCATCCTCGTCTCCTTTCGCCTGGCGGATGCATGGATCGTGCCACAGCCCAAAGCCAACGTCTGGACGACGTTGGCCAAGTCGCTAAACCAGACCGGGCTGTGCATGTCTCTGGGCAGTGCGGAGGACCCCATGTCGACTTGCCTGGTGGGGATTCCTCTCGGTGAAAACGAGTACCCGTTTGTTGGCAAGAAGCCCGACCCAGTTACCACCTGGGACGAGTGGACGGGGCCACTCCCGGTTGCACCAAGCGAGCCCCAGGAACTTGACCTACTAGGGTCTACCAAAGCCACCCACTGCGTCAACTTCTACTATAAGATCAAAAGTCGCGAGTGGGTGGATGGGAGTCACACAAAGTTAAATCAGGTAACACCATATGAAAAATTCTACCAAGCTCCCTTCTGGTGCAACCACACAGCATCAAAAGCAGCCAACTCCACTCGGAAGCCCAGACAACTCCCAAAGGGAGTTTTCCTTATTTGTGGTAACCAGGCCTGGGCGGGAATTCCCTCTCGCCTTAGAGGAGGACCCTGCACCCTGGGCCAATTGGCACTCCTCACTCCTGACAAAAAACATTTAATTGAATGGCAAAAGACAAAGGATTCTCGAACTAGGAGGCATTACCTCCCCAAATTAGAGGCAAATTGCGAATCTGAAATAGATGATTGGCCAAAGTCAAAACGTATCGTAGTGTCTTTGCTACTGCCCTGGGTGGCTGTTGCTAAAGCCTTAGGGGAGATTAGCCACATCGAGTGCTGGCTTGGCAAGCATGCTAATCTCACCTCAAAGGCCTTAGCTGAACTCCTCGAGGACGAGGAAACAACCAGGCGAGCGACCCTTCAAAATCGGGCGGCAATCGACTTCCTCCTGCTTGCCCAGGGACATGGGTGTGAGGAATTCGAAGGGCTGTGCTGCTTCAACCTTTCCTCACACAGCATGAGCATCCACAAATCCATCCAGGATATCCGCCAGAGCGTGCATGGCCTGAAAAAGGAGAACGAGGACTGGCTCGGTAACATCTTCTCAGGATGGGGAGTCAGTGGCTGGGCAGGGTCCATTTTAAAGACTTTTCTTTTAATCGTCACCATCATACTGCTGATCTTCGTCGCCCTCACCTGTTTTAAGAAACTGTTTCTTCACCTAATGACCAGCAAAGAAAATTCTTACTGGGTTCCACAGAACACCCCTGCTGTCTCCTTCCCATCAACCCCAGCATCTACTCCACCGCGCCCCAGGAACCCACAAGTTTTAGCTATTGACTGGATAGATTTTACACCTAGAGCGAGCGACGAAGAGTCATCCCACCAGATTATTGAAGAGGAAGTTTAAAGACTGATACCACACTGCCCTCTCCCTTTTCTCCAAAAAACAAAACAAAAAAGAGGGAGATGTGGTGGTGTGGAAAATCTTGTTTGTTTCGATCCCGAGTTTCTTGTTATATGTTCAATGAAAAGTCTGGTTCCGCCTTTTTCTGAATTGTAATGGTTCGTTCTGTTCCCCCCAAGTTTATTGTAAAGTTCTGTTCCCCTGTTCCCCCCTCCTAAGTCCCTCCCCTAAAGCCTCCAGTTATGGACATGCCCCCTCCCCTATTCCAGACCCTTCCCTGTCTGTCACCCCAAGCCCTTGCCCCTAAGCCCATCAATCTTCCCCCAAAGCCAGCCCTCTTCGAGAAAGTTCTCCTTCACTCGATGCCCCGTTGGACCATTCCCCTGTCAATCTCCTCAAAGTGTTCCACATTGGAGGTTAGTCCAATGCTCCCTCCCCCGACTCCTCCCTGAGAGAGACATGATTGGTTCCCCAACTGTACCCTCCCCTTGTTACCACCCCCCCTTAGAAGTGGCTGCACAGAGCTCCTCGGTGTCTCTCTCAGTCAGACCCCTTAGGAGCAGGAAGGCTCTCGTCCCCTCTCTCCACCTCGGACTGAGACAATAAATCCTTCTACCCTAAACTGAACTGGCTGAGTGAGTCCATCTTTGTTCCTTGCCCCAAGTCCTCGATGTAGCTGTGGTGGAGTGCTGTGCAGTTGCTGTTGCTAGGCGACAGAGGCAACTTGCCTAAGGGAAAGTGTCTCAGACACAGTAGAGCAGCAAGCAAGCAGGCAGAGAAGCAGCTGGTGCTCCGTCCCCATCGACGAGCGCGACAGAGCTCTCCCCGAGCTTGCCGGGCAGGTGAGGCTAGCCACCTCACCCTTTCCCTCAGCAGCCTGACTCCCTGAAAACCACGAAGAAGTCGCACTGCGTCATTGGCTGCCATCGTCAGGGCCATGAGAGGTTTCCCGAACCTCTAAATTTGATCACAGATTCGGCCTATGTAGCAGGGGTAGTGTCAAGAGCCGAACATTCAGTAGTTGGTCAGGTCTCGAATCCAGTCATTTACCGCATGCTCTCGAAACTCGTATACACAGTCTCCCACTGAGAGCATCCATATTATATAATGCTTGTAAGGTCACACTCTGGCCTCCCAGGTTTCATAGCAGAGGGAAACCGCAGAGCAGACGCATTGGCTGACCCTGTCCTGCTGGACAGTGGGCTGGGTTGGGTCCCCTTTCTGGCCGAACCGAAAGGCAGACCTAGCTTGTACCAACAGGCAGTCCAGAGCCATCGGCAATTCCACCAAAATGTCCCAGATCTCGTGTGCCAATTCCACCTCCAGTGTGATGAGGCCAAGGCGATTGTGGCCACATGCCCCGAGTGCAGTAAGACCAACACACTGTCCCTGGGGAGCGGGGTCAATCCCTGGGGACTGGGGAGCTGTGATGTGTGGCAGACCGATGTCACCCACATCCCACAATTCAGCCGTCTAAAATATGTACATGTTTCAGTGGATACCTTCTCAGGGGTGATCTACGCATCTGCCCACACAGGGGAAAGAGCTCTAGATGCAAGAAAACACCTAATCCAAGCATTTTCATTCTTAAGTATCCCAGTGACAATTAAAACAGACAACGGGCCAGCCTGCACTTCCAAGGCGTTCAGCAAATTTTTAACCGACTGGGGAATTCAACATAAAACTGGAATCCCACACTCCTCCACTGGCCAGGCAGTGGTCAAAAGGGCACACCAAACCCTGAAAAAGACCCTGGAATGACAGAAAGACTCTGACCTTTCCTGTCCCCACTCCCGACTCAGTAAAGCCCTGTTTACTAATAATTTTCTTAATTGCTTCTTTGACGATCCCAGTCCCCCTATTCTGTGACATTGTGCCAATGACTCAAGACTTAAATTTTCCCCTCAACCACAGGTTTTATTTAGAGACGCCGAGACGAACCGACTAGAAGGGCCCCATGACTTGCTCAACTGGGGGAGGGGATACACTTGTGTCTCCACCCCTAGAGGAGCAAAGTGGGTGCCCAAACGACTCGTTAAGCCCTGGGTTCCTACCTGACGCCCTCCTCTTGAACAAGTCCAAACCCCATCTGCGGGAGAAGACCCCACCAACAAGACAGTTGCATCAATAGGAGAAAGAACAAGGCTGCCTTAGGGGACCCTCCCGACCTTTGCCCTCTCCGTCTCCCCCCTTACCCGAAGGAGCTGAACCCTTTCCTAAATCACTGAAAGCCGAAATCCACCCTTGTGAAACGACCCCAGAGTCTACCAAAAAAATCAGAACCCTCGCTAATCTTTTATGTTTTCCTTCTAACCTAGTGATTATGTTGACCCGCCTGGCCATCATGATCCCCCTCATCGTCATCCTCTTCCCACCAACAGATGGATGGATCGTGCCACAGCCCAAGGCGAATGTTTGGACCACCCTCGCCAAGTCGCTCAATCAAACGGGGCTGTGCATGCCCATGGGCAGTGCAGAGGATCCAATGTCAACGTGCCTGGTGGGGATTCCTCTCGGAAAAGATGAGTACCCGTTTGTTGGCAAGAAGCCTGTCTCAGCTGGGACAAGTGGACAGGGCCGCTCCCGATAGCACCAGAAGAACCCCAGGAATTAGATCTACTGGGGTCGGCCAAGGCGCAGTTCTGTGTTTCATTTAATTACAGGATCAGGAGCCGCGAGTGGCTGGACGGGAGTCACGCCAGGTTAACACAGGTGACCCCGTATGAAAAATTCTACCAGCCACCCTTCTGGTGCAACTTCACCGTGCCACGGGTGGCCAACTCCACTCGAAAGCCAGACAGCTCCCGAAAGGAGTCTTTATAACCATCTGTGCTTTAACTGGACTGATTTTCCTACCTTGCCTACTCCCATGCATAATCAGGTTAATTACTTCCACAGTTCAAGTAGGTTCCCAAATCGCAGGAGGGATAGCTCACCAAGCACCCCAAAAAGTCATGGTTATGCAAAGCCCAGAATACGCCAATGCCAAAGAACTGTACAACAGGTACCAAAATCTAAAAGGTGAATAAATCTAATCTGGCTCTTCTACCTCAAGAAGAGCCAGAAACAGCAAATTGA
Source organism: Vireo altiloquus (assembly GCA_013396875.1). NCBI lineage: Eukaryota > Metazoa > Chordata > Aves > Passeriformes > Vireonidae > Vireo > Vireo altiloquus. The sequence goes on from VZRF01009708.1 coordinate 6,825, forward strand.
TGCAGACCAAAAGGTCCGATCAAAAAGATAGATGGGGAATATTGTTATAAATAAAATCAAAAAAACAACAAAAAAAAAAACCCCGATGCTCTATCCTTGTTAAGTTATCCCATTGGACCCGTTAAGTGCCTTGTTGTTTTCTGTTTAAGCCTGTTGCTCTCGTTATGCCGTTGTCTTGTTGTTTACCCCACTGCCCTTGTTACCTGCTGCATTGTTTCCCCCAATTTGCCTCGTTGTCCTTGTTAAGCCCCTCGTTATCCCTGTAAAGTGCTCCCTTGTACCTTTTTTTCCCCGTCAGGAACTCCGCCGCTACTCCCTCCACTGCGTCCTGAAACGGTGCGCGGCACGCGCGATCCCGGAAGATGGAAGCACCAAAGACGCACTCATATGCAAATTAAGAAAAGAAAAATGCCCCAAACAACGAGCCAACAACCAATTGAGAAATTAGAGTAATACCCCTAAGTTGGCAGCGGGTTGGGCTGCCTCCTAGCCTGGTCTGCCAGTCTTCAAAGCCGTCACCATCATTGCAAAGAACTTAACCTAGGTGACACTCTAGGCATCGAGTCAGCAAAAGTGAGGCATTCCTTGGACTCCCATAAGGTTGGAAGCATCAGCTCTGCTGGAGACCGACAAAGCTGCATGGAACCTCCTCCTCTATGGCTGACCAGGGAGCAGTGGCGGATGGTGCAACCCGACGGGCCCCCTCCTGAGCTGAAATCTTAATAAAGGCTTTCAAGAAAGGAGTCCGCTCCTTGCCCTGTTTTTATCAGGCACAGGCAGTGACCCTAGCCGGGCAAGCCCAGGAAGGGTCGTGGACCCCTTGCACCTCTTCATCCCAAGGACTGCGCTGTGTCACTCATGCATCATTACTAGAAATCCAAACAGGTAATCTACTAAAATGTGGATAAACCTTCTGTCTTCAGAGGGATCCCTTGGAGTTTTTAGTGGTAGGTTTAAAGAAATGCAATTGGTGAATTAAATAAACAGGCTGCAGATTTGTCTTGGTTAAATGCAGTGTTTTAATACTCCAAGTGAGAAAATAGTGCAAATGAGAAACTGTTTCAGTCAATGCATTTGATTTACAGAATAAAATATGTTTTAAGCTAAGTCTGTGGCATTTTTGTCCAGGGAGGATTCAAATTTTAATTGTTCAGGGCAAAATCCTATGTACAAGCAGATGAAGGCAGACTTGAGCTCTTGGACTGCACTTGGAATTCTCAAGATCTGAGGCAGAACCAATGTGGAAATGACAGAATAATGATAATTGAGTTGTCTTCTGCCTGTACCCTGGGGGGGACAGCCAGAGAGGGTCCTGCCTGTCCACACAAGCCCATGTACCAATAAACTTCAGAAACACCCATCCTCTAAACCACTGAATGCTATCAAAATTTTTTTGAATAGACAAGGCATGGAAAACCCAATACTCCATGCACTATGAAGCAAGGTAAAGCTATCTCTCTGAATTGAACAGAAAGTAGAATCTAGACCAAAATGAAATGCACAGGAAAAATATGGGTTTGTGTATGAGAATGGGTGGATCCAGTGCAAAATAGGATAAGTGAAAATGGATTAAAACTCTGAGAAACACTGGATGTGGGAAACAGCTCCCCCCATTCCATCATGGCATCTCCTCCACACAAGTGTTAGCTAGCAAGCAATCTTTTAACTGTTCCAATATATCTTACTGAATAAGGGCTCTGGCTCTTTTTACCTTCTGTACAATGGTGATAAAATACTGGGTACAGATTGAACCAACTTCTCCTCATGAAGCCTCAGCTACCCTTTGACAAACCTCTCTTTTCAACATTTTCCAATCCTCCAGAATTGCTGGTCTGCTCTTATTTACAATGCCCTAAACATAGAACAATTGATCACTTACACAGAATCATTTTAGATTCTCCTCCTAAGCAAGACCCAGCAAATTAAAAAAATCAAGTCTGTGCAGAAGGCAGGTACAAAAATAGTGTCTTTTCAATTTCCCTTCTGCCTTTAAAATGTGTGCTGAATGGCACACAGCCCTTTCATTCTTCAGGAACAATTTAGATGATTATATTGATTGAAGGTACAGCCAGGAGGGGGTTCAGTACAGCACTCGCCACATCCTGGGCTGAAGGCGATGCTGTGGAGGAGAGAATAAGGACAGTAATTGCTCCAGAAATACAAAAGACCATGCTTTTAGAGAAAAAAGAAAAAAAAAAAAAAGTGGGAAGAGGAATGGTTAGCACCTGTAAGGTTTTTATAGGTGGTGAACAAGCTGAAAGACACTTTGTGGAAGAGCTGTCATTTTTAAGTGGAAAGGAGAAAGGAGATCATAGAAAGAATAAAATGCCCACGAAAATGGCATGCCAGGGTACACTGTGCGTTTTTTTCCAGGAACCTCTTAACTTTGAAACTTTTCAACACTTCTGTAAGGTTTGTTTTCCTGTACAGATTGGGGTAAATTGGAAAGGAATAAAAGGCAGAGAAAAATAAATTTCAGTTATATGTACAGGACTGTGCCTGAGTACCAGCTCTGCAAAATGGTCCAAAAATTGGTGTGCTTACATGCACAGAGACATGAAGAAAAGCTGGTTTTGTTACCAGCCATCAGGACTTCAGAAAGGACTCTTCATGTGGACAAAGAACTGTGCACAGAACTGAAGTTCAGATTCCTCAAGCAAGGCTCTACAAGTGCTGCTCAACTCTTCAGAACAAAGCAGCACTTCGACTCTGCTGTGACACAACCAGGTTGTTTAAAGGAAGCTATTTCGTATCTATCTGCTTCACAACGCCTCAAAGATATGCTGAAAAAAAAAATGCACTTCTGGGCACGAAAATCTTGACAGACAAGTGTTTTGTGAACATTTCCTTGTGTTCAGGGGAAGGACATGAAGAAAAGAGCCCTCCTCTTTCTTGCCCAAGTAAAGGATTTAGGTCATACAGATTATTTTGTGTTGAATACAGGTGCTCGCAAGTCAGCAAACACACTGGGCTTACAGCCTGCTGAATGTCAAGTTGCTCATTGGCTGGCCAAAGAAGGTCTGGAGCTCTCAGATCCAGCTTCTTCTCTGTTATGGCACTGCTTTGAGGAGATGGTGCAACTAATTCCTGCTTTTTAATAAAGTGAACAATGCCCTTGAGGCATCATGTAATTCTGAACTCCTAGCTGAGCATTTATGACCGCTGAAATTGCTGTTTAATAAAAATAAAAAGTCCTGCAGGCCAGAATTTCCACATTCCCACATTATACCCTTCTCTAAATGCGTGCTCGTTGCTATTTTGTTATCTTAAACTTATTTAATTGTATTAAACTTCATCCAATTGAGCCAAGTCCTCCAAGTTCTCCTTAGGCAGCTCTAGGGAAAGTAACAGCAGCATTTTTCCATGGCCAGGGCTGGCAAGGTTTTGAAAAGGACTTTCCATTTTGTATGGCTGATAGGGATGAATTTATCCCATCCATAGTACTTTATATATAATAATATGCTTGATTTGAGATTCATCTTTCCTGACCTTCAGTTCGAAGGAAGTATTACTGTATAAAAGTTCCCTTAGCTTGGTCTCTGAAGTTGGTGCTTTTCAGCGAAGTCATTCACACACTCACTCTGTGCTTGACACTTTAATTACCTAGTATTTCTAAAAGACGTTTTTGGATGAAAGTCTGTATTAGAAACGTGAAGTGCTGTTATTACTTTAATGCCTTCCGTGACAGCGAGTTATTTTTAAAGGGACTTGGTGTCATCCCTGCATTCCAACAGGGAACTGATCAGTCATTTAACTAATTTTAAAAAGTAACTAATGAGGGGTTACAGCACTGACTACCTGCTCCAAGCCAGGAATCAAAACTAAACATCATCAGAGGGAAAACCCATTGCGGGGGAGGGCCTTAGAGCAGAGCAGTGAACACCACAGCATGGAGCTGTGCCAGGGGAGGTTTAGGTTGGCTGTCAGGGAAAGGCCCTTCCCCCGAGGGTGCTAGGCACTGCCCAGGCTCCCCAGGGAATTGACATAGCCTGAGGCTGACAGAGCTCCAGGAGTGTTTGGGTAACTGCTCGCAGGGATGCACAGGGTGGGATCGTTGGAGTGTCTGTGTGCAGGCGGCCTGAGGGTGCCCGTGTCCCTCAGCTCCCGCGGGTGGATGTCTCTGAGGTGTTCCTCAGGCTGCCACCGAAACTGGAGCAGGCAGGGGTTGGCAGGGTTTGCCCTCGTCAGCTGTATTCCCAAGCCGCAGGCAAGGAAACAGGTGAGAAGGATCCTTTCTCAGCAATGCCCCTTACTGTACGCAGCGAGCAGGCGAGAAAGGACGCTGGGCTAGCAGGGAGCAAGGTTTTAAGGGGTAGGGGTGGAGAGCATAGAGTCCAATCGGGTTGAGTCCAGGGGGTGGATTCGGGCTAGATAGACAGGGTGTGAACCAACGGCAATTGACAAGGGAGGGATCTCCCTCAAGGGGCTAATGGGGGACTGAGTGGGGTAGAAGATTCTAGGGAAAAGGGCAAGGTCCAGGGGGATTGACAGGGGTTCTCCGCCCCATGGGCGGAGGGAGAGGAGGAGAGGGACAGNGGACAGGGGCTGGACTCTGATCCTTGCAGGTCCCTTCCAACTCAGGATATTTTATAATTCTGTGTTTGGAAAGAACTATGCCTTGGCCCAGTGTCTTGTGGTAAGTCTCATATTCCTCCTTCCCTGCAGCTGGGAGGGAGAAGACACAGGAGCTCCCAGCACACTGCAGGACACAACAGCTTCTGTGACTCTGAAGAGGTACACAGGTAGGGAGGGTGTTGCTGCTTCTCTCTTTCTCCTTCTTTTGCAGGTGCGTGGAGTGCACCTGGTCATTGAAATGAACAGGGCAGAAGCCTTTATTAAAATTCAGCTCTTTATTATGTGAATCAGCAGAGCAGGGGGTCTCGGCAGGATGCACTCCCAGTTTCAAAGTTTCCACTGACAGTCCGGAGAAAAAAGGAGGCAGGTCAGTCTGTTGCTAGGGTGCAGTGCAGCAGACGTCCAGATCCTATCCTCACGGAAGCCCTGGAAGACTGCTTTCCTTGTTTTGAAGTCCGGGGTACACACTAATCCAGTTTCTTGTAGATCATGATGACATCCCAAATCAGGGTTAGGAGATGTGTCTGTCCTTCCCTCAACTTGAGGTGTCTTTTAAGTCTTTCGATGGTGTGTCATTCGTTGTCTGAAGATATTTTTATTCCATAAAAATGATCCCATGATGCAAAGGGTCCCTTTATCTGCATAGGGCTACCCCCCTCTAGTCCCAGGCCCCCTTTCAGGGAGCAGTGAAGACAAAATCCGAAAAAAAAAGGGAGTACAATACAAACTAATCAGCAACAATACTAGATAATCAACAGTTGATTGACTTCGTTAACACTCCAATTCAACAAGTACAAGGGCTGACTAGGGACTTGTTTCTTACAGTCATGGCAGGTGATTTGAACATTCCTGTACATTCTGCCCACAAATGTGTGCCATGAATTAAAGTGTAAGATTTACAGTTCAACCCTGATCACCAGTGTTTATAATAAGAGCTATGCTTTGGATGAGGCTGGGAAAAGGTGACATGTTTGTGTATGATACAGTGCTGCAATGGACTCATCTTGACGAAGAATCAGAATCACAGAATGAGGTTGGAAAAAACTTCTGAGATTAATGGTATGACCTGAATCAGACCAGCATTTTCATAGGGGAAACCAGTAAGTTAGAAACACTGTAGGGTGGGTCTTTTGGTTTTCTTCTAATTTATTTTTTGCCTTAGCAAGCCTGTCCCCCATTAGTTTTGAACAGAGAAGCTGTGGCTGCCCCTGGATCCCTGACAGTGTCCCAGGCCAGGCTGGATCGGGCTTGGAGCA
>VZRF01009708.1:12802-28603 GCA_013396875.1 Vireo altiloquus
CTAATCAGCAACAATACTAGATAATCAACAGTTGATTGACTTCGTTAACACTCCAATTCAACAAGTACAAGGGCTGACTAGGGACTTGTTTCTTACAGTCATGGCAGGTGATTTGAACATTCCTGTACATTCTGCCCACAAATGTGTGCCATGAATTAAAGTGTAAGATTTACAGTTCAACCCTGATCACCAGTGTTTATAATAAGAGCTATGCTTTGGATGAGGCTGGGAAAAGGTGACATGTTTGTGTATGATACAGTGCTGCAATGGACTCATCTTGACGAAGAATCAGAATCACAGAATGAGGTTGGAAAAAACTTCTGAGATTAATGGTATGACCTGAATCAGACCAGCATTTTCATAGGGGAAACCAGTAAGTTAGAAACACTGTAGGGTGGGTCTTTTGGTTTTCTTCTAATTTATTTTTTGCCTTAGCAAGCCTGTCCCCCATTAGTTTTGAACAGAGAAGCTGTGGCTGCCCCTGGATCCCTGACAGTGTCCCAGGCCAGGCTGGATCGGGCTTGGAGCAACCTGGGATAGTGGAAGGTGTCCCTGCCCATGGAAGGGGGTGGCACTGGCTGAGGTTTAAGGTCCCTTCCCACCCAAACCATTCTATGATTTCCAATCACTGCAGTTCTTGGTAATGTTTTACCTGTTTTGAGTCTAGGTTATTCTAGTGAACCAGCAATAAACAGATGCTTGCATGTCTTTGCATTACTTGAGAATTAATGCTATTAAAATTCTTTTCGCTTTTAAATTTTTTTTCTTAAACTCTCTTAGTCTTTCTTTGTACTAATATTACTTTTTATTGATTTGGACATTCTAGTTACCCATGTCAGCTTCTGTAACTGTTCTCATTTTTCCTTGGTTTTCAGAATATTTATTTCTGAGGTGATACATATAATGGTTCATTACAATAAGAATTATAGCATCTTTAGGAGGAAGAGATGCCCTGCAGAAGAAGGAATCTAGTCTGGAGGCACTACCAGGAGCACTGCAGAGTGGGCTACCCAAATATTGTAATACAGAAGTTTAAGGGAAGAAACATCATTTTCTGCCTGTACTGGCCATGAAACCTTAAAAGTTTTGGCAAAAGTCAAGTTCTGTTTGCAATAAAGGTGTTTCTCCCATCTACAGACAGTGCTTTCACCTCATTCATTTCTTGCTTGCTGGAGCACAGAGAAGATCTTAAACCCCTCTGCAGCAAGGATTTCATGGCAAGATACCTTTGATCTGGCTGCTGACTGACACAGCAGAACAGAAATTCTCTAATAATTCTTCAATGAAAATCATTTAAAATTAATGTCACTGTTAATTTTTAATCTGAATTTGTGTTTCCAATTGTATTTATGACCAAAAAAAACTGCGGTGCCAGTGCCTTTCTCTCTTACAGAGCAGCACATCTGTCCAGGCCTGTTCTGGCATTTGTGTAAAGGAAGTGGTAAATAAAATATTTGGAAGTGGATAGCATTTACTGATACACAATCCTGAAGTTCCTGCCACAGGGAACATATGCCAACAACCAGTCCTGTTGGCATATGTCCATGATGTTTACATTTAGAATTAGTGTAAATGGACACATGTAAGAAGCTTAAAATATTAAATAAAAATAACCTGCTGTGGCCATCTCTGCTCCTTGTCCCAAGAGAAAATAACAGTGTAGCCTCTGTGTGTAAATGTGTTGGAAAATTGAAGACAATGGAAAAAGTTTCAGTTCAAAATGCAGTATCTTTGCTAGTTGAGTATTTATCAAGAATAAATTTCACTTGTACCATTAAAAAAGAATATAATTAGCAAAAACAAAGAGAATGTAGGTAAATTTCTCAACACTTAGGTATTTATTTATATTATGAAATAAGTGTATATAGCACACTTCTGGCATTATACTTCTTGCTAAGAGTATTGATTTTATATTTTTTTAGCACAGCACAACGTAAAAACAGGGGAAATGGTAAGAGCAGAAAAGCAAAGCAGTGATGCCATTTTGCCTAAGTGAAAAAGAAAGAGAAGAGAGAAATAGTTCAAGGTTCAGAAGAAGTATGTAAATGTTGCTGTTGAGTGAGACTTCAGGCGACCTGAGAACTTTCTAGAAAAGGAATATAATTGTTTCTTTATAAAGATGAATAACCTAAGTGTGTTAAATTCAGAAACAAAGTACTTTCATATGAGGTGGATCACTGACAAAAGTGTAAACACACTTTAAAATTGTCTTGTTTGTACTAAATTTTCCTTGGTGGCAAAAGAAGGAGGGGTTGGTTGGTTGTTTTCTGCAGATTTTTAATAGGAAAGAAACTATAAATAAAAAGGACCGTGGGGAAATAATACATTTTGGGGTGAAGAGGCCAACCTGCTGCTTAGACATTTCTCATTTCCAAACAGAACTTGGCTATCTTAATGAGAACCAATTTCTGAGAAAACACACGATTAAAAAGTTGAACTAAAGATCCAAAGTTAGTAAAAGAACATGCAGTAATTTATATCTGCAGTTATCTGTTCATGTAAAAAAACATCCTGTTTTGTCTCTTACATTTAATTACATTTTGAGCTGGGCTGGTTGACATTTTAAATTAGTATCTTATCCTTGCAGGAAGATGGACTCATTAGCACGCCAGGCATGTTGGAAACTTTTGTTGGTATAGCAATACAAATGCATGTTTAATTTGATTTTTCAGTCATTTGTGACTCCAGCTCAGACAAGGAACCTATGTAGGTGTTTCTCGTGGTGTATTTTTCTTCATTTCATCAACAAGTACAAACCACTGCTGTAATATGTGATTTCTGTGTTTACTGGTTTGCTATTCCCTATAACATTTTTCCTCCTAGTCCTGTCCTTTTCCCTGAACCTGTGAAGCCCTTCCTGCATTAAAGGGATGTCGAGTTTGGACTGGCGAAGTGCCAAACTCCACGAAATCTGTTGGTTTTTTATACGGGGAAAAATATGATTATATTGACGAAAACTGAAAACCTGTGAGGCAAACCAGGTTCAAACTCAAACAACTGCTATACAAAGGAAGGTTTATTGCTAACAGGATTAGAAGTAAAAAGAAATAATAAGAAATTAAACCCCTCTTTTTCTCCAGCACCTCCCCCTTTTTCCCCAACTCACACAAAGGATAACAAACATAGGATTTTGGTCAGTGTACAGTTCTTAAAAGTCTCTTTCTTATACTTATGGAAAAGAGTTCACTATTGCTATGCCGTGGGAACCCTTCATAACTCAGCAGTCCACCCAGAAAATCATCTACTGAAGTGAAAAAGAAATACCTCTCCTATGAAAATTCCACAATTCAATCACGGGCCATCAGATGGGGTTACAAGCAACGATTTTTTTTAAAGATGAATTATTCCAGCCTAAACACAAAGACTCTTTGCTTCCAAATCTCTAAAAGGCTCTTCTCAACTGTACAGCCTAGCACGGGCATTTTCTTATTCTCACAGGCTTGATTTGTCATCTCTCTACGATTTCCAATGATATAAAGAGCTTTCCCGCAGCTGGCTAGAAGGGATTTAAGTTTCGCGCCGAAGTGCCTCCGCCCTATTTCCCCGCCGCCATCTTCAGCTTCGTCCCACGTGACTCGCTCTTTCTCTCTCAGAGCTCGCCGCCGCCATGTTCTTCTCCCTCACGGGCTGCGCTGATGCCCTTTGTAGTTTAATGCGAGCGAGTACTGGCTGCAGAGGATCGGCGGGGGAGGGGGGTCGCGGCAACTTCAGATCTCATCTGGGCCGCGCAGTCCCGGCTCAGTTAGCCGTGCGGCTACTCAGGGTGCTGGGGTGACTTCCCAGCAGCTCGGCCAGCAGCTCGGCCAGCCGCCGCCGCAGCCGGGAGGCCGAGGGGAAGGGGGGCGAAGGGAAGGCCGGGACCGCCGAGGCTCGGAGAGACCTCCCACCGTTCCGGTAGGAGAGCTGACACAAAAGGAACTTCCCGCCCTCGCACGGGGTTTAAATATGCAAATTGCAAGAAGCGCATTAGCTCAGCAGCTTGTCCATCAGTTCAGTTCAATCGATCACAAGGGATTTGCGCGGATAGCCACGTTCAAGGTGCTCCTGTGACCTACAGGTGACTTGTGACAAACTGAGACAGGCCAAGATTAGTAACATCTTACCTGCTTTTGCTAAGGTGTCTTATGGACTTAACAGATAAATACCAGCACTTCTAGGGGTCAAGATTTCTTTTTTCCTTTTTTTTTTTAGAAGTTGAAAGAGGGGAAATCTTAGCAAGAGATAAAGAATTATGGAAATAAGAACTATTCCTTTCAGCGATATAATTTGTGAGAGGGGCTCTACAAGAATTATGGAAATAAGAACTATTCCTTTCAGCGATATAATTTGTGAGAGGGGCTTTAAAAATTCTGCACTTGGCTCATTAATGTCTTTTAAGAGGTTTTTGGCTGAGCTGGACTGCCAGTTCCTTGAGCTGGTGTTTTAGCTCCAAGAGGAGGAGACCCAGGGTGTGCTGAAGGCTGGGAAGAGGGGCTCACCTGGAAGGACTCTTATCCTGGGAGATGGGAGCAGGAGTGGGAGTAGGGCTTGGCACGGCAAGGAGCAGAGGTGGGAGGAGAGAAGGATGGAGCTCTGGTGGGAGCAGCAGCTCTCAACTGTGTGCACCAAACCCTCCTGGAACATTTGGAAGGGATGAGCTGTTCTGTCTCCGCAAGTGGATTCTTCATTTTCTGTGGTGGTTGACATTTTGTGGTACAAAACCAGGGCTGTGTTTTAAGTTATGCCTCTGCTCTTTGTGCTCGCACAAACATGCCAAAAAAGTGAATGCATATTTGTAATACTAAGCTTAAAAGCATAGACAGCCTCATTTCCTCTTTAGGTTGTGAATTTAATGACAGTAAAACTTTAAAACTTCATATTAACATTTGTATACTTTGAAAGAAAGCAATAGTTGATTTTATTTTTTTTCCCCTCTCCCTTCCGGGTGAATTTCACAATAGAACAGATTGAATCACCTTTGTCAGCCTCCTCGGTGTGTAAAGCATGGTTTCTTCAGCCAGAGCTTGAGGAAACTGATTCACAGACACACAGAAAAAGAGCAAGAAAGATGTATCACAATCAAGTCCACATAAATTCTGTTTGTATCTTTTCTTCCTTTCTTTTCTTTCAAAATCTAGAGACAGAGGAGGGCTCTGCTGAAAGCCTTGCCTCTTGCCAGGTCTTTTTTAAGTTGACATGTGCCTCAAGCTGTGCACTACAGAACGAAAGCTCACAGTCCTTGGAGTGCAATCTGGGCAATATTGGGGGAGAGCTTTTAGGGTGTACCCACTTACCATTCTCACCTGCTCCTCGGTGTGGAGGAAGATACTTTTGGAGAGTTTCTTAGTAGTATCCTTCCTTTTTAGTGGATTTCTAACTGTGGAGGGCTGTGTCTTATTATTTCTTCTTGATATTTCTATTTGATGTCTGCAACTGCAAAGTTTTAAAGTGAATAAATTTTAATATGAATTGGAGCATTGCTCTTCAAGTGCCTCATAGTGATGTCATGGTGTGACTAGTGTCTTAGGGTGTTGGTTTTGAATAAGAATAAAAGTTAATTACACCAAAAGCAGAATTTTAGACCCTAATAACTTTATAAATTGAAATATTGAAGTATATTAAGAAGTATTAGCACTGTAATAATATTGGCACAATAATTGCCTGACCAATGGAACTTTTAAAATTGGCAAAAAAGGAAACATTATTAAATTGTTTTTCTTGTTGTTGTTATTATTATTATTTTCTTCTCTTACAGGGCAATTTCTATGTATTGTAGACTCTCAGACACCACCTTGGCCTTCATCAGACAGTTCAGGGATGGTTTGGGTTTTCTTACTAACTTAATTGACTTCCCTGGAAATGTTAATTTCTTCTCTGAAGTCACAGCAGCCCTTCTGTCACTGATAGTGCCCCTCTTGTGACTGACTGTTTTGGGTGAACATGCTCTGCACCCAGAAAGAACTCAGTATATTTTACTTTCTTCTTCTTAAGGAAAAAAAAAATCATAAGTGATGGAAGAAGCTTGTTTCGCTAAGAGTTTAACTTCCAATTACGTGAATTCTGATATGAATTCTTAGCCCATGGCTTTTCCTATACCTTAGGGGATTGTACCATTTCATATGCAGCCTGTGGGTTGAAGGCAGAGTGAATACATGTATGTAGGAATGAAGGCAATAATGTAGGAATGCAGGAAATAAAGTAGATCTTTCAGTAAAATCCTGGAGAGTGGAGCTGCCCCACTCTTCTCCTTCCTTTAGAAAAGTACATGGCAGCTGAGAATGATGGTTTTGGTACCAATTTGACTTTCCCGCTCACCACTCTATTTGAGGTTTTGGCCAGATACAGAAGTTTTAATTGTGCTTATATTTTTTTCAGGGGTTTCTGTGCAGAGACAGTTCTGTGACAGGCTGTTGCCGAACATGTCAAACCCATACTGATGATGAACAAAATGGGCCATTCTTTGCTGGGATTGCAGCTGGAGCTGGAGGAACTTGACCAGAGTGTCATGGAAAATGTCATTATCATCATTCCCACATATGGAGAAGGTGAAACTGGACCAGTGGGTAACATTGTGATAAGAAGACATTAAAACTAAAAATTTCATCTGTGGTTAAAATCCAGTTTTGGAGAGTAGCAGCCTTGATGTGAAACAATTGCATACATTTATAGCAGTTCAGGTGTCTGGCCAGCCTGAAGGAGCCATTCTTCTGTCCCCTCACTGTCCCATGTTCTTTCTTTTGGGGATGTTATTTCAGGCCAACCAACCAGGGAGTGAAAGCAACTTGAGAGGGAGGGAAGAATTCACAAAGCAGATCATCCTCTAGTGACAAAATGTGTAACCTCAGGCCAGTTTCTCAGTGTCATTCAAACACCGAATGTCAGACATTTGCCTGGGGCAAACTGCTGAAGGGAAGCTGTGGGCCTTTAAAGCCAGAAGATTGGTTTTCTGTGCCTCACTTGGCTGCTTCTGTCACTTATGCAACAAGAAACGTGGCCTTTCTGCTGTTCCTGACTGAGAAGATATGTAATTTTCTCTGTTCTGGTCTGAAGATGTAAGTCTCTGTTTTTCTGCCAGTAATTATATCATAATGTGCTGGGTATCTCTGGAAGCATAGCTGGATAGAAAGACAAATAGTATTTCCTGTGTTGCAGCTGAGAACTGTAAAATAAAAAAGCAAAGTCAACTGGAAGTTTTTTCTGGTGGTCCCACTGTTGGGGTGAGGAATTGTCAGAACTGGGCTGGTTCGGATACTATTTTTTTCAGTAAACAGGTACAAGACAGACTTTCTCACCAGCTTTTAGTCCTGTTTCCCTTTGTTCAGGCTGAATGTCCTGTACTGGCTTGTTTTACAGCTAAAATTGACTGCATCTTACCCTAGTTACTGAAACAGAGGTCTCTCAGCTAGCATTTCACTCTGATTCTTGTATTCCATGAATCTCAGCCACTCTTAAGTCAGGCCAGTTCCATCTGTGTGGCAAGAATGAGCCACCTCTGTTTGAATTTCCAGAGAAAGTTCAGTAATCATTCAGTTAACATTCATCACAAAGTGATCGTCCTCCAAATCCTACTTGGAGCCTTACGAACCTATTTTTTGAGTTTTAATTTAACTTTTGTTATAAATATTCCCACTGTACAGAATGAAATTCTTGCTTCAGAGCTGCAGTTGAGCTTAAAATAAAGTAGGAGAGATGGCGAAAAACCTCTGGGGTGGAAAGGAAACACCACGGCGCAGAGGGAACAGCTGCAGATCCATGCTGAGATACCACAGTGACACTCTGAGGATGTCAGTGGTGCATACAAGCACTTCTGCTGAACTGAGCTTCCACAGGCAGCCCCAGGCAGGCGCTTGGAACTCCTGCAAAAAAAATATTTAAGTATCTGAGTGTTAAAAGATGACACTGAGAAAGGCAGTTGCTAGTTGTGCAGATATTCTGTGTGTGCCTAGCCTTTTCCATAAGAGCAGAGAGACAAGATTCACTTTCACAGCTTCAGGACCGAAATTATTTCATTGGCCTGCACAGGTAAAATTAATACACAAACACAAGATGATGGACCAAACCCAGTCTTATGATTGCAGTGAGTATTTCTGTGAATTTAATGAAATTGTTGAAAACGATGGGCTCGATTTTCTATTAGTTGTGTGCACAGCTTGCTGTTAACCGAACGCTTTATACAGGTGTGAAAGTTCAATATATTTGCTTGTTTTCTGATGTCTTACAATAAGCTAACCTGCCTTGACTCATGTAGCTCATAGGTTCCTCCAGGATTTATCTTGTTTAAATAACTTTAGCAAGACTTCAAAAGACAGTAATAGATAGCAGGGTGGAGTGGGAGAATTCTTGATAGCAAAGTTGCTTTAAGGATCTATTTACCTGTAAAAGCCTAAAAATCATAGAATCCCAGAACTGTTTGGGTTGGAAGGGATCCTAAAGATCATCTGTTCCAAGGGCAGGGACACCTCCCACTAGACCAGGTTGCTCCAAACCTAGTCCAACCTGGAAAAATGCATCTTAAAGTCAGTGTTTGTAGTATTAAAAAAAAAAAAAAAAGCCAAAGGTAACAAACAGAAAGCCATCCTTTCCCTCTCCAAGCTTCTAGCAGTTATTCTATATTTAAATTAGCTACCTTCTGTTATTTGAATCTCTGCTTAAATGCAAAACTTTGTGAAGTTTTCTTCCAAAAATAAGTAAGTGGAAATTTGCAGGGGAAGTGGATACTCTGCGAGTTCAAACTGGATGAATAAAAAGAAACATCTTCTTTAGGTATTTTGATCCAGCAATTGGGAAATTCAGCAAATTAGCCACTAGCCCAGATGGAAAGAAGTTGCTGAGGACATTCTGCCAGCTAGTTCTGGATCCTCTTTTTAAGGTACAACACTATTTTTTTATTTGATTGCAAGGGTAAAAGGATAGACTTCTTTAGTTTGGCAGGTTAACCCTTAGGAAAGCCAACCTTCTTCTAGAGTAGGTCCATACTTTCTGTAGAGACTAGAAACAAGAACACAGTGGGACAGAAGTAGAAGGCAGCAAATCTGAATGGTCTGTTACCTGCAGTAACATATTCAGCATGTCACTAAAGATTTGTGTGTTACCCTCTTCTCATCAGAATTTGGAATTTCCTTGGGAATTAGGAATGTTTAATGTAATTTGTGAATCTTAAGCTATATGATTCTTGCAAGCAGCTTCTCAAACAAAAACCCAGAACAGAGGCACCAGAGAGTTTCCAGTTGTGTAACTTGTTTAGGATAAATGGTAAACAAATCCTGTCTCTGTTACATTACTTACTCTGGTTGCTATAAAATTTTTAAAGATTTTTTAATGCCATTACGAATTTCAAGAAGGAAGAGGCAGCCAAACGGATAGAGGAACTCAATATCGAGTTATCAAGGTAAACATTGAAGACTGAGATACAGAAAGTAAACCCCTTCTTAAGGTAACCTGGCCTTTCCACATCCTTAGAATTGCCAGTGTGGTGGTATTTCTCACCGTTGAGCTGTGGAATGGCAACAGTCCTTTAGATCCTTTTAAAATCCACAGAAACTTACCTTAATTGTCTTTTTATAATCTGGTCAGTGCTAAATTTGAAATACGATGCTTGGGAATGTACTTCACTGAATTTGTCAGGGAGATAACAGGATGTGAGTGTGGTGCAGAAATTTGTGCAGTGGAGAGGAATTTTTAATTTCATACTAGCAAAAGACACCAGCCTCCCTGCCTCTTCTCAAGGTGTCAGTGCAATGCTGATACAAATGCTGTGGCTGTGTGATCAGAAATGGGATTTCTGTGGGCTCTCACAGATGGCAGTGTGCCCAAAAAGACTGAATTCCTTCCAGTCAGCCCCTGGAAGAGCAAAGTCTGAAAGCACATCAGCACTTTCTGTGCAGCACTGAATGCTAAGACAAGAGACTTCAAGAAACTGCCCAGTTCCTTTTGTAACTACTGTTCTCCTCAGGTTTGTTAAAACTTGCAGGAAAAGGGGGTACATGTGTAAATTTCTTTAACTATTCACTGGAGGAGGGAAATCCAAACACATCACTGTGGCAAGTGGCCAGAGATTTAATTAAACATTTGGGTTTGTTTTTAATCTTCTCTGTGTGGAAGATACAGCCATAAAATATTGCTGTTGATTGACCTTTTTAGTGCTGTAATCTGTTGTCACCAGAGAAGGACATCCATGGCTCTTATTCAGCAACTTAATATAACCCAACTTTTGGTTGGAACGTAAGTCACCAGCCCAAGGAAAAACAGAATTCAGTAAGTGACAGTTTTTAGTAATTCAGACATAGAGTTTTGTCCTAATTGCTTGTTCTGGATAAGTATTTTACTCATAGCTTTAAGATTTAAAAGATTTAAGTAGTTATCAGGAAATTTCAAGTGGCTGCCATGACTTCTTGAACTGAATTGAATTGAAGTGAATTGAATTGAAGTGAATCCCTAGGTGAGGCCTACTACATGGAATCCAAGAAGTTTATTTTGATGTTGGTTGGTATAGCTGCTGAAACAGGTTTAAATTCCAAAGTGAATTTTGGGTTCCTAGGCCATGCATGATGTGCTGATGGCTCCCTCCTCCTACTCCAAGGACATGCCTTGCTTCAGATGATCACCATTCACCTACCTTACCCTGTACCAGCAAAAAAATACCACTGTGCTCTCCTCTATGAGGGACAACCTGACAATGAAGCTGTTTTGGGAAAAAAAATGTATATTCCCACAACTCCAAGGGCTTGTGGGAATACAGCACAAAAATACGGCACTTCTAGTGCATACGTGAGCAAAACTGCCTAAAATGGATTTAGATTAACTTTCTGTGTTATAATTAATAATTTTGTACTGTTGAACAGGGTATTGCAAAGAGAAGACAAGCAACAAAAAAGCCTTGGGGCACCGCACATAAAGTTTGATTTATGTCTTTGTATGCTAGCTGCTGATGTGTGGGGAACTACACTGTATCTATTTTAGACTCAGAATGTGTGGCTGAGATCAGCAGGAATATGATGGAAGAATGTTAGGATTAGATTCTAGCTCGCTCAATTTTTTTTGTAAAGGAGCCAGAGCACTCCTCTAATTCCAGTGTAGTTTGGGTTGGAAGGCATTTTCAAGTCCATCTCATTCCACCCCCTCCCATGGGCAGGAACAACTTCCACTGTCCCAAGTTGCTCCAAGCCCCATCCGACCTGGCCTTGGACACTGCCAGGGATCCAGGGGCAGCCACAGCTGCTCTGGCCACCCTGGGCCAGGGCCTGCCCACCCTCACACACAGCAATTCCTTCCCAATATCCCATCCAGCCCTGCCCTCTGGCACTGGGAAGCCATTCCCTGGGTCCTGGCTGTCCAGGCCTTGTCCCAAGTCCCTCTGCAGCTCTCCTGGAGCCCCTTTAGGCCCTGCCAGGGGCTCTGAGCTCTCCCTGGAGCCTTCTCTTGTGCAGCTGAGCACCCCCAGCTCTCCCAGGCTGGCTCCAGAGCAGAGGGGCTCCAGGCCTGGGAGCATCTCCGTGGCCTCCTCTGGACTGGCTCCAGCAGCTCCAGCTCCTTGTGCTGTTGGAGCCCAGGGCTGGGGCAGCTCTGCAGGTGGGGTCTCAGCTTTGTGGGGCAGAGGGGCAGAATCTCCCCTCCCCTGCTGCCCACGCTGGGGCTCAGCCCAGGGCAGGAGGGTTCAGGGCCAGGGCAGGTCCAGCTCTCACCCACAGCACCCCCAGGTCCTTCTCCCAGGGCTGCTCCCAATCCATTCTCCAGCCAGCCTGTACTTCTGCTTGCAATTGCCCAATCGTTGAATCATTTGAGGTGGAAAAGACCCTTAATATCATCAAATCCAACTATAAAACTAACCATGACAAAACCAGAGATGCAAAAGATAGACACCTAAGTGTGTTTTCACATTTACTTCCAGGAAACCACAATAGCTCTGTTCTAATGTTGCTTAGATCAGTGATGCAAAGACTTTGAGAAGGTTGGACTCAGTATTCCCACTGGGAGTCCTGTGTTCACCTCTCTGGCACCCAAAACAAGAATGACCTGAACCTGTAGGAATGAGTCCGTGGGAGGTCATGGAGATGCTCCCAGGCCTGGAGCCCCTCTGCTCTGGAGCCAGCCTGGGAGAGCTGGGGGTGCTCAGCTGCACAAGAGAAGGCTCCAGGGAGAGCTCAGAGCCCCTGGCAGGGCCTAAAGGGGCTCCAGGAGAGCTGCAGAGGGACTTGGGACAAGGCATGGAGGGCCAGGACCCAGGGAATGGCTTCCCAGTGCCAGAGGGCAGGGCTGGATGGGATATTGGGAAGGAATTGCTGTGTGTGAGGGTGGGCAGGCCCTGGCCCAGGGTGGCCAGAGCAGCTGTGGCTGCCCCTGGATCCCTGGCAGTGTCCAAGGCCAGGTTGGGTGGGGCTTGGAGCAACCTGGGACAGTGGAAGTTGTTCCTGCCCATGGCAGGGGGTGAAATGAGATGGGCTGGAAGGTCCTTTCCAACCCAAACGATCCTCATTCTGTGATTCTAGGAGGCTTTTTATTCTAAAGTTATGAGAGGATTAAATGGAAATAGCAAAATGTGGGTGTGTAGGTAAATTATATTGTTCTTTATAAATTACCTTTGCTCTGGGAAAGTTATTATTTGGGGTTTTTTTCCTTCTTTCTTTCTGTCACTGTAAACCTTTGGGATAACAAGCATGTGTATCCTAAATAACCAAAAAGAGCAGAAAGAATTAGGTTTTTTAAATCAACTCTTTTGGAACTGTTTAAACAATGTTAAACCAACATTAACTCCTGGCCTTTGAATAACTGGATTTTCTTAATAAATTAAATCTTTCCATGAAAAGCCTGGAAAAGACATTCCATCCTAAAAATATTTGTTTATCACTAAGCCCAACTACTCACATACCAATTTGTCTTGTCTTAAAAGCAATTGGAAGATTTAAAACCTGCTCTAATAATTAATTCCAGACCACAGTGCTGTGTGCTGGGGAGGAAATATACCAGCCCAGCTGCTGAAAAAATGTCTTGGCCATCACGGCTGAAGTGATGATCACTTCAGTCACTGAAGTGAGTGCAAAGACAAAAGAGCAAAATGGAGAGTTTTTTCACCTCTACGACTTGTGAGACCTATCCTGGCAAAGCAGGGGTGTTTTGCAGCTGTAGCCATTTTTCTAAGCCAAATTGATGGTTGTTTTAGGTACAGTATTTATCAGGCTGCTTGTCAGCCTGTTGTCCTGTACATCTTCAGTGCAGAACATCTCCAGTTCAGATAATTTACTCCTTTTTTCCTGGCAGCCAGCTCCTCTAGGCTTTGGTGCCAGCAGAGGGTGCCAGAAAGATGTGGCAGCTCCTGCACATTCAGACTTTTCCTTTTCAGGCTGGGTTTCCATCATTTTAAGTAAAGATTTTCCTTTCCAGCAAGCCTGGGAGGAAGAATTGGTCACTAACAGCAGCAGGGTTGAAAATTTAGTTTGCCCTTTAAAAGGAGGACACAGTGCCAGCCCACGGAATTTCAATGGCAGGACATCACCTTGTGAATCCTTAAGGGCTACCTTTAAAATAATTAAATAATCTTTCTTTTGCTGCCCCCAAAACTGCAGCTTTTCAGTGTGGTACAGAGCCCTTCCTTGGGTACTGAGGTTTGTTTGTGTGCCCCATTTCACCCCTCCCTGTTTAAAAATGCACTTCAGGAGTATCCTGTGGCATTGGGAGGCTTCACGGGGCCCATTTGGAACTCCTCACATGGAAAAACTGCTAGAAATATCATGTTTTATTTTGGAGGTGGCTTCTTTCAGAGCATCAGTGTGGTATCTGCTTAAGTAATCTATGATGAAATAAGAGATGCTCAACCTTTAAAGTCTAAACTGGCAATCTAACTTCTTAAAAGAATAATTTACATATACATTCGGCTGGGTTTGAGTATTTAGGGTTTTTTTCTTTTTAATTTGTTTAATTTTTACCCCTCTGTACCTGTCCTACTGCACTGCTTCCTTTCCCACGCTGGAGGGCCCGAACTGGCTGAGTGTGTTCAGGGCTTTGTTTGTGTTCCCCTTCTGGAACCTTCTCTGCAGTAATTGCTTTGGTAATAATAGAGCCACACTGCACAGGTTCATAATAAAGGACAGGCTGTCACTGTACATCATGTTTTGTGTCCCGTTCCTTTCCTAACAGATGCAAGCACTCCATTTCTCACCTTGACTCCTTCTGAACACTGAATTAACACTTCTGAGTGCTTGTAATAGCCCAAGGAGCTCAAGCTGACCAGGTCAGTTCCTGTGACATGTGAAACACCTTTTTCTCCGTGTTCTTTCTGTCTATCTGAATTGAATTTTGCCTTTTCATTGCCAATTAACTTGGTCACATGAGATCTTCCTGCAATTGGGAGCTGGCTTCACTTTTACTTGCTTTAAGTAATTAATTGGAAAGCAGCAGTTTCCTACCATTAGGGTGTTCGAGTTTTGTCTATGCAGAAATTCACAATAAGCCAGTTCTATTTTTTCCTGTAGCTGGCTCATCCCTTTTTAACTTTACTTTTTTTTTCCTTCCCACTAGGTTTTACTGCCAGTTTGAGATCCAGCCCTGGCAGCCAGGTTTTTCCAGTGCATCTTTGATCATTTGCAGATTTTGCCTGGGGATCCTTGGCAAGTTGTGGCTGCAACAGGCAAAGGCTTCAAGGAGTTTGTTCCACCTCCAGGTAACTACCTAGGTAAGTTGTAATCACTTCTGTTTCATGGTGTGTGATGCACTGCCCAGTTTTGTCCTGGTAGTTTCCTCTTAAAACCAGGAAGGAAATGGAAATTTTTTAGACCATCACACTGAATATGCACAGAGTGTTAACAAAGTGTGGTAAGGGCATGATCACCTAATAAAAAAAATTAGAATTACATCCTAATTTGCCGTTTGTGTTGTAGTTGCCTATATGTTGTCTGTGATCACTCCTGCCTGTGTCAAAAACCCACATTAAAAAAAGCTACCTAGGACTAAAGGTGTTCTTTACGGTTTGCCTTGACCACAATTGTTTTTAATCTAGAAAGTGACTCCCTTCACTGTTGCTTGTGCAGGAATTCTTGCTGATGGTCAAGTTTTGTCCTCTCAGACAGAAGATACATTCCTTGATTTCCTAACAGGAATCCACTGTGCTCTGGGAGATAGATGGCAAAAGGCTGGCAGTTCAGAAACACAGAATCAATTAGATTGGAAAAGATCTCTGAGGTCATTGAGTCCAGTCTGTGACCCCAACACCACCTTATCAACCAGGCCTTGGCACTGAGTGCCATGTCCAGTCTTTTCTTAAACACCTTCAGGGACAGTGACTCCACCACGTCCCTGGACAGCCCCTGACAATGCCAAATCACTCTGTCTGTGAAGAATTTCTTCCTAACCATCCCATGGTGCAGCTGAAGACTCTGTCTTCTTGTCCTGTCCCTGTTCCCTGGGAGCAGAGCCTGACCTCCCCCCGGCTGCCCCCTCCTGTCAGGGAGTTGTGCAGAGCCACAAGGTCCCCCCTGAGCCTCCTTTTCTCCAGACAGAGCCCCTTTCCCAGCTCCCTCAGCCACTCCTCACAGGGCTTGTGTTCCACACCCTTCACCAGCCTTATTGCCCTTTTCTGGACATGCCCTAGCATCTCCATGTCCTTCCTGAACTGAGGGGCCCAGAACTCGACACAGTACTCCAGGTGAGGCCTCACCGGTGCCAAGTACAGGGGAAGAATTCCCTCCCTGGTCCTGCTGGCCACACTATTCCAGATACAGGCCAGGTGCCACTGGCCTTCTTGGCCACCAGGGCACACTGCTGGCTCATATTCAGTTGGCTGTGGACCAGCACCTCCAGGTCCTTTTCTGCCTGGCCACTGTCCAGCCACTC
>VZRF01009708.1:28798-41736 GCA_013396875.1 Vireo altiloquus
GGTCTGGGTGTCCTCGGAGAGCGAGCTGGAGAGGCTTTGTTATGTCTGTCTTAGCGTAAGAGAACAGCACTTAACAAGTTACAGGAAACTCCAGAGTTACACTAACAGTACAGGATTTGAAAAATATAAGTTAAAACCTAAGGCATCAATCCAGCCTGTCTAGATCCCTCTGCAGACCTCTCCTACCCTCCAACAGATAACCACTCGCACCCAGCTTGGTGTCGTCTGCAAATTTGTTGATGGTGGCCTCAATTCCCTCATCCAGATCATTGGTAAAGATACTAAACAGGACAGGGCCTGACACCAATCCCTAGGGATGCCACAGTGACTGGCTCCCAGCTGGATGTGGCACCATTCCCACACTCTGGGCCTGGCCTCCAGCCAGTTCGTGGCCCAATGAAGAGTGCACCTGTCCAAGCCCTGGGCTGCAGCTTTCCCAGGAGAGTGCTGTGGGAGATGGTGGTAAAGGCTTGGCTGAAGTCCAGTTAGACACATCCACGGCCTTCCCCATATCCACTAACCAGGTCACTTGGACATGAAAGGAGATGAGATTGGTCAGGAAGGACCTGCCCCTCCTAAACTCATGCTAGCTGGGTCTGATCCCTTTGCCATCACATAGCACCTATGGGATGGCATTCAAGGTGATCTGTTCCATAACCTTCCCAGGCACCTGGAGTGTCCTGGATCCTCCTTCTGGCCCTTCTTATGGATGGGGTCACCCACCCTTTGAAACCTTCAGTCATCTGGAACCTCCCCAGCAAGCCAGAACTGATGGTAAATGATGGGGAATGGCTGGATGAGCTCCTTGCCCAGTTCCCTCATCCCTCTAGGATGGATCCCATCTGGTCCCATAGACTTGTGACCATCTAAGTGGCTCAGCAGGTCACCAGCTGCTTCTTCCTTGGATAACAGAGGGGCTGTTCTGCTCCCTGTCCCAGTCTACCAGCCAAGGAGGCTACTTGTCCTGCGGACAACCTGTCTTTTTGAAAACTGAGGCAAAGAAGGGGTTAAGTACCTCAACCTTTTCCTCATCTTTGATAACTATATTTCCCCCTTATCCAATAAAGAATGGAGGTTCTCCTTCCCCCTCTTTTTGCCATTAATGTATTTATAAAAGAATTTTTTATTATCCCTCACAGAAGCAGTCACTGTATGTTCTAACTGGGCATTCACCTCCCAAGTTTTCTTTTTGCATGCCCTAGTGACATCCTTGAACCTTTCATGAGTTACCTGCCCCTTTTTCCAAAGGTGATACACCTTCTTTTTTTCCCCCAAGTTCCTTATCTCCTACAAGAAGCTTTACCTACAAGTCTCCTACAAGTTAGTCTCCTACAAGAGACTCTACCTAGACCTACCAATTCCATGCAAGCCTTCCAGTACCCATAACCTAGATTTAAAGCAGATACAAAAATTCCCTGCTGACATTGTAATCACAGACTCTCAGAATCATTTAGACTGGAAAAGATCTCAAAGGTCATCAAGTCCAGCTTGTGACCAATCCCCACCTTGGGCAACAAGCCCACAGCACTGAGTGCCACATCCAGTCATTCCTTGGACACCTCCAGGGACAGGGACTTCAACACCTACCTCCCTGGGCAGCCCCTTCTCCACAGCCTTTCTGTGAAGAAATTTCCCCTAATTTCCACCCTGAATTTCCTCTGGGACAACTTGGAGGCCGTTTGCTCTCTTGTAGCAGTTCAGGAATAGCATTCACTAATGACTCGCTCCCCTCCACGCCATCCCCACCATTGTGGTGGCTGGAGAGAACTGGAGGCACAAAAGGGAAAGATCAGGGGTTGAGATAAGAACAATTTACTGGAAACAGCAATGAGATAAGAAAATAAACAGTAACAGCAACAGTACTGATAAAAGTGTACAAAAGAGAGAGATTCACATGCAAAGAGGTCACCGTGGAGTACAAAGAGCTGCAACCACTCTACCCCCGACTGAGAGACTCACCTTCCTCCCTGGCAATGTGAGGTGGTACAGAATAACCTCCAGGTCCTGGCCATGCCCCTCCCAGCTACTGCAAAAAGGAACCTTGTCCTGGCTGGAACCATCCTGTCCCTGTTCCCTGGGAGCAGAGCCTGACCCTCCCCGGCTGCCCCCTCCTGTCAGGGAGTTATGCAGAGCCACAAGGTCCCCCCTGAGCCTCCTTTTCTCCAGGCTGAGCCCCCCAGGCNACAATTTACTGGAAACAGCAATGAGATAAGAAAATAAACAGTAACAGCAACAGTACTGATAAAAGTGTACAAAAGAGAGAGATTCACATGCAAAGAGGTCACCGTGGAGTACAAAGAGCTGCAACCACTCTACCCCCGACTGAGAGACTCACCTTCCTCCCTGGCAATGTGAGGTGGTACAGAATAACCTCCAGGTCCTGGCCATGCCCCTCCCAGCTACTGCAAAAAGGAACCTTGTCCTGGCTGGAACCATCCTGTCCCTGTTCCCTGGGAGCAGAGCCTGACCCTCCCCGGCTGCCCCCTCCTGTCAGGGAGTTATGCAGAGCCACAAGGTCCCCCCTGAGCCTCCTTTTCTCCAGCCTGAGCTCCTTTCCCAGCTCCCTCAGCCGCTCCTGGGGCTCCAGCCCCTTCCCAGCTCTGTTCCCTTCCCTGGACACGCTCCAGCCCCTCCAGGGCTCTCTTGTCCTGAGGGGCCCAGAGCTGTCCCCAGCACTGGAGGTGCCCCAGCAGTGCCAGCACAAGGGACAGGCCCTGCCCTGGGGCTGTGTCACACTATTTTCCAGTTCAGGAAATTCCTCAGTTCCTGCTGCCAGGCAGGGGCAGAATCTCCTGGGGCTGGTGTGGTGGTGTTGGGCAGCAAAGTCCAACCTCCATGGCTCTCAGATGGCTTTACCTGATAACGAGTATAAAAATAAGAAGCCACCTTAAGCTGAGAGCCTTGAAGAAGTCAGAGCCTTTCTGTTACTAGAATTTTAGCAGCTAGCTCACTTCCAGAAACAGCAGAAAAAATCATAGCAAATGAATGGGTGAGAAAAAAAGGCCAGGTAGTGCAGCTAGGCTTTCACTGCATGCTGTTATCTGTGCTGTGGGGTGGACTTTGTGTGTCAACCTCATCAGCTTTACTTCCCTTCTGCATTTGCCTTGAAGGTGTATTTGACACAGTCCACTCAAAGCAGCAACCATAAACACCTACGGTGGAAAGGAAGAGGCAAGAAGGCATCTAACCTTTTTTCCAACATTTTTCTTGTGTTAGAAGTTCTTGGATAGACATTCTGATGCATTTTAGGATTTGTTGGAAGAAAAATACACCAAATCCACACCTAGCTACGCTGGCCGGTTTTGCTTACCAGGGTGGGAGTGGTGCAGGCCACACCTCAGCTGAGGCCTCTGTCCCCCTCCCCACCCACCCCAACAAATTCCTTGTTCTCTTGTGGAAGCAGGAGGATGGAAGGGGCACTGCACTGCTCTGGGCCCTTGGTACACTCTCATCCTCAGCAGAGTTAAAGGATTTAGGGGTTACACAAGCCTTGTAATTACCGGAACTGCAGGAAAAGCACTCTCACCTAACACCTGCCTCACAGCATGGCCTGTGACAATCCAGGCTCAAATGCCTGCAGTTTGCACTGCTGCTGTCGTGGGTCTTGAAGGTTTGAAGCTAAATGCAGCCCCTGCCCACAACAGCTGAAGAATACAATCCTACCTCAGCTCCAATTACTGCCTGCTACACAGAGCACAGTAATTTACAAAATTGCAGCTGTATTCTATTATACCCTGAGTGGTTTAGAGCACATCCTAAGAAGGACACTTGTCCTTACATTTTCTGATGTACCTGGGAGATGTTCTCATCTCCTCAGCCCGTTCGGCCACACTTGAGTTTGACATTAAGAGCACAAACAGGATTTCAGCAGAGACCAGTTTTAAATCTTTTATTCAGAATTACTCTGTAACCTCTTTCCACACTCTACTTATAGGTCAAGTCGACGTGCAATGGTGATGCAGAAAGCACTGATCTGCTGCAGGCCGTCAGGAAAAACTTCATGAAAAGCATGGTTTTATTGGAAATAAATCATGCTAGAAACTGATCCTTAACAGATACAAAATACTAAACAGGTAACAAAAAGAAAAGACTGGATGCACTATTAAGACCAACATGTGAACTCAAGACTGCTGTGAAAAATCATACAAAAAAGGCAATAAGGAACAGTAATGCAGCATTAAAGGTGGGGGTACAGGGCAGACAAGAGTTACAAAACATCCTGTTTCAATATTTCTCATCCATGTACTTGGTTCAAATACTGTAACAGTACTGGAAGGCAAAAAGCACCAGACATCCAACTAAAGAGGTAAGAAAAATGGAACATAAAATTAGCAGAAAAAGTAACATCTGGTCATTAGTGAAGGAATAATCTCAAATACAGTTACTTAACAGAAACACAACACTTGGAAAAGCTGTTATTTCAGCATACATAGAAAATACCATTATTCCAGCTCTATGGAAATGACTTGATTTTCCTAGTCTGTAACCTCTTCCACATACAGTACTGCTGAGGTTATCCCCAGAGGTGTGTGCGGGCAGACACTGCGTACACACCAACAAAGCAGCGCAGTCATCAGAGGAATAAAACGGGCAAGTTGTTCCCTTTAAAGTAGAAAAGCAACAATCAGGAGGCCAGGAAACGTGGGGCAAAGCATCATTAAGTCCTAAACACACAATTCAAAATTAGGTGGGGACACTGTGCAGCTATGGCTTCTATCTCCTAAAAAGCCAAGCCTCCCTCACAGTTCACATGAAATACAGCAGCTACTGAAGAGACAGAAACCATTATCAACAAATCCTAGAAAATACTCCTGCACTGGACAAAGTAATTCCTATTTTGTCTCCTTAGAGCTGCCACAGAAAGCAGCTGTACACTCAACTGTATAGTGGGAGTTTTTGGTGGTGGCAAGGTGTCCCAATTACAACATGGCAGCACAGAGACTGTGTGATGCAGGGTTTGCATAGATAGTCTGTCCCCTTCCTAGCTCAAAGAACATAAGAGGAAGAGGTCACAGCTTAGGCTCTAGTTGCATTTGTGAAAAACATGAAACTAGATAAAAAGAAAACCCCAAACAACTCCATTTATAGAGGTGTCCTGTACGTCATCAGGTAAGGGGGAGGTGGGGAACAAGACATATAACACATGTCATGGCTATTTCAAAGCTTCATTCTCTTAATGAAGTTTATTACAGGCCCCAGTGAAAATCTTAAAAATTCACTAATTCTTACACTTCTGCACCTTTGTCCTAATTACTGTCTTAGAGTGAGTAAGTGCTTTTCTTTATAAAAAAAAAAAACCTCATTTGTTTTTACATTATTGCTGTGTTTTACAACAAAATTAAAAATCACTTATGGAATCCACGCAGCAACATAAAAGTCAATATCCCCAGAACAAACGAAATGCATGAACATGTGTTCTCAAAAGGGCCTTTTCTATACCAGCTATTCAATGAGCAGGGGGGGAAAAAATAAACAATCAATCAAACAAAAATCATCCTATCGCTTCTCTTCCTAGCATCAACAAATTCACCCCACATTCCCAGGAGGCAAATCCTTTCAATAAATATCAGCGTGAGCTCCGAGGTGCTGGCACTCCAGGAGGGAAGGAGGAGCAGCAGCAGCTGTGTGCAATGCCTGCGGGGTCCCGTGCTGCCCCGAGGGTCAGTCCAGGGAGATGATGTCGGGCGCGCTGCCGCTGCTGGTGATGACGCCGGCCTCGGCCCGGCCCGAGGAGCTAACGTGTGTGCTGCTCTCGTGGTGGCTGGTGGAGGTGATGATGCTGCCAGGCGTGCTGCTTGTTAAGGTTGAGGTGAGACTATCCAAAAACATAGGAGGACAGTACTGCTTGAAACAAACAATGAAGAGTGAAGAGACGCACTGCACGAGGGAAATGTATGCTCTGAAGATACATCATCCCCACACAACAAGCACCAGACACGTTCCCAGTGGGACCTCGGTAAGGCATGCACAGCTAGAACCAGAGTTCTGCAAATCACTGACTGAGCAAGTGGGGATGGCAACCACAAGCCCTCCTCCCTCACCTCCCTTTTTGTTCTCCAGAATGCTTTGGGTTGGAAGGGACCTTAAAGCTCATCTCATTCCATCCCCTGCCACAGGCAGGGACACGCTCCACCATCCCAGGTTGCTCCGAGCCCCTGGAGCAACCAACCTGGCCTTGGACGCTTCCAGGGATGGGGCAGCCACAGCCTTGCGGGGAAACCTGTGTCAGGGCCTCACCACTCTGGCTGTATTCAAGTTAGTGCTGAGCACGCATTTACTTTAGAAAGGTAAACTATCAATGAAGAACAAATTTCCAGGCCTGCATTCATCATAGAAAAGACTAAACTGAATCTTCCTAATGCATCTTCATTATCAGCTGTTGCTGGGAAAACAGGTTTTCCTAGTCTGTGGCTAGGTCTAAGCAAGTGAACTGCAAACACAGTTTGGATGATGGCACCCTGATAATTACTGGAGTACAACACCACAAAAATCAGACAGGGAAATTAACCCCGCAACAGATCAGAAACTTACCTGTGAATCAACTGGGATTAGCGAAAGAAAATCCAGACCTAGGAAGAAGAGAAGGATAATAAATTAACATGTCTCTCTTTTATTCATACACAACAAATTTAAGGATTTTTTTTTTTTTGTGGTTGTAGAACAGATTTTGCAATTCATACAGAGTTTCTAAATGGAATATACCACTGTGACATCACTCTCAACGACTACTTCAGGCAGCAGCAAAACGAGTTATCTAGTACAAGTGGCTCTTTTTAAGAATGAAGATGACATAATGATGTATTATTCACTGGATATTGCAGGGTGGTTCAATGTGGTTGCTTAGATGGAGGTTGCCATTTGGAGCTGTTGGTTCATAATGCAAGTTTCACTGCATATTGTACCTGACTTGGCCAAACTGGGACATGAAGAGTGTCATCACATTAAAGATGCTGGAATGAAGTAGTCACAACATGCACAAGTCCAAAAACAAGCAGCAGGTCTCTTCCTCCACCCACGGGCAGCCAATAAGGAAACATTTCTAATATCATCCCCGTTTTGTGTCTAGACAAATAAAAGGAACGAAGAAGAGGAAACTACAGTAGTTCAATGTATATCCTCTAAGAGCAGTGACAACTAGTGTCCATCTTAAACACCATTAGAGTGTAAGCATTTAGGGCAAGATGATTAGAATTATGAAACCAATGAAATTACCACATTTTTTTGGTTTTTTTCTAAATATTGGCCTTGTGTTTGCTATGTCAACAGAAAGAAATGGTATACTCCCTCCCTCTCCCCTCACCTCTGTATCTTTTCTGGCCCATGACATCTCTCCTCTTCTCCATTAGAGAAAAATTTTGAAGGAGATTTTAAAGGTCAGCTGCATTTACAGAACTGACAGCTTCTTTTGTCTATGCAAGTTCTAGAACTTCACTTGGTAAGAGCTGGACAACAGTTCAAGGCTGCTGTTCTCTCAGCTTATTTTCCCCTCCAATTTGGGAAGACAACCGATTTCTTAACAAGGGGAGAAGTGGAGGGAGGGAGCAGTAAGGGAGCCAAAATGGACAGAGAAACAAGGGGAATGATATCCATCTCATTGCCAAACTGGTGCTGAAAGAAGAGGAAAAAACCCAGAGATGTTGCAGGGGAGGAATGGAGACAGGCAATGGAGCAGGGAAAGGGGAAGTACAGGAGGCCAAAGTGACACCTGTCACCACAAGTCACCACTTCCTGGGCTCTGGGTTTGTTACAGCCGGCCAAGAGAACCCCCAGAGTCCCTATATACAGTGTTCTTTTCAAGGAGCCAGGATAGAAAACAATCAGTATCCCCACCTTTTGTCTGATATTTAGCAGCAGTGTTGAAGAATACATCATAGGCATTTAGGGTATGTCTAGGTAAAGAAAGTCAATAGAGGTCAGCTCACAGATTGTAGCTCACCTTAACACCTTTTTCATACAGTCTAGACAGAGCACCACTACAATCAGCTAGCAGAGTAACTACACTGAGGGCTGGGAGGAGTCAGCACCCTCATACCTCTAGTAACTAAAACAAGCAACTCCCTTGCATCTACAACACATAACCACCGGATGTTTACACAAAGTCTGGCTGAGCATGGCAAGAGCAGTTTCTGGCTGCCGTGCCCAAGTGCCAGTTTGTACCCCAAAAGCAGTGTTTGTCACATCACTTGCAAAATGCAATCTGAAAATGGGCAGACAGCCTGTACTAGGCTCGTCTAGACATTCCGTCAGTGCAATACTGCATATAGACTTGCTCCATTAAAAAAAAAAAAAAACAACCAAAGAGTTAATCAATTCTTCCAATTTTTACCCACCCCATAAAGTAATACTGCTGTCAGACCACACATGAAAAACACTCAGCACCTTACCTGGCAAATCTGATGAAATACTGGATATTGGTGGGTGATGGAATGGTACTGGGTAGTCTGTTAATGAAGGAGGAATAGCAGCAGCATCGACCGTCGTCACGCTGGGCACTCTGGCAGTAGATGGCTGATACATGAGAACCCTGTTTCAAACAGCATGGGAGATTACAAACAACCTGGCCGTTAGTTGCAGAAGGGAAACCATGCACTGCTGTGCACTCTCAATCACAAGTCACCGTGTGACAACACAACTATAGTGTGGCTACTCACTACCAGTACTCCACTCTAATTTCCTTTTTCATAACAGTCTTCATAATAACATGACCGTATCTTGGCTCTCAACAGCAGCTGTGACATAAGAGCAAGTTGGCATTAAAACAGAGTACAGTGCTGGAGTCATTGGCAACAGTCAAAGATAGAAACGAGCACCCACAGAGGGACGTGCAGGTGACCAGGAGGTCACCAGGAGGAGAGCACTCCATTTGATTTCTCCACACAACTGCTGCTCGGTGCCCACCTGCCCACCAAGGGCATGACTGACCATTATCCTGCCCCACAGGATGACATGGATTACACATGTGGGAATTAAATGTAAGCCTGTCTTTACTGAGAGTCTCCAGTTCAGCTCACTAGGACCATGCTACAACCCTTTTGCTTCCCCTCATGCTGCCCAACCTCCTGGCAGCATAGTTACAAACACCATCACAGGTGCTCAGGCACCAGCCACATACATCAACAGTTCATGAACTCCAGAGGAGGTGGAAACATGCAGAATTCTGTTCCCAGATGCTCCACATCACTCCCTCCGACCATCAGTATTATACACTCATCTTCCTTCCTAGACTCCTACCTGTTAAGCTACTTCTGATGTCAGAAGCTTGAATTTCAGACCCTCCCTTCTCAGGCATCTCTCATACTTCAGTCTACATTGTTGCTGCCTCTAAGACAGTTTTCCCAAAACTAACATTCAGACAACACTGTTTGAATGAGATAAGCTGTACCCCAAAAGCCTGGCTTTGAATCAGATTTGAAAAATGAAAATATGCTGTATCCATACCCAAAAAGCAAGGAAAATACATGGGTCACAGAGAGACAAGAAAAGTCAGTCCTCCTACAATTACAGTTGCAGGTAGCCATCTCAAACACAGGAGCACGGAAGGAAGTCTTGGTGCCTTCTGAAACTTCATTAAGAGATGTATCTGTAGCTATATTTTCTTGTAAAAGTAAGGAAGAGTCTCTTGCAGAAAGACTCTTCCACAATCCTCACAAAAAAGCAACAACATTTCAGTATCACTGCTGAAAGCAGTTGAAGATGACCAACTATTTGCTCACCAAGGACCACACACACATTCCTGTGGACTAGAGACTCAGCACACCTGCTGATTACTTCTGAAACAGAAGGGGAACCTTCAAAACAGAAGGGGATTTGGTTCATTATTATTATTTTAGAACAAGACATATGCCACTACACAGAGAGACGCAGACACACACCTCATGCAGGCAGCAACACTAACTGATAAGCCCTTGCTAAAAGCTGAGCTTGGAGCAGTGAATGCTGGCGAGACTGACCAGTGGCACTTACTCCCCGCAGGTCTGGGGTGCCCCAGGGGCCAAGAGCAGGAACATTATGAAAGCCACAAGCAGCACCTCAGTTGAGGTGCACGGATCAGGACAGACAGAGGTGGCACAGCAGGAGAGAAGTTGGTCAGGCCTGGTGCTGAAGTCCGGCCAGACTACAAAGATGGAGCAGTTGCCAGAGGACTTGGGAAGTCCTCTGTTGGTTGTGCTAATCAAGGTGTAGGACTGACTGATGACCACAGCCAACAACAGCATCCAAGACATTCCAGAATTTAACAGAGAGATGGAGGAAAAGCTCATCTTGACCCAAAACAGCAAAGTGGCTCCCTTCCAAGGCTAACAGGATGGATGAAACACACAACACAGCCTTGTCCCCTGGGCACTAGAGCAAGCGAATCAGAGAAAGGGTATAGCAGACAGCAAGAGAAAAGCCTTTAAAATGACACTAACTCAGCAAGAATGCATAAAGCTCCTCCACTTGGCATAATCTAATTTCTCAGGAGAACACTGCCCATTAGCTTAGTCAGCTTCCTTTTCTATGAAGTAATGTCCCTGCAAACACAGCAACAGTCAGTGCAAGTCTTTTGTGAGGTGAAAAACTATTTAATAGTGTTTTGCCTGTACAAAGTTACTGTATCAATACAACCTTCTACAGGAGAGGCCTGGACATTCTCCTCTGCAAGTAGAGCTGGATTCCAAGTCCATTTCTCTACAGATCAGTTTAGCTGAGACATTACAGAATAACAACTAACTTTAAAATTGACAAACCCTTTGGTTGGGCTTCCGTGTATTTCAGACATAAATATGCACTTCCGTTTGGCTGGAGGATCTTCTTCTTCATCAGAAGAGCTTTCTATTGTCAAGTCGATAACATCAACCTTCTTCTTGTTTACCTCACTGGCCACTGTCACGGAACACGGTTTGCTAACAACACTGGAACCTGAAGAAGAGAATTAAAATCATTGTTCTCCAAAAGCTGGTGACGCCAGCTGTTTCTATTTGCAAGAGAACCAGGAACTCAGATCCTGTATAACAGATCACCTTCCTGGCCATTACAAAGAATGTTATGCCCCAGTGCCTGCTTTATGACTCTTCTGTGTCACACTGAGACTATTACAGAACAAACTTTTGTTTTTCACTTATCATTTTAAGGATGTAAAACAAAAGCAACCTTTCATTTTTTTAACTACTATTATAAAGAGCAAAGACAAAGACCAAAAATGCACTCTTACAGACACAACCCTTTCTTTTCTAGTCTAAATTACAAGAAGGTCAGGAGTAGCAAGCTCTCCAAAAAGCAAACATCAACATCTGCACGCATTATCCAAGCTACAACTAAGTCTCCAAGACCTTGTGTTGGTTTGCGATCAGTACCCAGACGCACATACTTTCTATTTTGGTGCACTGTGGACTTGACACTTTCACAGCTTCCTTCTTTGGCCTCATGGGGCACCAGGAGCCATCTTCCTGGAATTTGATCTCATCCACATCAGAACATTCATTAAGGATTTCCATAAAGAGGCTGAAAAAATAAAGTTTCACTTTTGATTCTACATGACATTTTTATTCCAAGTGAAAAGGAGACACAGAGAAAAAGCTAATTATGATCACCTTCTACCTACTGTGTCTACTCTCTCCCTAGCTCCTCTTACCTGAAAGCCTGTAATTACAGCCATTGCAGATAGCAGAAAGTAAGATTATTCTAACCTATCCACAGTTCACTCCAACACTACTGCAATGCACAGATTTCCATACTGAAGCAGAAATCATCATCTCTTGAACCGAGTTAGACCACTGTTATGAGTTGAAAGTTACATTCTGAAGTTAACACCTTTCAGGGATAGAAACATGTAAAAGGAACATCTACCCTTAGATGTCAAATTTATATTTCTCCAGAGGAAATGTACTGAGACTCAAAGAGTTTGGTGCAGTTAGAAGAAAAACTTGCATAGTTCATTTCATGGGAAGAGAAACTAACAGAATTCAATGGTTCCTCCAGCCTGAAGGATTTCGACAAAAAATAGTATGAACTGGCTAAACCTCAAGTCACATAAGCAGCTACTGAGTACATAATGAAAAATTTTAAGTAACTGTGTAATCTACAAAGCCAGTCTCTTACCCATCTAGTATTAGGCTCTCATAAGCTGCCTTTTTGTCACAGACAGGGCAGATCCAGGTAGGCTTCTTTTCATTCATTTGAAGATAAAGAGCAGCATCAAAACATTGCAGGTGTGTGCAAGTCACAGCCCGGCATGGGATTGTCAGTCTCATTTTTCCCAGCTGCAGGAGATGCATTTAAAGAGTGTCAGAACAGAAGACAGAGAAAAAGGCCTGAACGGTTAACTATCAGGCCAGAGGCATTTGGTGAAACAACTTTTCCTGCTCACTACAGAGGTGCCCGGGGCTCAGGGTGCTGCAAGGAAATCCACCCCATCACAGCACGCACAGTGCTCTTAAAGGAAAAACTGAGCCCTGCTCCAAGGCTTCACCACACTGAGAAGTCGCGAACACTTCTAATGGACTCGAAACAATGTTATTTACAGGATTTCAGTTTTATTAAACAACCTACTGAAGCACCCACTTCTGTAATTTTCTTTTAACCCAATATTTCAGGTGTTTTCCTGAGCTCCAGGAATTGTTACACTCAGAATGACCAATTTCTACCTGGGAAGATAATCTCCAAGGCAGCATTACTTTGTTGTAAGGCAATCAACTTTTTTTAGTTTGCTACTGTAGCTGAAGTATAAGCAAAGCCACCAAGATGAGGAGATAAGCGGTTTTAATTATCACTGTATCCTTTAATTATTCTATCAGCCTGCCTGATTACTCTCAGCACCTCAAAATAGGAGATTAATCCTTCTACAGGCCTCACTGTGCACAAGCAGCCAACTTGACTCAGTGCATCACAGCTGAGGCAGTCACAGTCCTAAACCACAGCTGGGTGACTGCTGCCACGATCAGGTGCTTGTAGATGCACCC